>JAMXBB010000009.1:73861020-74352211 GCA_024138015.1 Lumnitzera littorea | reverse complement strand
GGGGGGGATGGGGAAGGGGATGGAAAGGGGTGAATTAATATCTTTAAAAATTTGGAAACTTTTGATGTAAATAAAATTACCAGTCTTAATAAATTGAATTGGTGAATAGTGGTACTATAATAATTCAACATAAATAACGTAATTAAATAGCGCAAATTAAAAAAGATAAGGAGGAGAATATTAGGCTCAGGATTTATAGAGTTATGGCATTTTTCCTGCTACTTTCTTTCAACTTTACTATTAGGGACTCGATCTACTTCACCAGTATCATTCTACTTGATTTACTAAATCAAAATCTCGAGAAGTTTACGGATATTAGCCACACTTAACCTTAACAACTCTTTGCTTTACCTATCTTGCCTCTTTGTAATTTAAGCTAACTATAGATCTACAGAGTAAAATCAAACTTCTCTCAATACCTAAACAACACAAAAAGTTTATAGATTACAAGTGAGAACAACAATGAAAGTCTCAAAAAGTTTTGCACAAAAACAAAAACGAAGATTGATGAATGATCAACTTTGGTCTAACTCTCTAAAGAAGTAAATGAGAAACATTCTATGCTCTTTTAGATAGTAGAGAATTTCAACGTTTAAGTGATAATCCATAGATATCGTTAGAGAAAATCTTGGAGTTTGAACTTTTAAACTAGATCTTCTAATCTTATCTTGGTTAGATATACTTTGATCAGTAAATCCCAAATAAGCTTGAGATTTGAAATTGAAATCCTACAAAATTCGAGATCAGTATTATCCTTATTCAACATCAGATATTTTCTTGTGATTTATCTAAAGATAAATTTGCTTAAAAAAATAATCCCTATGGATTTTAATTCCAATTTAAGTGAAATGAGATTAAGTGTATTTCCCTAATATACCTAATCTAGTGGAGCTAGGTCTTGTTTGCTTTGAAACTGATATTGTGATAATTTTCAACATTACTCTTCCAAACTAACTATTTGAATAACCTTCTGAAGAGTATCGGTTTACTTTTCTTCAAAGCCTCCGAATTATTTTTTGAAGCATTTGTACTAACTATTCTTTTAAATGCTTTTGAAACATTCTTTGAAGTTTTTCATACTTGTCTCTTTTTCAAATGATTTGGACCTTCTGAATAAGATTCTGAATGCAACTCGATCTATAATTTTAAGCTTTTTGAAATACTATCTAAATACATGTATACTTATTAGTTCATTAGCATTGTTCTCTTTTTGTTATCATCAAAATTTATTAGAGATATCTAACATTCTCCTCCTTTTTGATGATAGCAAAACCACTTATAAATCTTAAAACATAAAGTAGATCAAATCGATGTCTAGAAAATAAGAACATTATTAAAAAACAAAACCAACAAAAATTTACATAAACAGTTACTTGCTGTAATGTCATTATTATCATGTTGTATAGTACCTAAATGTTTTTGGTTTTTCTTCCCCTTTCTTATTATCATTAGAGATTATTTATTAACTCCCCCTTAATATTCATAATAGAAAATATGTGTAGAACCAAAAAAGGAATTCATTGGTGAACGAAAAGTACACAGTTAAGTCCATAGATGGACTTGACATTAGAAAACAAAAGGTAAACCATAACTGGAGTTTGATTGAAACAAAAGAAACTAAAACTAGATCAAGGAAAATTAATTTTGAATTCTCTTTAACTTCCTAGCATAGAGCTTCATTCTTCTAGAATATGTTGGAACTACCTTGCCAAGAGAAGGTTTCTTCACAAAGGAGGTAGGTTCTTGTTGTTTAATAAAAGTTGGTGTAGACTGAGCTGGAATAATTGTACTAACATCTTTGTTGGAGCCAATAGAAAGGGTTTCTGTATTCCCTTTTGGTAGGGTTTGTTTTGCAGGATTAAGAATAGGAGTTTGAATTGGAAGTTCTAAAATTTCTAAAGGTGGATTTTTAGGTTATGAAGATTGTGGGGGGATGACTAGTGTTTTGTCAGATGCTTAGACATAGAGTGGATCGGTTTGAGCAGTTGATTAAGATGTAATCATAGGGGAGTGAGGTTAAGTTACTGTGAATTAAGGATCTGATTCAAGAATAATTGGTTTAGCTAGAGGAATAGTAGGATGAGTTTAATTAAGGAGTTTAGATGGTGGATTAGCAGGATGAGCTTCATCATCAGGATTAGATTCAATAATTATTTCTTTGACCTAAACTTTAAATAAGTCTTTCATACTTGTAAGTTGATCTTTCACAATCTTTCCAATAACTTCCTTGATTCCCTTAGATATTTGTTTAATAAATATAGAGCTTTCTCCTTGTTTGGAGGGAGGAAGTTGTACCTCTATACTCTTTGAATCATTATCTAAAAGTAACCTAGTTACTTCTCTAAATTCGATCCCCCTAGTCTACTTGATCAATTTCCCTTTCTTCTTTTGTTTTTCCAAAGGAGGTTCCTTACCTCTCTTTCTTTTCTTTCCATCGTCCTTCTTTTCAACAATGATCACTCACTTCCTAATGTTGGAAGGGTGAACAAAAATTCCCCCATTATGAGAGTGCCAAAGTTTATCACTTACATAAATTCCCATCTGTTTAAAGACTTTCTATCTTAGTCTAGTAGGGTAATAAGGATAGTTTGCTTCTACTGGAATTTTCAATTTTTTGACTTTAAACAAGGTCATCAATAAACTCCCATATGGCCTAACATCTAAGTGTCACCATATGTGTCGCATCATCAATTTCACAACATTTACTTTTCTTTTGCCTAACATGGCTAACATAACTAATGCATCTTTCCTTATCACATATGTTACACTACTTCTTTTAGGCAAAATAAACAAATTAACAAACTTATGTAGAATTCAACCTAACAATTCAAATTCAGTACTAAAAATGTCTTTGCCAACTTCCAACTCAATTTTATCATTCAATCCCGTAAAAACTTTCTCCTTAGTCATTTCTACTAGATTCTCATCTTCTTTGATTTCCTTAATGCTGAAGCATTTTTGGATATCTTTTTTCGAAATCTCAACCTTTTGATTTAACACTTCAGATTTCCAAACTTCTTGATTTTTCTACCTAGCTTTCTATAAAATTCATGTACTAATTCTCCATATACAACACCTCTTATATTAGCTAAGTTACTTAGCCCTAGCATATCCACATACTCTTTCTAGTAAAAACCATTCTTTTCAAAAATCTAAATAAAAGGATTCTTTGATGGATAGATTTTAACTTTTTATGGTGTATCTTTTCTTGGTTTTGTCCTTTTGTTTAGAGGGGGGTTTTTTTATTACAACTTTTTGAGATTTTTTCATAGCTTGAGGAGTAGATTTTGAAATCTTCTTCACAGGATTTGAAGTTTTGGTCTTACGAGGAGGTTTCTTGGGTTCATGTTTATAAGATTGCTCTGGGAGAACCTTCTCAATCGTAGATTTTTCTTTAGATGGTTTTTTTGGAGAATTAGAGTCCTTAGATTCAACGACTTCTTTGGATGAAGAAGATGAACTAGACTTCTACATGTCTTGAGAAGTCTATTGATTAACTTCTTGGACTAGTTCAGAATGTTGAGCAGAACCATTCTTTTGATTCACTTCTTGGACAGGTTATTTTGAGGGTTCATTATGTAGTTCTAGGGTTTAGGCTTTCTCCAAAGTTTCTTAATGAGGTTCTATGGGTGGAATGGATTGTAGTTTCGAAGCATTGGCGATGTTGGTCTCTTCCTCAGCGAGATCAATAGGGTTATCAAGATTGTTTGAAGCTATAGCTTTGGTTCCTTTGGTAGCAATGCAGGTTGACTTTCTTGGAGCCATGATTTCTTGAAAGAGAAAAAACAAGTGAGAAGATGAGGGGTTTGAAGATTATGAGAAGAAGAGGAGAGAAGAAAAACTTTATACCCGAAAAGAAAAATTGATGAATCAAGTGGTCCTTATCTTTGCACGAGTGTAGGTTGATTTTATGGACCCATGTCTATGTCACTTTGGGACCTACATGAGATTTTTTAAGACTCATTAAACACTTTTCCTTAGGCAGTACATACGATTAGAAAGAAATACTCACGTTTGGACTAAAAAGCTAATTGAAATTTTTTTTGTACAAGTCACTAAATGTTTTAGCTTAAAAGGAATTAATTAAATATTCTCAAAATGAATAAATTCATACCTTAGTTTATCTAAATGCTTTGTAAATATATCTGCAAATTGATATTCAGTTGGTATAAAATCAACACTCAAATCATTATTTGCATCGTGATCATGAGTAAAATGATGTCATATTTCTATATGTTTTGACCTTGAGTGATGAACTGGATTTTTTTATCAAATTAATAACATTAATATTGTCACATTTTATGGGTATATTTTTATAATTTATCACAATCATTCAACTATTGTTTTAACTAAAGTATTTGAGCACAACAATTTCCAATGGATACATATTTTAGCTTCTGCAGTTGAAAGAGCAATAGAGTTTTGTTTCTTAGAAGACTAAGAAACTAGCTTATGTCTTAAGAATTGACAAGTACCTGAAGTACTCTTCCTATCCACTTTGCAACCTGCATAATCAGCATCTGAATATCCTGTGAGATCAAAATTTTGACTCTTAGGATACTAAATTCCTAATTTTATAGTGCTTTTTATTTATTTGAAAATCTTTTTAATTGTAGCTAAGTGTGTTTCTATTGGTGAACTTTGAAATCTAGCACATATACCGGTACTAAACAAGATGTCAAGACGTGAAGCTGGCAGGTATAGTAAAGATCCAATTAAGCTTTGATATAATTTTTCATTTACCTTTTTGATTCCTTTGGAATTGAAAAATCCTTATTGTTCTCAAAACCAAATTTCTTCAGAATCTGTCTAGTGTACTTTTCTTAGTGAATAAATATTGCATTCTCTAATTGTTTGATTTGTAATCCTAAGAAAAAGTTTAATTCTCCCATTAGTAACATCTCAAATTCGACTTGCATTAAGCTTGAAAACTCTTGACAATATTTTTCATTAATTACACCAAAAACAATATCATCAACATAAATTTGTACTACTAACGTATTGTCTCCATGATGTTTCATGAATGGTGTGGTGTCTACTTTTCCCCTTTGAAAGTAATTTTTAATTAAGAATTGACTTTGTCTCTTGTACCAAGCATGAGGAGCCTATTTGAATCCATACAATACTTTTTTCAATTTATATACATGATTTGATTTGAAGAGATCTTTAATTCCAAGGGTTGATCAACATACACTTCTTCTTTTATAAAGCCATTTAGAAAAGTACTTTTTACCTCTTTTTGATACAATTTAAAATTTTTCAGACAAGCAAATGCAAGTAGTAATCTTATAGCTTCTAATGTAGCTACAGGAGCATAAGTTTCATCATAGTTTATTCCTTCTTCTTAAGAATATCCTTTATCAACTAAATGAGCTTTGTTTCTTATTATTTTTCCATTTTTCATCCAATTTATTCTTAAAAATCCATTTAGTGCCTGTGATTGACTTATCCTTAGGTCTTGGAACTAAATTCCAAATCTAATTTCTCTGAAATTGATTAAATTCTTCTTATATAGCTAAGATCTAATTATTATCATTTAAAGCTTCATCAACTGAGTGAGGTTCAATTTTAGATATTAGACCAAAATGATTTTCAAAGTTTTGTAAGCTCGATCTTGTTCTTATTCCAAAAATCTAACATTACCAATTACAAGTTCAAGAGGACGATCAGTTTTAAATTTAAGAGATGATAGTAGAGTATGAAAATGTTCAAAACCTTCTAACTTACCTTTTGGACATGTTTCTACCAACTTGGTATTAGTGTCTGAAAAACCTTTTGATCCTAGTTCTGTTTTGGATACATCAGGCATTTTTGAAGCTTTTGATGTTTTGTTTAAAGGAGGTTCTAACTTACTGTCTAAATCAAGTTGTATAGGATTCTTTTTACTTACGGCAATTGGAGATTCATCATCTAATTTTTCAACAAACTTGACATTTATTGGTTCCTCTATAACTTTTGTTTCTTTATTGTATACTGGGTATGCCTTTAAGTTTAGAGACTAGCCTAGAAAGATTGCTTCATTAGCTCTCCCTTCAATTTTTCCCAATACCTTTCCTATTTTCTTTACAAAACACTTGTAATCAAATGTGTGAAAATATGAAATAGTAGGTTTTTTACCTTTATAAATCTCATAAACAACTTTATTTGTTAGAGGCCTAACACATACTCAATTTATGATGTAACAAGCTGTTGATGTTGCTTTTGCCGAAAAATGATCTACTATATTACTTTCATTAAGTAGAGTTCGTGTCATTTCTTAGATAATCCTGTTTTTGTGTTCAACTACTTCATTTTGTTGTAGAGTATAAGATACTTAAAAGTTATGAGTGATGCCCTTTTCTTCACAAAATAAGATAAAATCTAAGTTTTCAAATTCGTTTCCATGATCAGTTTATAGACTAATGATGGAGAGGCCTTTTTCATTTTGAACTCTTTCGAAAAATATTTCAAAGTTTTTAAATGCGCCACTTTTATGATGCAAGAACAAGATTTAAGTAAGTCTAGCGAAATCATCTACTATGATAAGTCTATACTTATTTCTTCTAAGACTTATAGTACGGGTTGGACCAAATAAATCTAAGTGCAATAACTCTAAAAGTTTTTGAGTAGATGTAACTTTTTTACTCTTATGTGATGATGAGCTCATCTTATTCTTAAAACAAGTAACACAACGAATATTTTCATGAGTGTGCAATTTTGATAAGCCTTGAATTAAGTTCTTTTAGATAAATTCTCAAGTTGTTGAAAATTCATGTGTTCTAGCCCTTTGTGCTAAACTATAGTGTTATCATTCATTGATATGAAACAACTTTCAAATGACACTTTTGATGGTTCCCCCCCTCTCCTGATTATTTTAGAAATTTTAGAATCAGGTAAAGAGTCCTAATTTATAAAAAAAAAAAAAACACAAAAAAATAAAAAAATGGAAATTTTAGAATAGCATAAAAAATTGAAAACTAAGGAAAATCACAAAAAAAAAAAGAAAGTCTACAAAAATCCCAAAAGTAGAGAATTTAGAAAAAAAAATACAAAAAAATAGAAAATGAAAAAAAGGAGGTAGATAGTTTAAATAGAATAGGGATTTTTAATTTAGCCTTAGTATTTTTTAGGTCTTAAACAATAAAAAAGAGGGGAGGGATATTAGGCCTAGGCTTAGAAATTAATCTAGCTTCGGCCAACTAGTCCATATATGCAATCTGATCGCATATATGGACAAGGAACATGCCAACAGTTTAACAATACAACAATCTAACTTGGCATGGCATTAGGTATAGAGATCTTGGGTTTGAATTTTACAATAGCCATATAGTGCCTTTTTTATTTTCTCTACTAAAAACCTCTATTACGTGTCAACTTGCCACTAGGCCACGTGTTTGATATGTGGCACCATTTGGTTGTGAAGATAAGCTGATATAGCGCCACATGGTGCTACGTCAGCACTTTTGACATGTGTCATGCCACGTGTCTTGATACATGGCACATTGACATGTGGCAAATGCCATGTGTTTTGGCTATGTGTCTTGTGTAAACAAGTTGTGCAATACCATTCGATTAGTTGGCTAACGTGGCACCACGTTAGCATCTCTTTCTTTCCCTTTCTTCATTTTCTCTAGATTTTTCCGTGTTTTCCTCCTCGATGAGCACACTTCGTGGCCCTTTTTATCCCTATTTTCTATGCAATTTCATCAAATTAATGATGAAATCACATAGATGACTTGGAACAGTTTGAATAAGACCTAAGAACACATTTAGAAACAAATGTTTACTGAGTCAAATTTGGACTTAAAAACACAAATGACCTTAAATGAGTCCATTATCAATTCTCCTTGATTTGAGCTCTCTAAAATGATTCGAAGCTTCCATTTGCTATCTTGAGTAACAAGTAGCATCAATGAACCATTATTTGTATTCATGTAGACACTTAATTTTTGTCCCATTTTATTTTTTGGATTAGGTTATAGGATCCTAAATTAGAAAAAATTCAAAAAATATGAAATTAAAGAAAACCCAAAAAATTAAGAAATTTAGAAAAAAATAAGAATTATAGAAACATACAAAATATTCAAAAATAGGAAAAAGCACAAAATAATTTTTATTAAAGAAAAGTACAAAAAATAAGAAGTGTAGAAAGAAACCTTAAAAAATAAAAAGTTTAGAGAATAAAAATTTTTAAAAATTTAGAAAATTAAAAGATTACAAAAAAATTAGAAAAGTTGAAAAAAAAAAAGATTTTAGAAAATAACATGTTACTAAGATAGATTTTTAATTTTAATTTTGGTTTAGAAGTTGAGCTGTCAAACCTAGACTTAGATTTAAATCTAACCTAAATTGACCGAGTTCATATGTGTAATTTGATTGCATATATAGATAAGGCATAGGCTAATGGCCTAACGGATAAGCATATAGACTTGGTTTGGATATTGAGTGCGAAGTTAGAGGTTCAAATCTTGGTAAAGGTAGGGAAACCTTTTTATTTTTTGTTAACTAGTATACTACCACGTGTCAAGACATATGGCGGCATTAGATTGGGCGGCCTTACTAATGTAGCATCACATAGCATCCATGTGGCATGCCATGTCAACTGCCATGTGTCACGTGTAATGACATGTAGTAGGTTAGGAGTAGTCGGCACGACTGACGTGGCGTCATGTTAGCACTTTCCCTTTTTTTCCCTCCTTTTTTCCCTTATTTTCTCCTCAATTTTCCTCCGTTTTCCTTCTCAAGAATAGCCCAACCCCCTCACTTTAGCCTTTGATTTCGTACTTTTTCCTTGCTAAAACACACCGATTAATGGTGCAAATTCATCCTCTGCATGGCCTACTTTGAATCAAACACAATAATACGTCCAAATACAATTAAAGGAGCATTCAATTTGAGCTCCAAAAATCGGAAGAAAAAAACTGATTTTTTGGGCATTCTTCATTAAATCCGAATTCAAACTTTCCATGTTTCTAGGATCCATTCAGGTATAAAAGGGTATTGGAGGAGCTCATACAAACTCATAACTAGCAGAATCACCCGACATAACCCCTCTCACTCCTCACAATCACTTTCTCTCTCTAACCCACTCTCTTTCTCTTTAGGTTTCTCTTTCTAGCCAACCTTGAGCCTAACCACCACTACGGCCTTGACCGCCACTCCATTAACTCCTTAACGTGACCACCCTCGACTGCCACCGTAGCCCCTAGCCACTTAACCAAACCACTACCCCTAAACCTTAACCACCGAAGCTTACCCCCCTCGAACCACTACTTTTAACCACCTTTGGCCCAAACTAATCTTACAGCCGAACTCCCTACACTCTAAAACCACTACCTTAATCGACCACTTACGCCCAATAGTCACCACTGTGAGCGTAGCTCCACTACAGTCGATTGCCACTTCTAAAACCACTCAAATAAGCTCTAAACACCACGGCACTGAACCTATTTCCCAATCCAAAACTCACAAAAAAACCTTCACCTGCTCATTTTGGTGGTTGAAACAAGCTAAATCGAGCCTTACTGCTGCTACCAGTGGTGATCCATGCGACTCGACCCAAAGACCTGAAATCCAGCCCAAGTTCGACCCGTACATGGCTACGACATTCGACCCTTTTTCTTTATTTATTTATTTTACTTTATCAATTAGTTGTTGTTTTTTATAAATGTAATAAAAACAAGTGAAGAAGGAGAAAAAAAAAAGGAAAAAAGAAAAGAAAAGAAAAAGTAGTTTATTTAGTTATTTATTCATTTTTAGTAAAAAGTAAAAATAAATAGAATAAATAAAATAATAAATAATAATAAAAAATAAAAATAAATAAGTAAATAGAAAGAATAAAGATTATTATTTCTTTTTGTCACTTAGAAAATTAATTTTTCAAAAATAAAAATAAAAATAAATCGACCATTTTTCAAATCAGGATCATTTAGACTTTCCAAAAATAAAAACCAATTTAGGGCCCTTTAGGAAATTTTCTTAAATAAATCAAAATAGGTAAAAACTTAAACTCGGTTGTTTTAAAAACTAAAATCAACTCAACCTATTAAAGTTTTCATTAAAAAGAACTATATACGTCTAATCTCGAATAGCAGGTACGTAGGTATCTACGAGGTGACAATAAAAATAAAGAAAAACCTAATTTCCCTTTTTCTTTAGTTTAGATTGTTTTGTCTATATAATTAGAGTAATCAATAATCGAGTTCTGTTTGTTAAAATTGAAAGGTGATTTTTTTTAGTTTAATTTTAATTTTGGAAAGTCAATGATATCTGTAAAGGTTTAAAATTCCTAACCCTCAAACTTAAATCTTTAGTTTTTAAAAACCGTTTGACAAAATCGATTTTTTTTTTCTTGTTAGACTAGTGGTTAAATTATAACTAATTCATCTAATTGGTTATAACATAACTGTTTTTCTTGACTCCAATTGGGTGGCGACTCAAAAGTTGTTTTCAAAATAAAAAGAAACGATTTTTTTAAACCATAGTCGAGGGCCCGTATTAAACGGGTAGGGTTTAATACTAGTCGGTTTAAAGAAGACCTAATTTTATAAAAAGAACCGAGAGGGTGAAAAAACCAAGCTCGACAGCTTAACGACTTCACTAAAGATGTAAAGTGGATTTGCCATTCGACTTTCCAAAATTAAAATTAATCCCTAAAGACCACCTTTGTGTAATTTATTTACTCATTCATCCTTTGGTTGTAGCATAGTTGTACTAACATTTTCTTTGTAGGTTCTGTTTTATTTGTTTAATTTAAAGGAGAATTTATTTTATGTACCATAAATGCATGATAGATACAGTTGAACCTGGACTGTCTTAGGACCTTAGGACGAGGAGTCATTGTGTAAGTTTTAGGCGTAGTGAAGCAACCACCATTCGGGGCTGATTAGGCTACCTCACTTAAACTTCGATGTGACCAAGGAACTGTTTTGTAAGAAACGCGTGAGGTCACAGAGTTTAAGGACCTCTAAAACCCACCCTTCTTGCATACATTCTTCAGGGTTTGTCAAATAGCTAATAGGCGGCATTGTTACAAAATAGAAAAAGAAAAGATAAACCTAAAACCTCTTCCCTAGAGTTCAGTCTTAGCTTTTGTTTATTTGTCTTGCATATCACATGCATAGGGATATGAGGGATCATTTGTTGCATCAAAGATGCAGGGTAGATGCGGTCAAACCCAGGCCATCTTAGGACTTTAGGAGAAGGGCCATTGTGTAGGCTTCGGATACTGTAGTGTAAACACCGCTTGGGGTTAATTAGGCCACCACACTTAAGCTCAATGTGACTAATGAAAGTGTTTTTTAACAAGTGAGGTCACTAAACTTAAGGACCTTTTCAAGACCTACCCTAATTGCATATAATCCCTCCTAAGCTTGAGTTAATACACTACCCTTAAGAAGTTGCAACCATACTGATCATTTAAGATTTTTAACGCAATCAAGTTCTTGAAAATAACAGTAGGGTTGCAACTTAAGGGCTAATGTATTAACCCAAATAATCCCAACACCTGCATATTTCCATGTGCTTTCTTTTCTACATTAATGATTGATTGTTGTCCATGAAATATGTAGACCTAAGAATGGCAGGTAACCAACAAAAGAATAATCAAAGACTACCAGTTGCCTTAGGAATCCATGAATAGTTGCTACAAGTTGAAGCTACCTACTAGAAGCAGAGGGCTAGGTATGCTGAAGCCTTTAACAAGGCCTTGTTAGCTCATGTTGAAAAAAGTGAGAGAACCATGAATTGGGCTATAGAAATGTTGAACAAGATGAAGGCCTAATTGCAAGAGTTAGATTAGAAACTCTAGATGGAGTTGAAGGACTTTGAATAAATTTTAGGTTTCATTGTTAAGTTCCCTTTTGCTTTGTTTCATGTACTCTGATCTTTCTAAAATATTTTTTTTTTCTCTTTAATCATTCTTCGTTCTTTCCTTCTTTGTAGACAATCCTTTAATAGAACTTTTCATTCTCCCTCACTCAAGGAAGTAAAAAACCAAAAAAATAAAAAATCCATCATTTCTTTTTGGTTTCTATAAAACAAAGTTTTATCTTTCTCTCTCTCTCTCTCCTTTTTTTTTAAAAGAAAAGTTGCTAAGTAGTAAAAAAATTGTTCTAACTAGGTTTACATGGTTGATGATAGACTCGCCTCCTTAGAAAGGATGATGCATCAAATGACCCAACAATGGTAAGTTTTGTTCCCAATAATCACCACTCTCTAGATATCCTAAGATTCGAACCTAGAAAGGAGATTCTCAAATTTGGAAGAGAAAATAGCCATGTTACAAAAGATCACCACAGATCTAAAATGGCAATGGGCCCCATGTTTAGAAGATTTCAACACTCGACATTTAATACTGATCAAATGTTAGTAGCCTCAAGTGATGAAAGAGGCCTAAGTAGAAAGAAGTGAGAAAGAATAAACCTAAGGGACTTAGAGGAGACAATTCACTCAATTGAAGATATCAATCTCCTAACTCTTTAATCATTTGAAAGCAACGAGGGTTGTAGCTTGTGAAGCCCCTAATCCGAATTACAAACCACGCAGCTTTAACCCAAAAGCAAGATGCGACTATCATATGGGTTACAAGGGACACTCTACTGAAAAATGCTGGAGATTGAAAAACAAGATTCAAGACCTAATTGATGCAAAAGTCATTTAGCTAGAGCTACAACAAGACATTCCTCCTTCAAGTCATGAGGATAGTCCAACTAAGTTATGGAGAGCTCCATTTCTTTTGAGCTTGCCAATGCCTTTTGATAAACTCACGGGTTGTTTTAAGTAATTGGGTTGTTTCAAGTAATTGGATGCTTGTTAAGTCAGGGGCAAAGAAATTTGTTTTCAATAAAGTCTATAATAGCTAGAATAATACAATTGCCTTTTTCAATGGAATGATTGCACTATTTTTTGAGCAAAGAAGTTTTCCTTAAGGAATTGATAACTCACATTTAAAAAGTTTAGAATAAAAAGAGGCAAACTATTTTCCGCACATTAACTTAAAACACTTTGAGAGTTGAGCGACACAAAGGTGAGGATACTTTAGACTCATTCCTTAAAGGAGGTCTGCTTTGAATGTGATATGTAGATTAAAATGAACTTAGGCATTCATTTCTTAAATCCTAAATTATCCCTTGTTCACCCCATTAATCCTATTTGAAGAATTTTCAAACTAAACCCTATCAAGAACCACCCTACAATGGGGCAATTCGAAGGTTAGGGCCATGGATAAGGAGAAAGGGATTAAAATGGGTTTGTACTTGCTTTAGTAACGTTAAACTCAAAAGCAAATTTTACTTCTGCTAAGTTATGTTTTTTGAAATAAGGAAGAGCCACATCCTTTTTAAACACCTTGAACTTTTACTTACCTAACTTGAGCACATACAATGGAAATCAATGAATTTAGGACCCTAAATCGCTTAAAAGGTAAGAACTTGGCTTGGGGCCAAAAGAAGAAGAAAGAACAACAAAAGAACAGTGGGGCAAAGCAATAACAAAATAGAAGAAGGAAAATATGAAGAAAAGAGGTTGGAAAATTAGGCTCAAGTATAAGCCAAGAGCTAAGTGAAAGCCATATCATATCTTAGTAAGAGTAGTCAAACCAAAAGTCAAAGCCTAAATAGCCCCAAAGACATAAAGCCTTAAATCACAGTCTAAGCTCAAAAACCTAAAATCTCTACATTCACTTTGAAGCCTCTCTCACACTTAGCCTTCTTACCCACAATGCTACTCTTACACAAGTAAAAGCTCTTTCGATTTTTAAAAATAATTTATCTTTAATAAAAGTTGTTTTTGAAACTAGGATAAGTATATTTCTAATTGTTCCTAAGGTTCTTGACTTGTATGCTCGGGATTGATATTTATTTCACAATAAGCTTCTTTGTTAGTTCTTTTTTAAACCTTTGGACCAAAAGCCTAAATTCATAATGATAAATCGAAAAAAACCTAATAGATTGATCAAGGCATATCACATACAAAATGGACTATAATTTTGTGACTGTAGTCAAGAGTGTAATATGGATCGAGAGTTTGCAAGAAAGTCCTCTTCGACTAAAACAGCGATGAGTTACCTTTTTAAAGATATTTGAAATCACAAGGCCCCACCAAACGCCTCAGCATCTAAGTTAAGGGGAACATAAGAGGCCTTATGTGATTATTAAGAAAGGGTTCTTTAACTGTTAGCAAATTAAAAAAAAAAAAAAGAAAGAAAAATGGTAATAAAAAAATAATAATAAAAAGAAGAAGAAAAAGAAAAAGAGAGAGAAAGTATTTCAAGTCCATTTCGGCTCAAGTGGCCAAGTTTTTAATCCATTCTAAAAAAAAAAAAAAGTTAAGAGTCAAGGCTTTTCTCATTCTTCCCAAAATAAAGGAAATTATACTCAATGTCTTTTTCAACATAATTGGTTTTCACCAAGAGGGTTTTTCTATAAATAGTTTCCTAAAAAATCGAGTAGTGTTTTCAGACAAGTTTTTATCCTAACTAGCTTTCAAATGGTCTATCTTGCCTGCTATCCATTCAACTGTCTTTAAGGTCTTTAGCAAACCCATAGGGTGCCTTTGTTCCTCAATTACCTTTAGCATGCCCACAGGGTCCTTCGGTTCATCAAGTTTTTTTAATAAGCCCATAAAGCACGTCTTTTTTACAAAAATCTTGTAGTGAGCTCATAGGATGCTTGATTTCTTTAGGTGAGCCCATTGGGCCTCTTTATTCATGAAGTTTCTCTTAGCGAGTCCAGATGGCACTTCTCTTCATCATCTCATCTATCCAGCCCATAAGACACTTACCTTCCATATCCAAGTGATTAGACAGCCACATCTAAGTGATTAGCCAGTCTTTGATCTCTCTTCCAAATTCTTTAATCAAGCTCATGAGGTGTTTTTGTTTCAAGCAAGCCCATTGGGCCCCTCTATTTACCAAATTTTTCAAGTAGATCTATAGGGTACTTCCCCTCAACAAGTTTCTATCAAGCGAGCTCATAGGGTATTTCCCTTCTGTTCATAAAGTTCCACAAGGCACTTCTCCTCATCGGTTCCTTTCAACACAACACTAAGTTTAGGGTTGCTAGTCTTCAAGAGACACTCCCGCTTAAGTTAATGAGCCTAGTGACGCATGGCTAGGTTTTAGTTCGATCTCAGTTTAGGGTTACTAGTCCTTGAGAGATACTCCTGCCTAGGTTAGTGAGCCTAGTGAGGTACAACTAGATTTTAGATCGATCCCCCATTAGGGTTGCTAGTCCTCTAGAGATGTTCCTACTTAGGTTAATGAGCCTTGTGAGATACAACTAGGTTTTAGATCGATCCCAGTTTAAGGTTGCTAGTCCTTGAGAGATGCTCCCACCTAGGTTAGTGAGCCTTATAAGGTACGACCAGGTTTTAGATTGTTCCCAATTTAGGGTTGTTAGTCCTTGAGAGATGCTCTTGCCTAGGTTAGTGAGCCTTACGAAGCACGACCAGGTTTTAAATCGATCCCAATTTAGGGTTGCCAGTCCTCGAAAAATGCTCTTGCTTAAGTTAGTGACCCTAGTGAAGCACGACCAAGTTTTAGATTGATCGCAGTTTAGGGTTGCTAGTCCTCGAGAGACGCTCCCGCCTAGGTTAGTGAGCCTAGTGAGGCATGACCAGGTTTTAGATCAATCCCAGTTTAGGGTTGCTAGTCTTCGAGAGACACTCCCGCCTACGTTAGTGAGCCTAGTGAGGCTAGTGAGGCACGACCAGGTTTTAAATTGATCCTAGTTTAGGTTTGCTAGTCCTCGAAAGATGCTCCCGCCTAAGTTAGTGAGCCTTGGGAGGTATGACCAGGTTTTAGATCGATCTTAGTTTAAGGTTGCTAGTCCCTGAAAGACGCTCTGGCCTAGGTTAGTGAGCCTTGGAAGGTATGACCAAGTTTTAGATCGATCCCAGTTTAGGATGGCTAGTCTCCGAGAGATGCTCCTACCTAGGTTAATGAGCTTAGTGAGCTTAATGTGGCATGACTATGTTTTAGATCGATCCATTTTAGGGTTGCTAGTTTCCAAGAGATGCTCTCGCTTAGGTTAGTGAGCTTAGTGAGGTACGACCTAGTTTTAGATCAATTCCAACATAAGATTGTTTGTCCCTTAGAGACACTTTAACCTAAGTTAGTGAGTCTAAAGAGGCATGACCAAGTTTCTTTTCTTCATTCAAATCAATTTTAGGATAGTTATAGTTGTTCTTCTTAAGGGTAAAAATAGTATCTGTTTTGTCTTTGTGGCAAAGTTTTACTCAAACTTTACCATAAAGAGCGGTAGCTGTAAATATCTAATTTTTGCTCCCTTTTATTTTTTGGATTAGGTTATAGGGTCTTAAATTAGAAAAAATTCAAAAAATAGAAAATTAGAGAAAACTCAAAAAATTAAGAAATTTAGAAAAAAAATAAAAATTATAGAAAAATAAAAAAAATTCAAAAATAAGAAAAAGCACAAAAAAATAATAATTTTTAAAGAAAAGTACAAAAAATAAGAAGTTTAGAAAGAAACCTTAAAAAATAAAAAGTTTAGAAAATAAAAATTTTTAAAAATTTAGAAAATTGAAAAATTACAAAAAAATTAGAAAATTTGAAAAAAAAAAAAGATTTTAGAAAATAACATGTTATTAGGATAGATTTTTAATTTTAATTTTGGTTTAGAAGTTGGGCTGTTAAACCTAAGCTTAGATTTAAATCTAGCCTAGGCTAATCGAGTCTATATGTACAATTTAATTGCATATATGGATAAGCCACAAGCCAACAACCTAATGGATAAGCACGTGGACTTGGTTTGAGTATTAAGTGCGAGGTCAGGGGTTGGAATCTTAGCAAAGGTAGGGAGGCCTTTTTATTTTTTGTTAACTAATACACTGCTATGTATCGGGATTTGATTGTGCTACGTGTCCTAAAACATAACAATGTTGATTTAGGCAGCCTTGTTGATGTAGTGCCACGTGGCGTGCTACGTTCGCTGCCATGTGCCATGTGATGACATGTGGTAAGTCGGGAGTGATCGGTATGGCTGATGTGGCACTACATTAATGCTACGTAAGCACTTTTCCTCTTTTTCCCTCCTCTTGTCCCTCATTTCCCCTCCAATTTTCCTCCTTTTTCCTTCTTAAGAACAACCCGACCCCCTCACTTTGGCCTTTGATTTGTTTTTCCTTACTGAAACATACCAATTAATGGTGCGAATTCATCCTCTACGTGGCTTACTTTAAATAAAAAACAATAATACATCCAAATAAAGTCAAAGGAGCATTCAATTTGAGCTCCAAAAATCGGAAAAAACTAATTTTTTAGGCATTCTTCATTAATTCCAAATTCAAGCTTTCCATGTTTCTAGGATTGATTTGGGTATAAAAGTGTGTTAGAGAAGCTCACACAAACTCACAACCAGCAGAATCACTTGACACAACCCCTTTCATTCCCCACAATCACTTTCTCTCTTTAACCCACTCTCTCTCTCTCCGGGTTTCTCTTTCTAGGCAACCTTGAGCCTAACTACCACTATGATTATGACCACTACTCTATCAACTCCCTAACGCGACTACCCTCGGCTATCGCCGTAACCTTGGCTACTTAACTAAACCATTACCTCCAAACCTTAACCACCGAAGCTTACCTCCCTCGAACCACCACTTTTAGCCACCTTCGGCCCAAACTAATCCTACAGTTGAACTCCTAACACTCCAAAACCCCTACCCCTACCCCAACCAACCACTCATGCCCAGTAGCTGCTACCATAAAGGCAGCTTCACTACTGTTAACCACCACTTCCAAAACCACCTAAATAAGCTCCAAATGTTGTAGCATTGAACTTAACCCGCCTATTCCCAATCCAAAACTCACAAAAAAACCTTCACCTGGTCATTTTGGTGGTTAAAACCAGCAGAATCGAGCCTTGCTAATGTTGTCAGTGGTGATCTACGTGACCCCACCCAAATCCGCTCGACCCGACTTGAAGACCTAAGATCTGACTCGAAATCCAGCCCAAGTTCAACCTGCACATACCCACTGCAATCGACCCTTTTTCTTTTCTTATTTATTTATTTTATTTTACTTTATCACTTAGTTGTTTTTTTTTTAAATGTAATAAAAAAAGAGAAGAAGAAGAAAAAAAATGAAGAAATAAAAGAAAACAAAAGTAGTTTATTTAGTTATTTATTCTTTTTTAGTAAAAGTAAAAATAAATAGAATAAATAAAATAATAAAAATAAAAATAAATAAGTAAATGGAAAGAATAAAGATTATTATTTCTTTTTGTCACTTAGAAAATTGATTTTTCAAAAATAAAAATAAAAATAAATCAACCATTTTTCAAATTGGGATCGTTTAGACTTGTCAAAAATAAAAACTAATTTAGGGCCCTTTAGGAAAATTTCTTAAATAAATCAAAATGGGTAAAAACTTAAACCTTGTTGTTTTAAAAACTAAAATCAACTTAACTTACTAAAGCTTTCATTAAAAAGAACTACGTATGTTTGATCCCGAATAGTGGGTACGTAAATATCTACGGGGTAATGATAAAAATAAAAATAAAAATACCTAATTTTTCCTTTTCTTTAGTTTAGTTTGTTTTGTTTATCTAATTAGAGTAATGAATAATCGAGTTTTGTCTGTTAAAATTGAAAGGTGATTTTTTAAGTTTAATTTTAATTTTGGAAAGTCAATGGTACCCGTAAGGGTTTAAAATTCCTAACCCTTAAACCTAAATCTCTTGTTTTTAAAAACCGTTTTACAAAATTGGTTTTTGTTTTTTCCTCATTGGACTAGTGGCTAAGTTATAATCAATCCACTTAATTAGTTATAACTTAACTATTTTTCCTAACTCTGGTTGGGTGGTGACTCAAAAGTTGTATTCAAAATAAAAAGAAATGGCTTTCTTTAAATCATAATCGAAGGCCAGTATTAAATAGGTAAGGTTTAATACTAGTCGGTTTAAAGAAAACCTAATTTTATAAAAAGAATCGGGAGGGTAAAAGAACTAGGCTTGACAGTTTGAATTAGAGCTTCTTTTAATGGTGCAAATTCATCCTCTACGTGGCTTACTTTGAATCAAACACAATAATACGTCCAAATACAGTCAAAGGAGCATTCAATACTGTCAAAACACTACCTTACACCTTTCTTCGATCAAAATTGATGCTACGGTAGTGTTTGTGGCATCTTAAAACCTAGGATTACACTTGCCTTTCAAACTTAACAACCATCTTATGGCTAAGCCACCACCACCTCTATCGGCATAAACTCAATAACCTACCAAACAACCACAAATGGTTAAAGGACATCACCAAAGCCTCAATCCCTAATAAAATTCACATAAAAACATCATCCCTCGCTTGATTTCATGCTTAGATCTACCTTAGATGCATCCTTGAGTTGTTGCTAATTCTCTTGCGTGCGATTCGATCTGAATTGCTTGTCCGACCTAATTGCAACCAAAACCCACACTTGACTTGTATGCTGCTTAGTCCGATCCTACTACATCTTATTTTATGTTTTTATTTTATTTTATTTATTTATTTATCTCTTATAAATTTTATTGTAAATCTAACCCAAAAAAAATAATTGAAAAAATAGGAAAAAGAAAAAAAGAAAAAAAGAAGGGGGAGGGGGGGAGGCGGTGGGTTTGGGGTTGGGGAGGTGGGTGGTAAGTTTAGTTTATTTTATTTTCCTTAGTGAAACACAAAAAGAAAAAAATAATATAAAATAAAGTAAAGAAAATAATAAAAAAATGAAAAATTCTTTCATCACTTAAAGATATCATTTTTCCAAATAAATAAAAATAAATCAACCTTTTTCAAGATTAGGACAATTTTAAAACTTTCCAAAAATTGAAAAAACCTTGATTTAGGACCCTTTTATAAATTTTCAATTTAAAATGGGTTGGCTAAGAGACGTAAACTTGGCCATCTTTCGAGATTAAAATGAACCAACAAATTAAAGTTTTCAAAAACAAACTACAAAAGTCTAATCCTAATTAGTAGGTACGTAGGCAATCGTAGCAATTACGGGGTAACTTAAAATATGGAAAATTTTCTTTTGAGTGAGGTGCCAAACCAATTGAACCTATTGCAATTATTTTACCTTTATCATTGTCATCAAATTTCACATATCCATCCTCCTTCCATTCTAAGTTTGTGAATAGCGAAGTATCACCTATTATGTGTCTTGAACATCTACTATCAAGATACCATATTCCTCTTTACTTAGCTTTGTGTTCTTGTACACATCACAACATAATCAAGTCTATTTACATACCTAGCAAAGCTTAGGATCATGAAAATTTAAACTTGACTTTTGAATTAGACCTTGATTATCGCTAAGCTTGTATTTTTTGTAAAAACAATATTTCCTTGCTTGTCCTAATTTATTACATAGAAAACAAGCATAAGGTCTTTGCTTAGTGTACCTATTGCTTATCACTTCCCTTTAACTCAGATCCTTTTTGACAAACCCTCTATTTAACCCTCTATTCAACCTTCTGTTGTATTCTCTAAAAGGATACTTATTATTGTTTTGAGAGTACTATCTGTTGTACCTTTTGACAGGTTTAACTATTTTGCCTATGTCCTTTTTATTGACTATTTCTTGATTGTCAGCTTTTAATTTAACAAAAACTATTTCTCTCTTTGCTTTAGATATTTCTCCAAATTCGAAACCAAGTCTATATTTTGAATTGTCTATTCTTTGACTAGAAATCAATGTTTGCAACTTCTTATTATTTTTATCAAACTTTTGGAACGTGTTTTTGATTGACTTAGATAAATCCTCCACATGATTTTTCAAATTTTTAATTTCTTCTTTTTGAATAAGATTTTCATTGACTAAAGCTTCATGAGCAACATGCAATCCTTTGAAATCATTTTTCAAGAAATCATTTTCATCTATTAGTAATTGATTTGTTTGATTAAGAGCTTGCTTTTCATTTTTTAATGTCTTTACTTTAGATTCAAGATTAGAAATCTTGTCATTTGACTTGAAAAGAGCTTTCAGCAATTTGTTGATTTCAGCACATCTATTATTAGGTACTTTTATGTTAGAATTAGAATCAGTTTCAAAATCTACCTCAAATAGTGCCATAAGACATGAAGTTGCTTCTTTACATTCTTTTGAACTTTCTGACTTAGTTTTTGAATCTTCTAAATCACTTCATATAGCCATAAGAGATTTATGTTTCTTCTTAAATTTCTCCATCTTCTTGATTAACATCGAACATTCATACTTGATATGTCCTGGCTCTTTGCATTCATAACATACAATTTCCTCCACGAACTTTTTTCTCTTCCTTTTCCTTGATTGCCTTTCCTATATCATTAAATTAGTTTTTATTAGTAGAATATCTTTTAGTAAAGTTTTTCTTACCTTTTTTCTTTAGTCAATTGTTAAGTTTTCTAACTAGAAGCATTACATCCTTGTCTTCTTCTTCAGAGTTAGCATTTGTTTCTTTGGCTTTAAAGCTATGGCCTTTTCCTTTGTATCCTTTGAAGTACTCTTTGATTTGAGAAAACCAGTATCATATGTCATAAACTTGCTACGCAATTGACTCAAGTTAGTTCCTTTAGATCATAAGCTTCTTCTATGGTAGTTTTCTTTGCATTCTAGATCCTGGGATGAATCCTTAGCATCTTACACACCATATCTACATCACTAATTGCTTTGCCAAGAGATGACAATTAATTAGTTATGGTAGTTAATCTACTAAAGGAGTCCTTGATTTCTTCATTAGGAATGATTCAAAAAGTTTTATATTATTGAACTAGCGAGTTGATTTTTGTATCCTTGATTGTTTCCATGCCTTCATAGGTTTGCACCAAAGTGTCCCAAATGTCCTTAACTGTTACACATGAAGCAATTAGATAGGACTCTAAATGTGCAATAGTACTCAAAAGTAAGTTCTTAGCCTTTGAATTAAGTTCAGCTTTCATGATGTCATCATTTGATGTAGTAATGGTTAGAACTTTAAGATCTCCAGTTGAGATGATTTGCTAAGCCTGATAGTTAGATGCCTTCACATAAGTCTTGATCCAAAATTTCTAATAGGAAATGTTAGTTTCATCCAAAAATGGTGCCTTACGAGGTTGAACTATTAAACTATCACTTGGTTCACCTATGATCTTAAACTTTGGATATACTAGAGTGTGGGTCTAATACTAATTGTTGATCTCATATAAGTTATCAAGAACCAGGAGGGTGGGGGGTGGGGATGGTGTAAACCCCTAAAATTTTCGATCTAGCTTCTGAAATAGACTCAACTATGTTAGATAATTTAGGAGTTGACAAGGCTAATAAAAGTGAAAACCCTAAAAAAATTAATTAATCGCGTAAGAAACTTTTCTACCCTAAATATATGTAAATGCTAAAGATTTTATTTAAAAGTGATAAAAACCTTAAAATGATAACCATAAAGACATATGTGCACTGATTCATCATAATATACCCTAAAACCTTAATTGATAATATAATCCTTGTATTTTGCCAAGCCATTAGTAAAAGGTTAGAGATGACTTTCAATCATGCATATATGTTTTCAATCATCAAGTAGTCCTTTAGAAACTAAGATAATGAATTATAGATTACATTTATCTCTTAAGTATATGATTAAGATAGTATTACATAGAGTTAGGGGTATAGTTGAAGATTAGGCTAAATGTATTGAACCTTAATACCTTAATTAGTACTTTTCATACTAGTTATACGAAGTAGTTTACCAAATGATGTATATAGACTATAAATACCTAAAGTAAAATCTCATCATCTATTTTTACTAATCAATTCACCAAATACTTCATTTCCCTAATTTTTCCCTTAATTTCCCTTAATTACTACATTATGTATACAAAATTACATATGCTTAAGGAAAGTTGACCAAGTCAACACATGTTGACTAAAGTCAACAATTTGAAAAGTCAACAAAAGACACTAATGCATAAAGAAAATATCTAAACATCTAATGATTGCTTTTCTTTTGGTTTTTCTTTTCTCCCCCTCTTCCTTAATTGCCGTCCATCCATCCCCTTCTAGACCCTACCATTTCCTTTCTTCCATAATTGAAACAAATCAAAAAGAAACAAAACAAAAGCCCTCTCCATTGCCGTGAGCTTTCTTCTTCTATTTCACTTTCAACACTTCCCCTTTTGTCTCCATAATTCCAACACAAACTAAGGTATGTGATCAAGTTACTTTATGTTGCTTTATATTATTCATTAGTTAGGTAATTAGGTAGATTAGATAAGTAGACATGTGTTATGTGTGATCTTAAAGAAGAGGACATAAAGTTCCCATCTTTAAGTGTAGGAAGTTAGGAAACATGAAGAAGAAGAAAGGAATACATGTGTATATGCTCTTAAGTATGTGTACATAAGAAAATACTAAAAGAATACAAGTATGAGAATCTTTGTACATGGGTATTTACCATGTACATAACCTAAATTAAGACAAAACTTAACTATACATACCTATACTATACTAAATACACACTTAAAAACAAAAAAGGATGAAATTAGGAAGATTTTCTTAAGAGGAAATTAGGCATACGAAATTGTACAAAAATACGTATATGACCGTATAGGTATATGAGTATGTATACAAGTATAAATATGGTATAAGTATATGTATAAGTATGTTAGTATACATATAAGTAGAGAAAAGGTATAAGTATATGTACATTATGTATAAGTGTACATAAAACACATAATCATGAGATAAAGCTTAGGTAAGCAAAGGATGATGCAAGTAATGATGTAATCACATGATGATATAAGCCATGATATAAGCAAGTGATAACATAAGCAATGACATAAGCGAATGATGATGTAAGCGATGACATAAGCATAGGTTTAGAAAATGAGAAAATAAGAAGAGTGTATAATAATTAGGTACCTAACTTAGTAAACCCTAAGACACTTTCTAAATTGGATTATACTTAATTAAGTACATGAATTAGCAATAGCAAAGTAAAATTCTCTAAGTATAAGAATTTAAGGGCTAACTAAATCATTAAGTATAAATAAAGGATATAAATATGAGTAAAAAGATTAATTAAGTTCCATAGTTAAAATTTCTATAAATTTAGTCTATATCGTAAAACATGGGTCTTAACGTCCAAAATGGACATCACCGTGTGAACGTACGTCCGAAAATGATGAAAAACAACTATAAATTCATAAATATCAGAAATAGAATGAAAAAATTATATACGATTAATAATAAAGTCTAACTAGATAGAATTTGATAGTAATTTAGGTAAAATTAGGTAAATAGATATGTACAATTATCAGTTAATTCAATTACTTACTAGCATTATCATATCATAATGATCAGGTGATCCCGAGGTGAGCGAGGATCTCCTAATCGATTACTACGATTAGGGCAAGTCGCCATGGCCGAGTGAGTATTTACCTTATGATTCTATACTTGTATGTGATTGTAGATAGTGGACTTAAATATTATTGTTAATTGACTACTGTGTGGGGTTTGGGGAAATGCTTGTATATGTTGTTATGTACTGAGTTATGAACTTACCCTAAGTATAGATAATGCTATGTTTGTTACATGGTAGTATAGAAAATGATTGTGTATATTGTTAGATGATCATAGCATAATTTGAACTTAATTATACTCAGCTTATAAAAAGAAACTGGTACATGCATTAACATGCATGGCATAGACATAATTTTGGCCATCACATCACACGGTAAAGAGAGGCCATTCGGGGGTTGTTATTATTAATTTATTGGTTCTGTATGGTGCACTTGTACAAAATGACCTTACCCTAGCTCGTGGGAACACTAGGTGTTCGAAGTACCAACTGCGTGGTTAAGGGTCGAGTTTAGAGGCCTCCGTTTAGGGGTAAGTATGGATTGTGGGGGCCCGCTCATGATTATACTAGAACTTGGTTTTTATGAAAATAAAAGAATTATTAGATTTAAGTATGGAACGTGGAGTTTCGTAAGTAATGTAAGTTCTAGTATAATATCCGGATCTGACAGGTGCCGTGTATACTCCAACCTTGACTTTGGAGGGCGTTAAATCTAAGTTACGTATATGAACTAGTTAATTATATGTACTGTTTGGCATTTTGTTTGATCATTTATTCATATGCGTGAATATAATGTACTTATAACTTGCTTGTGGTGTGGTTGAGGGTTTTGCTTACTAAGCTTAGGCTTACACCCCTTTAGACTTTTGTTGCAGGATAGCCTTTTCGTAGAGACTAGTTGAAGGATGTCACAGGTTAGCTTGGGGACTTAAGTAAGAGCGAGTTGTCCTGTGTATTGAGAGAGAACAGTTTATGTAGACTCTTACTCATGTACTTTTATTTTTATTAGTATTATAGACCTAGATATACTAAATTACTGTATATTGTAAGCTTTGTAGTTTAAATTTTATATAAATATGTTTGTGTGAAGACATCATGTGAATCTGTATGCTCTTAGGAAACTAGTGGTTGTAGAGCCTTGTATATTGTGTGAAGAGTTCTTGATTGGAAGGGTAACCAATCAAAGGTTCTTCGTACAGTATATGGCGTCTGCCACGACTAGGCCATCCTCAGTTCGTAATAGACGAGGTAGGGTTTGAATTAATATCTTTAAAAAATTTTGAACCTTTTGATGTAAATAAAATTACCCCTCTTAATAACTTAAATTGGTGAATAGTGGTACTCTAATAATTCAACACAATTGACATAATTAAATAATGTAGATTAAAAGAGATAAGGAGGAGAATATCAAGTTTAGGATTTATAGAGCTTCGACCTTTTACTTATTGCTCTCTTCTAGCTCGACTACTAGGGACCTAATTTACTTCACCAGTGTTATTCCACTTGATCCACTAAATCAAAATCACGAAAGGTTTATAGATATTAGCTACACTTGGTCTTAACAACTCTCTGTTTTGCTTATCTAACCTTTCTACAATCTAGGCTAACTACAGATCTATGGAGTACAATCAAACTTTTCTCAACACTCAAACAACACATAAAGTTTACATATTACAAGTGAGAACAACAATGCAAGTCTCAAAATGTTTTGCACAAAAATAGAAATGAAGATTAATTAATGATCAACTTCGGTTCAACATTCTGAAGAAGTATCTAAGAAACATTCTATGCTCTTTTAGACAGTAGAGAATGTCTACAATCAGAGCATAAAGTATATGTATTTCCCTTCCTAGAATTGTATGTGACATTTTGAATTTTTTCTCCTTTTATACTAGAGTCTTCTAATAACTAATTTGTTGAGAATTAGCTTCATTTCATGTTTATCTATTTCAATGCCTAAGTGATAATCCATAGATATTTTTAGAGAAAATCTTGGAGTTTGAACTTTTAAACCAAATCTTCTAAACTTATCTTGGTCAGATATACTTTCATCAATAAATACCATATAAGCTTGAGATTTGAAATTGAAATCCCACAAAATACGAAATCAATTTTATCTTTAACTAATGTTAGATATTTTCTTGTGATTTATCTAAAGATAAATTTGCTTAAAAAAATAATCCTCATGGATTTTAATTCCAACTTAAATGAAATGAGATTAAGTGTATTTCTCTAATATACCCAATTTAGTGGAGCTAGGTCTTCTTTGCTTCAAAACTAATGTTGTAATAATTTTCAATGTTACTCTTCCAGACTAGCTATCTAAATAACCTTTTAAAGAGTATTAGTTTGCTCTTCTTCAAAGTCTCTTAATTATTTTCAAAAGTACTTATACTAACTCTTCTTTTAAAAGCTTCTAAAACATTCTTTGAAGTTTTTCATACTTGTCTCCTTTTTAAACGATTTAGAACTTCTAAATAAGTTTTTGAGTGCAACTTGATCTATAATTTTAAGCCTTCTGAAATACTATTTGGATACTTGCACACTTGTCAGTTCATTAGCATTTTTCTCTTTTTGTTATCATCAAAATTCATAAGAGATATCTAATAAGGACTATATATAGTGAATGAATTATGGTACTAACACTCCAGCTAGAAGATTTTGAAAGGAATGCTAGCAAGTATCAAGCCATGAATGACTATGTTTACCAACACTTTAAGGAAGTGGGCTAGAAATAGCTTAAGGCCGTTAATGTACTATAGCTAGCTCTAAAGAATCTAACCCTCAAAATGGAAATCTATATGAAGTAAGTCTAGGCCTAAGTTAAAGTTGTCTATGAGGATGTAAATAGATCAAGAAGAGTTTGAAAGCCTTGTATAAGGTGGCAAAGTAGCTAGCCGAGTCATTGAAGGACTAGCTAATAAGAACCCATAAGAGGATTTAAGATTTGGAGGCACCAGTCCAAGAAGTTAAGGTTTTGCTAAGGTGACTAAATTACATTTCCTAATTCATATCACAACTCATAGATAAGTGCCACCCTTAATTCAAAATATTAAGGTAGAATGCTCCTCTAAATTGGGATGAAGAGTGTAAAGAGGTCTTTCATAAGATTAAAGAATATCTCATGAATCCTCCAATGTTAGTTACCTTAAAGTTAGGACGGCCATTATTTTTATATCTCACTTTCCTCTAAGAATCTATAGGATGTATGTTAGGGTAGAAGGATGAAGAGGGAAGAGAAAGAGTGATTTATTGCCTAAGTAAAAAGTTTATTAAAGGAGAGTAGAAGTACTCCAACATAGAAAGGACTTATACCTTGGTATGGGTAATGTACCTATTCAAGCAATATGTACTATGTAGTAGAGTTGCTAGCAAAACATGATCCCCTCAAATACTTGGTTGAGAATTTGGCTCTGATTGGAAGAATCTCTAAATGGAAAATGATGTTGTTTGAGCTCGACACAACCTATGTGAACTACAATTCAGTCAAAGGGCAAGCCTTAGCAGATTAATTGGCTAAATATCTAATAGAAGAGGTATTTAAGGATAAGGAAGTCCATTTCCCAGATGAAGATATTCTTGTAGCAGAATATGATCCAGACCTCCCTAAGTGGAAGATGTACTTTGACCAGGTAGCTAATATATCAGGATATGAGATAAGGGTAATATTAGTATCCCCTAAAGGTAGCTAATTCCCTATTGCGGTTAGACTTACGTTTTCCTACACCAATAACATTACATAGTATGAGGCTTCATCTTGGGCCTCAAGGTGGCTATAGATATGGGGGTCCATGAGTTAGAAGTATGTAAAGACTTCTCTTTGATTATCCTTGAAACAACTAGTGAATACAAGATGAAGGATTCGAGATTGGTGTCTTACCATTAGCACCTTACTAAGTTGGTAGAAAAGTTTAGGGACATCTCCTTTACATATATACCGAGGACTCATAATCAAATCGTGGATGCCTTTGTTGTATTAGCATCTTTGATTCAGGTGTTAGGTAGGATGGAAGTATAACCTTTGAAGATTATGGTAGAAGACAAACCTACTTTTTATCTAGTGATAGAAGCAGTTAAAGATAAGAAGCCTTGGTTTCATGATATTAAATATTTTCTTCAAACTGGTACATATATAGAAAGGGTAAGTAAGAAAGACCAGAGGATGTTGAGGAGGTTGGCAAGTCACTTTTTGCTCAGTAGGGCAATGTTATATCGACGATCATTCAACACTACGTTATTAAGATGCATGGACGAAAAAGAAGCTGCTATTTTGATGATGGAGGTGCATAATGGGTTGTGTAATCCACATATGAACGGGTACATGTTAACCTAAAAAATCATGTGAATAGGCTGTTATTGGTCCATAGTAGAATCAAACTGTATCACACATATGAGGAATTGTCATTTGTGCTAGGTATATTCCAATTGGGTAAATGTTCCCCCTTAAGCGTTGCATGCCTTGTCCTCATCGTAGCCTTTTTCTATGTGGGGAATAGATATTATTAGTCTAATTAACCTTAAAGCATCAAACAGACATAGATTTATCTTAGTGGCTATCGTTTACTTTACGAAGTGGGTGGAAGCTTCCTCTTATGTAAACATCACTAAGGGGGTAGTGATTAGGTCCTTGAAATAGGATATAATTGCTTAGTACAGAGTGCTAAAGATGATAATCACGGATAATTTCATGAACCTTAATAACAAACTCATGACGAAGTTATATTAGCAATTTGGAATCATTCATAAGAATTCCATACTGTATAGGTGACAAATGAATAAGGCAATGGAGGCTGCTAATAAGAACATCAAAAGGATCATCAAGAAGATGATTGTTACCAACAAAGATTGGCATGAGATGTTACCTTTTGCACTTATAGCCTATAGGACTTCCATTAGAGTATCAATGAGAGCCATACCTTACTCTTTGGTATATGGGATTGAGGTAGTTTTACCTATTGAAGTGGAAATACCCTCTCTTAAAGTATTAACTAAAACTTAGCTAGATGAAGCCGAATGGGTTAAGAAGAGGATCAATCAATTAAACCTGGTAGATGAGGAGAGGTTGACCTCATTATGCTATAGGCATTGCTATCATCAAAGAATGATATGGGCTTTTAATAAGAAGGTATGATCCTGGCAGTTCTTAGAAGGGGACCTGGTGTTAAGGAAGGTCCTACCAAATGCACAAGATCTTAGAGGGAAGTTCACCCCTAACTATGAGGGTCCTTATGTAGTAAGAAGAGTATTGTTTGGACGAGCGTTGATTTTGTCCCAAATGGATGGTCTAGATTTGAGGGACCTAGTAAATATTAATGTAATCAACATGTACTACCCTTAAAATCAATGGAATGATATTATTTTTGGTCTCCAATTTTGAATCCTCTATGAACTGATTCTTTCGTCCTTTATGAGCAAAGTAGATATCCCTAATTGTCGTCGATATTAGATCGATCATTGACCACTCTATACCACATCGGTAAGTTGTTCTCCATCTCCACTTTGTACTATGCTGTATATATCTCCCTATCCACATACACACACATAGACTAAATAAGTAAAAATGAGAAAAACCTCAATCATAAACATTGACGAACTACTAAAGCTCCTCGAATGCTATACTTTGATCTTGACTTTTCAAAGAAAGGAGTGAAGTGGAATTGACCTAAAAGGAAGAGAAAAGGCTGGTTGAGTTTGCAGACTCACATGCCCGACCTCAATGAAGTTTGGCCAATTCATTAATTCTCTAAGCTAAGGGATGATTATGGGCCTTTGAACCCAGAATTATTGCTGGCAAGCTAAAAAATAGGTATGGCACTCACTCAAAACTCCAAGGTAGGATATCTCGTAAGAGCCTCAACTTGTTATAACTTTAGGGTAAGATTTCTCGTAAGAACCATAACTTATTAGAACTCTAGGGTAGGATATCTTATAAGAGTCCTGACCTATTAGAACTTTGGGATAGGATATCTTGTAAGAGTCCTGACCTGTTATAGGCATGACCCTTCCATTTATTTGGATAGTATATCTCACCAAAGGGTTTCGTTTAAATAGATTGTAAGAAGCCCTATCCTAAAAGATAAGCATAGTGCTACCACTATTTTAGGAAGGGATATTTCACTAAAGGGTCTCGTTAAGATAGACCATAAGGAGCTTCGTCCCTAAGAAAGCCTTAGTGCTATTACTTATGGATAGAATATTACACCAAAGGGTTATGTTTAGGTAAACTGTAAGGAGCCTTACCTACACATAACCTCAGTATTAGGAAAAATTATCTCATTAAAGGGACTTGCTAAGATAGACTGTAAGAACCTCTTTTGATTAATAAAGGGGTTAATTTTATAGGTAGCCCGTTTCACATCTTAAAGTAACCTTTTGGAACCCTCTTCATCTTATAGGGGCAAAAATGGTATTTTGTTTTTTGTCTTTGTGATGAAGTTTTCACCAAACTTCATCACAAAGAATGGCAGTTGTAGACATCTCAGTTTTGCTCGCAAAAATTTTACAATGTTTTCTTAATTTTTAAGAAACTTAGGAAATAAAATTTCCAATTTTTTTTAAATAAATACAAAAAACGGGGGAACAAAAAAAGAGAAAAGAACAATATATATATAAAATAAAAAAGGAAAAAAATAAAAATTTATAAATAAATAAAAATTTGTTGACATAACATGTCACTTGTGACATACGGTTGCCACTTGGTAAATTTGTTAGACCACGTAGTGCTATGGGGCCATGTTACAATGTACTGCATGGCATTTTTAATTAAAAAAAAAAAAGGAAGATCAAGCGCTTGTGCGCCCCTTTGTTTTTGACGTGTGCGTAAGACACATAATTGCCATCCAACTTACTGGTTGTGCTGACTATATATATAAAAATAAATCACAAATACTCCAGCAAGTATACTAGGTCGGAATCAAGTAATAAAGAGTGAGTAAGGTAGTTGATCCCTCGAGGACTAAGAAATTACTAATCTTATGGTAGTTCTTATCAATATTTAGTTAATCAAAATTGAATTATGAATTAACTAATCTAATAATTACTCTAAAACTGTTGAAAAGAAAATTACGATAAAATATTTAAAACTATGTAATCAATTGAGAATGTGGGAAAAATAGAATCCACCCTAGTTATGCAAATCAAATTGTTATCATGTTATATAAACTAATAGCTATATGGTTATTTAAGTGAAATTATTATGCTTTAAAACTTAAGGACTTAACCCTTAATTAATCAGTCAACTTTTGTATCTCCAATTAATAGTGGACTCTAAATTATAATCACACATCTCTCAATGCTATGATCGTCTAATGTCCTAAATCAATTATCCCTAATGTCTTAATGAATAATTAATCTCAAAACATAGCTTTAATCTTTAGACAATTTCTAATTAATCCAATTAACACTGCTCCGGCATTAGTTAATTAGTTTAATCAACAATTTCTAACAAACCCTATATCAACTCCTGTATCAATAGTGTTTCTAACAATCATAACCAATTAGAGATTTATAATCGAAATCATAGAAATTGCAATCATGAATTATTCATATACCTATTAACTCTATAACTTCAATACAATTCTCATCTCAACTACCTAGGGTTTCAACAATTCCCATAAATAAAACTTAGCTAGCCATAGAAATTGAAACAAAAGAACAAATAATAATTGAATTCGCAAATAAGTTCATGATTAGAAATAAGAACAAATCACAGAATTGCATAAATAAAAATAGAATAGAGATCACTAATTCTGTATTTATGATGAATAAACTTCAATTGCACTCCAAAAATGATCTCCATAGTAAAAGCGAAATCTTCTCAACAATCACGAAATTTAGAAGAAAAACTCTTCAAAAACTATCTACTAACTGTTTCTAACACTTCATAATTCTAAAGGAAATGTAAAAGTTTTTCTAAACTATGAAACATACGGCTATTTATAGAGAATACTAGGGTTGGATTTTGACTGCCTCTTTCTCACTCAAGGCTGGCGATGTAGGTTCTAAGGCCGGTTGCCTTCAATTCCAAATGATGGTGGCTCAATTTGGGCTTTATTCATTTGTGTAAAACTCTTCTAAATTGATCATATTTCCACTATGTATCCTCTAATACCTGAAATGTCCAAATGAAAATATTTAAGTACCAATACTTAATGATTTCTATTAAATCAATAATAATTCTATCTAATTCACATGTTAAAACATGAATAAAATATGCCTTTATCATACCCCTACCCCTTCCTTTCTCTTTCCCGTCCTTCCTTCCTTCCTTCCTTATCTTCTTGGTACTCGATCACAAACAAAAAGCTAAATAAAATAGGGTAATTTTTGCCCAAAAATTCTACCTGTTTGATTTGATTTTTTGCATCTTAAAATTGAGAAAAAAATATGAAATTGAAAAAGAAACACATGTATGATATTTTGAGTCTAACATCTTGGAAAATAATAAAGGAAAGGTACACCAACAAAAATTAATAAAAAAGGATGTCTTTTAGGAAACTTAGTGTATGTATCTTCGAATAAATGGAAAATTGAATCTCCTAACACAATCCTACCATGTAATTGGTGTTTGTAATTAGTAATAAGATGTAGGAGGTTGATTTTATCTAATTAATAGACAAAAATAACACCTAAAGTGCATCAAAATCGAACAAAGAAAAGGAACAAAAAAAAAAAAAGAAAAACAAACCAAACCCATGAGATGTAACTTGATTTAATTCCCTAATTCAAAAGGGAAGTTTCTTGACCAAGAATCCCTAGTCTACACTATAAATAAGGCTTTCTTTGTCACATTGAAATAGACAATTACAGAAGAGATGGATTAGATTGAGAGAATTGTCAAGCTTTTACTTTATATTATAGTTTTAGGGTTTGGGTGAAAACTTGATTTTCTTTGAGCAAATAAAAGGTAAGGAGCATGATTTTATTGGAAATTGGTGGAGGGGTTTCAAAGGTTGGAAATTTGAGGGTTGAGAACTATTGTAATCTTGCTGGAAATCACCCAAAAAGTAACTAAACCTACCACTGGTTCGTTGCTATCTAAGGTAAGCTCCTAGAATCCTTACTTGTTCTTATTTGTTCTTGTTTTCTTTGTGTTTTTCAGCATGTTGTGCATTAAATAATTGTGAAATTATGTTTTTATGCATGTAAAACACTTGTTTTAGGCAATTATTGTAGTATATTATTTATTATTTCTATGATATAATAATCATGCAATGATCATGTAAGTTTGTATTGTATTAATAGTTCCTTATTAATTTGATTAAATTAGGTGTTTTGATAAGTGAATTGTAGTATATTTATCATGAATCATGTTTGTGTAATATAGAAAGGATGTCTAAACATGTGACTATTATGGAATTAGATGTGTTGATTCAAAATTTTCATTAAATTGTCATGATAAATAGGTGTTTGTATACAAATAATAAGCTTGCCATGTAAAGTGTATTTGTGATTCTATGAATATTGCATGGTTTTTTTTTTTTTTTATTAATTTGTACTTTATGTGGCTTATATGTCTTTAATGGGTTTTCTTTTTGTAAAAAAGGGGTTTTCCATTTCTTTTTTTCAAAAGAAAAATATTTTTGTCTCCTTAGAAAAATATATTTTTTTTCTTAAATAAAAACCTAAATGGACCCTTTTTTAAATTAGAGATTTCTGTTTTTTTTTTTTCAAAATCTAGAAAAAAAAAATCCTTTTTATATAAACTAATCAATATGTAAATATTTAAAGTGGAATATTTTTAAAAATAAAATGGACCAACTCACTAAAATTTTTATAAAATTATTTTAGAACTACATAGGCTTAATCTTGGTTAGTAGGTACATAGGCACTTCGGGTGGCCATAAAAATGCAATTTTTTGCCCCATTTCCTCAAATGTCAAGCCTTTTTGATTTCTTTTTTTCTTTTTTTTTAAAAAAGAAACCCATTAAAGGCCCATTTAATTTGTGGACATTTTCTATAGAACTTTTTAAGGTTTTAAAATACATTAGCCTTTGAACCTAGTATTTTTTGTTTCTTTTTCTAAATTATTTTTCAGAAAAAAAAAACTATTGGCTAGTAGCTGAAATTAGGGTATGTCTACCTATGTTCCCTAATTTCTCTTTTTTTCAGTTTTGATCGGATGGCGACTTCTTTTTCAAAAAAAAAACCTACTCTTAGCCTTGTTGAGAGATTTATATTGAGCGGGCTCAGCTTAATATAAGTTGTGCTAAAAAAAGAGAAAAATCGATTTTTTAGCTTAGCACCCCTCATCAGGATGCCGTCATAATAAGGGCAAGTATCTATGGATTTTGAGGTCCTAAAAATTATATTGCATACTAATAGCTCTACTGAAATCCTTTTCAAGCATACATGCAATAAGATGTGGAAGATGTTGCCTGTATAAATGAGCTGTACCAGTATGACCTAGTTAGCTTTAATAGGAGGACTGTCCAACCTAATGGCATTGTAACTTTGGATATGGAGCTTGGCGATGATGACAACATTGCTAAACAGCTTATACAATTTGTGGTGGTGGATTGCCCATCCCCCTACAACGCAATTTTGGGATGATTAAGCCTTACTAACTTTAAGGTAATCTCTACTTAATGGCCAAATTCCCTACTTCAACCAAGGTGGGAATTTGCAGATGTGATCAAAAGCTCTTAAAGGAGCTTTATGTGAAGGTGGCTTGAGGTGATAGCATCTTTGCATTAGAGATTAGGCTGCAGGAGAAAATGGTTAAGAGAGGCAAGTTGGGGACAAACATAAGAGGTGCAAATCAACACCAACCTTGATTAGACCACCAAAGTTAGGATCGAGACACCTCCTGAGTTGAAGGAAGCCATTGTTCAACTCTTATGGCCTGATGTAGATTGATTTGCTTAGTTGTTGTCAGATATGCTTGGTTTCTTGACTGACCTACAACCTACAGTCTCAAGATTAAGAAGAAGATCCAGCTTGTCAAGTAGAAAAAGAGGCACTTTTCTCTAGAATAGTGGGACATGATAGAAGAAGAAGTGCAGAAGCCGCTGAAGGTAAGCTTTGTCCGAGAGTAAAAGTACCTAACTTGACTAGCAAATGTTGTACCAATCAAAAAGAAGAATGAGAAGTGGCAAATGTGCATCGATTACATTGACCTCAAGAAAACTTACCTAAACAATTGCTTCCCACTCTTGAGGATAGATAAGTTGATGGACTCGACATAAGGGTATGCTTTGCTGAGTTTTATGGATACCTTCTTGGGTTACAATCAAATCAAGATGGACATGAAAGATGAAGTCCATAAATCTTTTACGATTGATTTTGGCACCTACTATTATACTATGGTACCCTTTGGCCTCAAGAACATTAGGATGATGTATCAGCAGATGGTAATCGTGCTATTCAAGCCTTAACTCGGGCACAACATGGAGGTATATGTAGGTGATATGATTATCAAGAGCAAGCATCCTAGTGATCATATCAAGGATTTGTAGAAAGCCTTTGACAAAATTAAAAGATATGATATGAAGTTAAATACCAAAAAGTGCATTTTTGGGGTTACCTCCAGCAAATTTCTAAGCTTCATGATGACTTAATGAGAGATCAAGGCAAACCTTGAAAAGATCACCGCTATACAGTGCATGAAGGGCCCCTACCATTTCAAGGAAGTCTAGAAGCTCATCAGCATGATCATTGCACTGAGTCGATTTATCTCTAAAAGTGTGGATTGGTGCGCAAACTTTGTCAAAATCCTTAAGAATCCTAAAGGATTTAAATAGAAGCCTTAAGGCCAAGCCACCTTCCTAGAATTGCAAAGCTTCCTAGAGCATCTGCCAATCTTATTGAAGCTCGTCCTAAGAGAAGACCTTTACCCATACTTAGTAGTGAGCAACAAAGCGCTTCCATCCGCTTTGATTAGAGTGGAAGGCAAAGAACACTGGCTCGTATATAACGTCAGACACATCCTTCAAGGGCCTAAAGTCAAGTACTTTAAGGTGGAGAAGTTCACCTTAGTCGTAGTAATCTCGGCACGAGGACTTTGACTTTACTTCTAGTCACACCAAATAGTTGTATTAATAGACTAGCTATTGTAAATAGTCTTGCAAAAGCTTAACACATTTGGTTAGATGGTCAAGAACGTGCTAGAGCTAAGTATGTACGGAATTCAATACCAGCCACAAATGGCCTACAAAGCATAAGTATTGGTCGATTTCATCTTAAAGCATACCAACAAGGCAGAAGCACTGACTAGAGCTAATAAACCAGTGTAGACTCTCTACATTGATGGTTCATCCAACTCTGGAGGAAGAGGTGTGGGTTGGTACTCATCGGACTATACAAGACCACAATTTGCTATGTTCTCAAGTTTAGGTTTGACACAAGAAATAATGAATCCAAATATAAAGCATTAATTGTCAGTCTTTGATATAAGACAAGTGCACCTATCAAATTATAGTGAAGTGGATATAAGTCCCAATGTCGATCCCTCATAGACCCCGCATAATAGCACTAACCTTAGCTCTATTATGTAATAGAATAAATTTAATTTGAAGAGCTCAATTCTTTAAATTAAATTGTAGTAACTAATTAATTTAATAATTAATCAAGAATTAAATAACAAAGCAAAATTTTAAAGATTTAATTCAAGACTTAATGTTGTACCTAGATCTAAATTCCTTAGATCTACATATGAAACTTTCACTAAAGATAATCTAATTTAATCTTTAATTTTTCTTAATTGGGAGAATTTTCTTTTAAAGTTAATGACTTCCTTAAGCTTATTAACCTTAATCTTTAGATTACCTAATAAAATCTTTTCCCCATAACATAATCTAAGATTGCATTAACGTGCAACAAATTCTCTTAAAGATAATATAATTAATCTAGAAGAACCTTGCAATTTATCTCTAACATTGCACAAACTCTCATCAACTATGCTAGATCTAATTATATAAGAAATCTCTTGATCTTCTTATATAATATTAGATATAAATTAATAACATGCAGAATTATCAATCCAAAATATAGAAGCACTCATAATTGATTTAAAAAGAATAAAGATCTTCTTTAGATCTAAATAAAACCAACCATCACATGCATGGTCTGGTTTCCATAAGTCCTACATACAAAAAATTCTACCTTATACTCATGAAAAAAGAATGATCTTTAATAAAAACTAAAGAAGGGTAGAAGAAATAGATTATTATGAGTTTGATAAGACAATTCTTGAATCTTAAGATCTTGATGTCTTGATGCACTACTGTCTCTTGAGTGTTTTTGTTCTTGAAAAGCTCTCCAAAAGTTGTCTAAAGTTCTATCTAAAAAAGCCCTAAAGAAGCTTTACATAGGTGTTGAGAAAAATAAGGTTGCTGCAAATGACATGATTAGGTGATACAACCATGTCACCTGGTTGTGCTACTCTCATCTAAAATATCTTCATGTCTTCTCTCTTTTTCTTCAAAATGCTGAAATGACAAGATCAAGAGCATGATCATGTCATTTGGTCATGTCACTCATGTCCATAATTAAAATTATGCTTCAAATTCTCTTGATAATGACACAATTGTGTCATTTGATTACGTTGATCTTCAAAACTTCATAACTTCCTCGTTTTAGCTTTGAATTGAGTGAAATTATTTCTATCTTTTCATTTTCTCACGTAGATTGTTTCAAAACCTAGAAAACAAGATCTTATTCAAAGTATATTTTCTAAAAAGAAACTCAAAATTAAAGGGAAAATAATAAAGTCACCATCTAAAATATAATTAATTTAAAATTTATTAGTCTCAAGCTAGCTAAGGAGATCAACGTTGAGCACCTAGATGTTTTCTCGAACATAATGCTCATCGTCTAGCAAGTCCAAGGTAAGTGTGGGGGTAGTGATGACACTTTGGCAAGGTATTTGGAGAAAGTGAAGACTCTCTTGGATGAGTTCCCCTTGTAGAATATCACAAAACTTCCTCGAACTGAGAACTCAACAACGAATTGGTTGTCCAAACTTGCCATTATAGGGATATAGAGACGCGAGGTGAATGATGTGAAAATATTCATGGAGTACCTAATAGAGAAGAGCATTGGCTTGAACAAAGCTAAGGTCCTTGAGCTCAATATGGCATTGGCAAAACCACATTGGATAGACTCCATCCAAGACTACCTAAAGTAAGGCACCTTACCAGCTAACAAGAAGGAGGCCAAGAAGTTAAAGTACTACATTGCCAACTATACTCTAGTCGATCACGTCCTATACCAAAGAGGGGTCAGCCTCCTTCTCCTAAGGTACCTCCATTTAGAAGAAAGGCTATACATCTTGGAAGAGTTGCATGCTAACAAATGTAGCAACCACATCTAGTCACAGGCCCTCTATATCTGGGCTCTTTGGCTTGGATACTATTAGTCGATAATAAGGTAGGATGCAAAGGTAGTAGCTTAGATATGCCCACAGTACTAGAGACATGCTCTAGTCACATACATTCTTAGCTCTGACCTTCAACCTCTAACGAGCCCATGGCCCTTAACCTAATAGGGTATTGATATCCTTGAAGATTTCCTTACAGCATCTAGAGGACAACAATTTATCATAATGGTTGTCGACCACTTCACCAAGTAAGTTGAGGTCAAGGCTATCACCAAGATCATAGAGAGAAGCATGGAGTCCTTCATTCGTAATAACATTCTCTCTAGGTTTAGTGTTCCATATGTCCTTATTATGGAGAGTGGGTAGCAATTCGACAACCTTAAGTTCAAGGAATTTTATTCGAAGCACCACATCATCCTTCGCCTTGCCTTAGTCGTGTACCCCCAATCTAACAACCAAGTCGAGGTGACAAATAGGATTATCCTTGACAACATCAAGAAGAGGGTTGATTGAGCTTAAGGTAAATGAGCAAATGAGTTCCCAAACATTCTATAAGGGTATATAACTATCTACCGCACCTCAACAGTGAAACCCCTTTCCGCCTTGCTTTTCCATTAACAATTGTCCTACTTATAGAGTTGGAACTTCCCAACATCAGGACACAATCCTTCGATGCCCTTGTGAATGAATCCATTCTATAAGCCAGTGTGGATACCATAGAAGAGTTCTAAGACCTTACTATAGCTCGAGTGGTAGCTTATCAACATAGAGCAATCGGATACTACAATAAGGACCAGAAAAAAGAGTTTAAAGTGTGAAACTTGGTTTGTAAAAGACTTTAAGCAATCAATTCATGAGAAGGACATGGGAAATTAGCCCCCAACTAGGAAGATCCAATTAGAGTAGGAGAAAACCTAGGGAATGATGCAAGGCTAGAAAGATTAGATTGAGAACCCATCTTTTACACGTGGAACACCAGCAATTTGTGCTTGTATTTTGATTAAATTGATGTAGATATTATTGTACTTTTAAGATTCATTAATGACATTTCATTCCCTAAGTTGTTGTATGTTTTTTTTATCCTTATTGCAACTTATCTTAGCCCACATTGGGTGAATAGATTGATAGATATTAAAGTCTTTAAAGGGACTCTTAACTTGTATGCCTCTTCAAGCATAGGTAAGTAGGAACACTACCAACCTAACTCACATTGGGTAACCCCAATAATAGGGAATATTCCTTACATGACTAAGGAACTCCTATAGTGCCTACTAGAACACCTCCAGCTCGAGCCTCTAGATGACCTATGCTATTAACAATTGAATGGTCCCCCTCGGAAGAGCAATCACAACTCTTCCCTAAACGAAATGACCTAAGCTATTAATAGCTAAACGGTCCCCTTAGAAGAGTAAACTTAGCTCTTCCCTAAACGAACTGACCTAAGCTACTAACACCAACTCTTTATCTAAGTTTGCTAAGTACTATGAATCAAAAACACAGTATAAACCGAAGTAAGTATGAAATCAAAATTTGCATTACATATTTAAGAAAAATTACAAGGCAAGAGGCTGGTGTACTAGCCTAATCAAAAAAGTTCTTACAATTAAAAGAAAAATATATACAAGAAAAACAAGTACAACAAAAGAAGAAAAAAGAAACCTTAGCTTGTTGCTTTAGATTAACCAGCTCTGGTAACTCTGAAAAATCTAGAACACTGATTTGCTCAAAGGAATAGTCCATCAAAGTCTAAGTTGGAGGATCCTGAGTTGAAAGAGGGGAAGGAGAAGTCTCTTTGCACATGTCTTGACCGGCAAGGGGGGTCACCCTGACTTTGATTTTCTCCCTTAATGTCCTTAGGACTGACCCCTTACATAGCTATTGTGAGCTCTGTAATCTAGTGTTCGGGGTTCAATTTATAAAGTTTAAGGCAATCGAGTAAATTATCTAATTAAGTCTAAATTTTATGACAAAGCTACAAATATTAGTAAAGGTTATCTCATGGGTTTGGATTTGTGAAAATAAATAATTAAATAATATAATATTGAATTATATGTATATTATCTGTTATTAATTGGAAACACGTAAAATGAGTTCAATAATTAATAAATCGATAGAGATAAATTATATTGATACTAAAAATCATAAAATAACTTAAATGATTATTATGAGTATTTATTTATACCATATATGTATTTATGTATAGGTAAAAAAATGCGAAATTACTTAAAATATTCAAAATATGCTAAAATAATACTAAATAATTAAAAGAAATTTATAAAAAATTAAGGAAAAATCAAGAAAATTATAAAAACTCATGAGCTTATCTAGATTTAGGGCATGGTTGCTTAGAATTAAAGAAACAAAATCAACCAATAAAAATGAAACAAACAGAAAGTAAAAATGGAGGAGGATAAGGGATAAATGACAACAAATAATTCAACAAATCAATTAAGAAGCCCTATAAATTCAGAAAACCATCCCAATTCCTCATTTTGGTCAGTTAGGAATTAGAAAAAAATTAGGAAGAGGAGAGAAAAGAAGAAAGACTAATTTTACAAAAAATTACAAAAACAGTGTACAATTAGGGCTTTAGAAAGCAACCCACACTCAACAACCAATTGAAAATGAACGGCCACCACTTTACCACCCTACCTCCACTACCTAAGGCTACCGATACACTTGTAGCCACTACTGGTGGCTAGTGGCTAGAAGTTGATTAGTCGGGTAAGTCAAATTCTAACTCGATTTTGTTTAATTTTGTAAAAATATTAAATGAGTTTATAAAATTATGAAATTTGGTATTTTGAGCTTTTTAAGTATGTAGATTTAGGGAAAAATTTTAGTTTGATGAATTGATGCATGGAAATATACTATCATTAAGAAATCTCTCAAACATAAGTTTTTTTTTTTTATTTAGAAATAAATGACCTTAGGAGTACAGTTTTTAGTTTTAAAATAAAAACTTTTGTGTAGACTACATAGAGGATGTAGAACAGTGCTATGAAGCCCTTTTTTAGAAATGAAGTTTTGAAAATTTTAAGTAATTTTTGGGCCTTTAAAATATATATATATATATATAATTAGTGATTATGGGGTTAATTAATGGTTAATTGAATAATTACTAATTTAGTGTATAATTAGGTGTTTTAAGATGTTCATATCTGATGTGGTATGATAATTATAGCATTTGGAGTATTAGATGTAATTATTATGAGTATTATGTAGTTAATATATGTAATTTAAGTAATATGTGGAATTAAAATTATAATAAATAGAAAATATTAGGATAAGATTTATAATATAATAATAATAGAATTATGTAATAAATCTGATAAGAAACTTAAATTAGGGTAATTATATGAAAAATGAAAAATTTTCTCACAACGGGAGTAAATTTGATAGTTAAATTAAGATTATAATGTATTGTACGAACTAAAATGTTGGTTAGGGACTAAAAGTGATATTTAGGATACCCAAAGAATAATGTAATTAATTTCATATTATGGGTTGGAATGAGTTCTTAAGGTTCATGTGTAATACCATAATCGAAAACTGAATTAGAACTTAGCTTAAATTAAGAATAATTAAAAAAGACTTAATAACCTGAATAATTAGGTATAATAAAACCTTAAATTGAAGATAACAATAAGAATTTCAAAACAAAACTTATTTATGATAATTATGTAGATATTGAAACAATATTTATATTATAGGGATTATCGGTAATAGCCAGTGCAAGTTGTACCTTGAATGAGCAAGTGAGGAGTCTTGGTAAGTTAGAATTAATATGTTATTGTATTTTGGAATACTAATTTATAATACTTGGAGGCTTGAAATTGTATTTGATTATGTTTACTAGATAGTTGACTGTGTACATGCTTGTATGTTCTTGTTTATGAGTTTGATGATATGATTTTGATTTGCTGTTCTGGCTTATATTTGTGTGATTTGTTTGAAATGGTTGAACATCTTAAACTAGATCTAACTAAATATATAACTTGTAAATCTAAATTGAACCTGCATAGCAACCCATTAGGGGAAGCATTAGGGTTCTCTAATAAATATCGACCCTTTTGAAAGGGATAGTGTTGGATAGCATAATGGGTTCCTTCTTTATCCTTAGTCAAACTAAGCGATAGGTAAGGAGGTCGCGGTAAGGGTGAAGTCAATGGTTTGAAAGTAATCATGGGATGATTGGTGTTTCCATTGCACAAGTTTGGGTTTGGTCATAAGTTGTTGCATTAAATGGAAACTCCTTAACCCAGATTAGGGTAGGTGTAATTTATCTAATCTCACGACGGGCTAAACAATATCATGTGATGGAATTTGCTTATACATGCATTGCATCTAATTAATTTGGTTGATTAACCTGTTTGTGTTTGATGTATAATTTCAAGTCTCTATCCTAACTTACTGAGTTAATGGTTGCTCATATCCCTATAAACATTGTTATAAGTACTAGCTAGGAAGTGGTCTATATTTACCTTTAAGCTAGCAATTACTGGATCTTAGAGAGTGAGGAAATACATTTGAAGAACAAATATATTTTTAAGGTCTTAGCTCTTATTTTAGAATCTTCCATTTTTAAATAATGTATTACTTAGGAAGTATAATACGATGAAACCTTACAAACATTAATTGTAATATTTGAATCTTAGTGTATATATATTCTCATACTTTCTTAGGTAAATAATTTACTTAACTTATCAACTGTTTACTTCAAAGCGAGTTAGTCATGGATATCTTATGTAAATTAAGTCCAAGATAGTGGCTGTATGGTCAGCTTTTATCTTAAAATGGTTTGTACGACAGGACTGTTACAACTCTATCGCTTTAGGGCGTAACAACTATTGGAGTTGGAGAGGATGAAAGAACATCTTCTTGGACAGTCTTAATGGTAGGAGTAACTGCCTCTTTCTTGCCTTGGCTTCCATTTCTTCCTTATGGTTTGAACCATTTAGGAAGTCTAAGAAGTTCAAGTCTAAGCCATGGTGCTGATGAAAAACTATATCTCGAATCCATTTGCCTGTTTTTGTTGCAATGTGCTCACATTCATCTTTCCACCACTCTTATGATGGGAAATCATTAATAATCTTCTACTTAGTGGAAGAATGAATTACGACTCCTTTTTCAAGAGAATTGGTGGTGGAAGAGCACTACTTGTCTTTCATCATTAACTCATCCTACATCTTGGCGATTGATGCATTAAGCTCCTAATTGCAAGGATTGAGCTTGATCTTAGCCTTTTACTTATCCTCTAAGTCCTTGGTGAGCGCAACTTTAGACTTTTACTCTTCCTCTAGTTGTTACTTCAGTACAATAATCTCCTTAATAGCCCCTTTCTTAGCCTTTTTGTGCTCCTTCCTCTCCTTCTCTAACTTAGCCTCTAGTATTGATCTCTACAAAGGAAGACAATGAATACGTTGGTTAACCTAATGAAGTTTTTTTATGATATTTCTTAGAAGAGGATTCCAACTTCCCTCACTCCTTCATCTTACTAAATAGCTCATCTTAAAGAAGGTTTACCTCTTTGAAGATGTGGCTGTAGTACTTGAGCTGGTGCAGCACTAGACCATTCTGTTGCATAAAGTCAAACAACAAACAATTAGAAAATAGAAGAATAAAAAAGCATTGTTAAAAAAAAAAAAAAAAAACTAAAACTGCATAATGAAATTGTGACTTACCTAGCGAGCTAAAGTAGTAAAGTGGCCCCCCATTTCAAAGATCAAGTCGTACTTGGTCTTTATCTCCTTTTCTAGGATGACCCTGTTGATCAGTGTATAAAACCCCATCATGGCCTAATAATTGAGCTCCTAATGGCATAGTGTCATATTGCCCGTCTAGATCCCCCACTATAAGTGGAGGATCTTCCCCTTAACCTACTCAGTGGCAGCCTCATTCACCTCTTAATATTGTTAGGTGTCTCAAGACTCATATAAGACATTCTTGAATGCATCCAAGAATACCCCCTATCTTTCAGTACTCATTCAGCTCTTTTAGGTTAGCTAACTCCATTTGTTCAAAAGCACGATAGGGATAGGTAGGGGGGAATTGAAGCATGTTGACTTGGTCAAGAAGCTCCTCGATGACCTTAAAGAACTGTAGGATGTTGATAGCCTCCTTAGCCTTCTTTTGAAGCCGTTTGCTTGCCTTAGCTACCTTTAGCACATTCCTTTTCTAGCCCACCAACTCTTCTTCTGTGCTAGCCTCAAGCCTCTACCCAGTACCCTTAAGTAAAGACAGCATTGCTAACTCTTGCTTTATGGCAGTAGGCCTCTATTTACCTACAGTGGTAAGGGGCTCAAACATTGGAGCCATTATGATATTAGGCTTGGAGACCACTAGCTCTATGGTAGGAGTATTGAATGGGATCCCCTACAAAATTGGCTCTCTTCGACTTCTCACCTTCGTGCTTGACTTCAACTTTGGAACCTTAGCTTTTGGCTTAGTGGCCTTCTTCTTAAGCTTTACTATGGCCTCCCACAGTGTGAGAAGTTCCATTCTATTAGGTTTGGCTAACTCCTTAGACCTTGCCAACTTCTCACCTACAAAAGGAAATAAGCACAACTAATGTACCCGTAAGTAATTACAAATGCTTATCGACTTTACCATGACCAGTACAAGCAAAGAGGAATCCTCATTCCTCAAATGCCAACGGATAAAGAACAACTTCTTGCAAGCCTATGCTAGCATAATGGAGGGGTTAATCTATGTTAGAGTTCGAACCCATACTTCCCAATCACTTCTTCATCATCATCTTCTCTATGCTTGGGAAGAGTTGAGAGATCAACTTGGAGAAATACTTCTACACTATCTCCTCGGCATTTATTAGACTATTATGGCTTAGAGCCATGAAGACCTTAATCTCCAATGTAGCCTCAGAGTCACTTGGACTAAGCTTCTTTAGCTTACTAGTTCGGACCAATGACGTCCAGCAAGTTTAGAAATTTACCTCTTTAGGCAACTTTACTAAAAGGAACCCATCCTTCCAATGCTTCATAGATGAGTCCAAGTTGCAAAACAACTTCTTTTACTGGTAGTTCTAAACGTCTAGCGAGTTCATAAATTTACCTCTTTAGGCAACTTTACTATAAGGAACCTATCCTTCTAATGCTTCACAAATGAGTCTAAGTTGCAGAATAGCTTCTTCTACTAGTAGTTCTAGATGTATGCCCACCCTCCTATTGCCTTCCATAAATAAAAATAATCAAATAATTTTAGTGTAGCCCGTACCAACAAATATTCATAGAGGGCCTAGAACACCCTTAGGATCATCTACCCATTGAGAGTAATCTGAGTAGGGCAATACCTATGATAGTAAAAATGCTTCCTTTCAAACTTGGTGAAAGGGAGGCACATCCTCTAAACATTTCTCATAAATCACAAAGTGCTTCCTTGATAGCAAAGTTACCCTCTTGTCTCGCCTTGGCACCCACATCACCATAAGGAGCTAATTCTCCCTTATATAATTACTTAAACAATAATTTACAATGGATGGTTTACTCTTACTCACTTGACCATTTGGCCCTAAACTGCTTCTTGGTTGCTCGAATAAGTCCAACATCTTTGACCCTTTTGTAAGGGTACACATCATAGAGGATAGCGCTAATAAGCTACACCCTATTTATCTCGATAGCCACCTCCAAAGACTTCTCCTCCACTTGTGTTGATGCATATGAAACTTCTTTGGGCGCTGTTGTAAGGGAAGTAGCATCCCTGGTCACTTTAGAATTAAAGGATGTTAACTTATATCTTGATGAATTAGATTCGCTAGAGTTTGCACCTGAGTTTGTTTCCATTTTGGTTAAAGAAGAGATTTGAACAAAAAGAGAATTGAAGAAAGCTAGAGAAGTAAGAGGACTTGTAGTAGGAAGTTTGAAGTCCAAGATAAGTAAAGCATAAAAATAGCCAACCTAATGGATATTTATAGGCCTTAGGTATTAGGCAAAGCACTAACAGTTATCAGGATCTAAAGAAGTGTAGTTCCCTTAATGAGTTGTGATGATTACACATGGTTACAATTTGAATTGGATGACCTAGATTGAAGTGACAAACTAGCTACAACCATATATACAACTGCACAAACATGACAACTATCATTTCACATTAAATGAAACTTGGAATTGTGCGCTAAACTTAGAATTTGAAAAGTTTAACTTCCTCAAGAGGTTTTACCGATGGCCTTTTAGCTCCCTTACCTATTGCAACATTCCCTCAACAGAACAACCAGGAAATTCACTATGTTTGGCATGGAAAGATCAAGACAGTTTAACCTTACCAATAAGACTTCAACTTTGACAAGATACGATTGTATGGCATCCCTCCAATTTGTCTCCTTGGCTTAGCACTCCCTTTTACTTAAATAGGTTGGTCCTTTTTCTCTGAAGCTTGGCACTTGACCCTTTGAGTGCCTAACTAGGTCAACAAGTAATTAGCTCGAATGACCCCACAGGTTGTCTCTCTTAAGTTAGACTCCAGCCACAACACATTGACCTTTTCCCTTATAGATACTTAGATATCTCCTTGTCATGATAGATTGATTAGCCAGCATGTTAGGTCGCTTCGAATCCACTTTAGCCATGCGCCTAAGGAACCTATTAGGCTAATTTACTTTCCTTACCACCTTGTCAGCAATAAGACTTCCATAGGCTAGGGTAGGGGGGGAGGTCAAGTATTGAAAGGGTATTTTGGACATGAGTCCCCTAAGTCTATGCTAACCTATTTAGACCATATGCTGACCTATTTGGACCATACGTTAACTTGTTTGGACTATAGGTTGAACTAATTGGGCCTATAGTCGACCTAATTCACTAGTACCTAACCTAGTCACTCTACTGGTCGACCTTAGTAGAGGCTCTCCAAACAAGACAGCCCTTCTAGATGACTTGCTCGACATTGGATGGTCATAACGGTCATTGGACACGTGGATAAGGCTTGTAGACCTAATCAAGCAACATAACCCTATAAATTTGAAACATGTCAGACTCCATGCTTCCACCATTCAAATTATATGGACATGTTAACATGCTACATGTACTCCTTGAATTCTCGATGGCCTTCCTTTACAAATAAACTCAAGCATTCCAGTGGTAAACCATCTGGACTCTTTGTAAGCTTTTAGCATTCTTGCTTGCTCTCCCTTCATACAGACACTAACTTAAGCATTGGAATGATTACTTCAGACAATACCCTAATGCCTCTCACTGTATTCTATTTTGCTGGCTCACTACACTATTATAAAGCCTAAACCAATTCACTATGCTAGACAAATCCTGTGAACAACATAAACTATAAAAAATACACCTTAATGTATAAACCAAAAAAATAAGGCATAGCAATTAAAACACAATTATGATAAACTTATAGCATGTTCATAATTTGAAAAAAAAAAAATTTAGATTTGAAAACTACCATTTTAAGTTACTAGTTTGTAAACTACATACTTTTAGAAATAATAAAAATTAAAATTTAATATGAATTTGTAGATGCATAATCATCAATTTAATTATGTACATGAGACCCTGTTGGTATATGGTATATATCGATTATGATATGTAATAATACTACACAATATCATGTACAATATACTATTTCATTAAATATTGTATCATTTGTTACATTAAATGTTATGACATTTCTATACATTGTATTTTATTTGTATATTTCAAAAGTTTAAGAGCATTTTTTCTATAAATACAACCATAAATACCACATTCCCTTCGGAACATGCTTAAATGAAACAAGTCATTAAAATGAAATGAGGATTCTAAAGTCAATACTGGTACAAAGGATTGAAACTTTAATTTCATTCTCGATTCCATTTCATTACAATTTAGTAAATAAAGTTCTTGTAAATGAATGATAACATCTCGTTAATGTGTATTATTATAATGGTTACACACGCCAAAATAAATCTACATTTAAACAAATTTAAATGGAAAGGGTTTCATTAAAGAAATAAAATTTATTAAGAAATTGTTTATTTAAAAATGATTATACATTTGAACAAATCCAAAATATAAAGGGTTTTATGAAAACGACCAAAAAAATGTATAAAGAAACTAATATGAATGGGAGTAAGGCCAAGAGGGCAAAAAGAATCAAAAGATAGCCATTATATTTGAAGGATAATTACAAGTAGAATTACATACGTTTACATTAGCTTAAGGATAAATAGTTACAGAAATTGTTACACCATCAATAGAATGTACATAACTACAAAAGGGAAAAATAACAGAAAAGGGAGCATCTACTTCCTTGATTTTGGATAAAGTCTCTTTAAGCAGTTGCTAGTGCACTCAAAGCACAGTAGATCTCATGTTCTTCTTTCTTTTCTTAACCTGACATTAAAATATAGAAAATATATGTTAGAAGATAGATTGCAAAGAGTAGTTTATAGATCTATTATTAGTTTTGATTGATGATCTATAGAATTTAAAAGAACTAAAACCTTAGCAAAGATTGAAATAAATGTAAAGAAAAGTTCAATAGAGAGAGAGAGAGAGAGTATTACTTGAGTGTATGCCTTCATACATTCTATTTCCTTAGCAAGGTTAGGGTGTTGTGTTTATAGGCTTGGGCTATCCTTTAGTTAGCTTATTATTGGTGCTTTCATTAAGTTTGTTCAAGATCAACCATGGAAAATAATATGAGAAGTATTTTGGCTTTGCAAGATGACATTCAAAAGCATGAAATTCAACTTGAGTAGATAGATTCCAAGATTAGAGGATCGAATGTTTGAATGAAACAAATAATGATGATGACAAAAATAAATGAAAACATGAAAAATATGATGAAAACTTTTAAAGTTTCAGAGGAGAATTAAATAAATCTAAAGATAGTAAAAGATTCTTCATCACATTCTTAGAACAAAGAAGTGGAGTTACATATGTTCATCAGAAGTGTCATATTGGATTTATCTAAATTTTCAAGTCATAATCTAACTTCTTGGATTTTCAAGTAAATCAATTTTTTTTTTTTTTATTTTCATGAGGTGCATGCACATGATAAATTATAGTTAGCATCATTAATTATGGAGGATGAAGCACTAAATCAGTTTCAATGGCTAGTAAGAAATGATCTTTTATTTACATGGCTTACATATTGCCTACATTTCTTAAAGTAGTAGAAACTAGATTTGGTCCATCCTTATACGAAGATTATTAAGGGAAACTTTCAAAGTTAACTCAAATTGGCAATGTTTCTCATTATATACATAGATTTGAAACATTATCAACTCGTGTTACTATTTTGTCAAACTCATTTTTGCAAAGTTACTTCATTTCTAGTCTTAAAAAATAGATATAAGCAGAAGTCATGATGGAATGCTAACCTTCAGACCTCTCACCTAAGCTTGACTTAGGGGCTTACAAAATCTTGTATGGAGGATTCTATCTCTAGAGCTCAGCCATGACAAATTCTAGTATTAGGAAGGCTCATTGTTGAACTCCTTGAATGCCCAGGTACACACCCTGATATGCTTTGTCCCATGCTTAGATGTTGAGCTTGTGAAGATTTCTGGTATGACCAACCTATCAAGTGTTGAGCATCCTAACGCTAACTAACCTAGTGTTAAGAATCTAAATGTCGACTTACCACATACCGAAGACCTGAATGCTACCGTCCCTACTTCTCTATGTTGATCTGTTACCACACCCAAACAACTTGGCCCCAGTACATCATTGCCTCATGTACAGATGCAATAATAGTATACCACCTATCTTTACTTTTTCTAACATTGTACTATATTCTCATTGTTGTAATTGTCCTATTCATTCCTTCTGGCAATGTACTAGGTTTCTTACTTTATATTACCCCTTATGTAACTTTACACATTTCTTTATTGCCCTAGGGACTTACTATAAATAGTCCCTTATCATTTGTAGTCATAATAATCCATCATCATCACACTGTTAATGAATATTCTCTCTTATGTCTTGTGAGCAACCCTCTCAAGTTATAAACCCTCACTCCTATCTAATCTTACTAGTATGTAAACCCCTAAATTTCTTAACCTAACATCTGAAGTAAACATAAGTGTGTTAAATATTTCTAGGAGTTGATAAGGTTAGTGAAAGTGAAAACCCGAAAATAACTAATCAATTGCGTATAAAATTCTTCTACCTTAAATATGTATAAACACTAAAGATTTTATCTAAAAGTGATAAAAACCTTAAAACTATAACTTTAGGGGTATAAAAACACTAATTCATCATAATTTACCCTCAAACCCTAATAGATAATATAACCTTAGTATTATACTAAATCATTGGTAAAAGATTAAAGATAACTTTCAATCATTCATAAATACATATAATACTAAAGTAATCCTTTAGAAACTAAGATATTGCATCATAGATCACATTCATCTCCTAAGTATTATATAGAGTTAAGAGTTTAGCTGATACTTCTATCACATGTAGTAAGTATTAATATTCTAGATGAAACTTTTCATGATGATTACATTAAGTGGCCTACCAAATGATGTCTATAGGATATAAATACCTAAAGAAAGATCTCATTACTTGTTTTTACTAATCAATTCACTAAACTTCTTATTTCCTTTCATTTCCTTAATTTTCTCCCAAATTTTTCTTAATCACTTCATTATGTACATTTAGATTACTTATAATTGTGAAATGTTAACCAAGTTCAATATTGACCAAGTCAAAGGTTGACTAAGTCAACATAATGACAAGTCAACATATGTGTCATTATCAACTAGAATCTTCTCTTCCTTTCTATTGATTTCTTTTTTTATCTTTTAGATTTTTTTCCCCTTTTCTTCCCTTGTTGTCATCCACTCCTTTCCCTACTTAGGACCCCACTTGTTTTCATTTTCAAAGCATAAAACAATACAAAACAAATTCCTTTTCTTCCTCTTCCAAACCATGATTCCCTTTGCTTCCATAATTCCAAACACTTTCTTACTTCACTTTCATAATTTCTACTAACATAAATCAAGGAGAAAGAGATGTTATCACATGATATTCTATTTCATATAGTAGTTAGTTGTGTAAATTAGGTTAGTGTAGAAAGTTGGTATAATATGTGTATATATGTTACTGGAAGTGGAAGCTCCATATCCATGCATAGAAGAGTAGGAATCTTTAGATAATTAGAAGAAGAACACATGTACATATACCTAAGTAAGTGTATATAAGAGTATACTTGATAAATATATATATGAAGACCTTTCTACATAAGTATCCATTATGTACATAACCTAAAATGAGGCATATACTAACTATACATACATATATAATGCTAAATACACCCTTAAAGTACAAAAATATGGAATTTGTGAAGCTTTCTTAAGAGGGAACTTTAGTCATACGAAAATAAGTATAAAAATACATATGTCACCGTATGTGTATATGGGTATATGTACTAGTATATGTATAAGTACATAAGTATGCATACTAATATGTTATAAGTATAAGTATATATATAACATATATATAAAGTGTATGAATACATAAGGATAATAATGGATGATGATGTAAGCAATGACATAATTGAATAATGATGTAAGCAATGATGTAATTAAATGATGATAAGCCATGACATAAGCAAATGATGACATAAGCCATGACATAAGCAATTGATAACATAAGCCATGACATAAACAATTGATGACATAAGCCTCTAAAATAATAAACCATAAGATCGTTAAAGTATAAGAATTAATGGCTAATGAAACTACTAACTACTAAAATAGAACATAAAACTAGCCAATAGGAATAATTAAACTTCAATAGTTAGAATTTCAATAAATTTAGTCTATATCGTAAAATACGGGTTTTAATGTCCAAAACGGACATCACCGTGTGAATGTACATCCGAAAATGATGGAAAATAACTATAAATTCGTAAACATTAGAAATAGAATGAAAAAGTTACATATGATTAGTGACAAAGTCTAATCAAATAAAAATTGATGGTAATCTAAGTAGAATTAGGTAAATAGATATCTAGATTTACTAGTTAATTCAATTGCTTACTATCGTTATTATATCGTAATGATTAGGTTATCCCGACACGGGCGAAGATCTTTTGATTGATTGCTACAACTAGAGCAAGTCATCATGGTTGAGTAAGTATTTATCCTATAATTCTATGCTTATATGTGAGTACAGATAGTGGACTTAAATTATATTGTTAATTGATTGTTGTATGGGAGTTGAGAAATGCTTATATATGTTATTATGTATGGAGTTGTGAATTTACCTTAAGTTCAAATATTACTTTGGTGTTGCATGGTAGTATTGATAATGATTGTATGTATTATTGGATGGTCACATCATAATTAGACTTAACTATACTTCGCTCATAAGAAGAAACTATTACATGCATTGCATAGATATAATTTCGGCCGTCACATCACAAGGATGTAGAGAGAGGCCATTTAAGGGTTGTTATCATAAATTTATTGGTTCTGTACTGTGTACTCATACAAAATAACCTTATCCTAGCTAACGGGAATACTAGGCGTTGGGGGTGCCAACCGCTTAGCTAAGGGTCGAGTCTAGAGGTCTCTATTTAAGGGTGAGTGTAGACTATGAGGGCCTACTCGTGATTATACTAAAACTTGGTTTTTATGAAAATAAAGGACTTGTTTGATTTAAGTACGGAACATGGAGTTCTGTAGTAAAGTAAATTATAGTATAATATATGGATTTGATTGGTGCAGTATATACTCTAACCCTGACTTCGGAGGGCGTTAAATCTAAGTTGCATATGTTGACTAGTTAACTTTACATATTGTTTGGCATTCTATTTATCCGTTCATTCATATGCGTGAATATAATGTATTTATAACTTGCTTGTGGTGTGGCTAAGGGTTTTGCTCACCGAGCTTAGGCTTATACCCCCTTGGACTTTTGCTGCAGGATGGCTTATTCATTAAGGTTGGCCAGGGGATGCTACAGGTTAGCTTGGGGACCTGGGTAAGAGTGAGCCATCTAATGTGTTGAGAGGACTGATTATGTAGACTTTTACTTATGTACTTTTGTTTTATCAATAATATAGACTTAGATGTACTAAATTATTGCTTACTATAAACTTTGTAGTTTAAGTTTTAAATAAATATGCTTATGGGATGATATCATGTGGATCTGTATGTTTTTGGAAAGCTAATGGTTGCAGAGCCTTGTATATTATGTGAAGAGTTCATCATTGGAAGGGTAACCAATCAGGGGTTCTTCATACAGTATACGGCATTCGCCACGACTAGACCGTCCTCAGTTCATAACAGATTTAGTGGTATCAAGCCTGAATACAAATAGGAAAATTAAAATGCTGAACCTAGACATTTAGATAACTTACCTAGTGAGGTTGAGTGGGGGTAGAACCGGGCTAAGTATTTAAGCTTTTATGCATAAATTTACAAGATTTATATTAACCCTATTCTAAGATCTAACATAAGCCTTGTTGATTAGGAGTCGACACTGCAGTTAATGACTAGATGGGTCGTCTTTAGATAGCAGTGGGGCAAGACACTATTTAGTTATCGGCAACGTTTGCAGATCCTTTGTGAGGATTTGGCTTTGGTTAGTAGACTCCGTACGTTACTTGAGGTATTTGTTGCTTGGGGCCATGGGTTAAACGGTTATTAGCAAGAAAGAAGAAATTTCTGGTGCTTGTAGATTCCTGGTGACATAGTAGAGAATGAGGAGATGATGTATCTGCTTGAGTTTGAGGAAAACCCTATTTATCCTTATGGGTTGGTCTTTCTAGTTTATAGGGAGCCTAGACCAGCGCCCCCTTCATTCGCTTTCTGGGAAGATGTTAGTTATGGTGTTACCTTGGCTATCGATAGGTGAGTCAATCACTCGAAGATTTACACTCCAGGGAATGTTGGTGTAGTGGCAAAATATGGAGCAAATGAAGTTAAAAATGTTAATCCACCACTATTTGAGTTTGATCCTAAGCCAGTGATTAGAGTTGATGCCTTAGCTTTGTACCTTGAGCCTCCTCAATAACCTTACCTTACTTCAAATCCTATCCTTGAGTTTGAGTACTACCAGGTGGATCCAAGGCTTCTACCTAAAGTTGTTGTTGGATGTGAACAAGGTGTGTGAGGTAGGTCGAGAGGGCAAGGTGTACAAATCCGAGTTCCTGATGCTATAAATGCACTACACGTTCAACCTATTTGAGCTAAAGGATGAATACAACAAAGACTGTATATTTAAGTAGCTGCCTTAGAGTTTTCTGGCTATGCAGTGACATAGTCAAAGAAGTTGCAAACCATACATTAGTAAGCCCAACAAGAAATATGAACATGGAATGAGATGAAGCAAGTTTTGAGGAGTAGATTTGTTGTTGAGAACTATGAGCATGATACTTTCTGATGTCTTCAAGAACTTAGGCAGGGTAATTGGACTGTGGATGAGTATGTTTGAGAGTTTCAACTATTGATAATCCGATGTGATGTTAATGAGCTAGAAGTACGAACCATTACGTGATTTATATCTGGACTATGACCTAAGATTGGGAATATCATGGAAGTATAGAAGCTAAGGACTCTGGATGAAACTATTTGAATTGCTCAAAGAGTTGTATAGTAGAGGTGAAGTTAGCTCAGCTAAGCTCCAAATATTTGACTTGGTATATTAAGCCGACCTAACATGCTATGTTGACTTGGATATGACTGAGCCTAATATAGTACCAAGGAAGACCGCCAAGGCCAAGTTTCAAGTAGACCTAATGAAGGTCAAGCTAAGGCTAAGGTCAAAGAGCCTAAGGTCAAGAAAGACCAAGGCCAAAGCTCAAGAAGAAAAACTAGAGAAATTAAGTGTTTCAAGTATCTTGGCTTTGAATATGTTGCTAGTTAGTATTCAAGTAAATGTGTGATGACCATTAAAGGTGAGACCCCATTGATCGAAGTAGAGAGTGCGAGTGAAGGAGAAGAGGATATGTATGTTGGACATTTGTTAGAAGAAGTCTAAGAAGACCTATGTGCCTAACCTGACTTAAATTTGGGGAATATTGTATGGTTGTTTAAAGATCCCTCAGTGCCATTACTATCGATGAGAATGATAAGAGAGAGAACCTCTTTCATACAAACTGCTGAGTGGATAGCAATCTATACGCTTTAATTTTGGATGGAGGAAGTTGTACCAATGTAATAGCACAGGGAATGGTGAAGGCTCTGAAGTTGCCAACTTATCCTCATCCTTGACCTTATAAGATCCATTGGCTCAATGAGAAAGGTAGACTTCTAGTTATTGAATAAGTCAGAGTGCCAAAATCCATTGGGGATAGATACAATGATGAGGTATTGTGTGACATCTTGCCAATGTGTGCTTCATACATACTTCTAGGCTAACCTTTGCTACTTGACCTAAGAGTACTTCACAATGGATATAGGAGCACTTATATGTTCCAAAAGGGTGGCAAGAAAGTTATGCTAACTCCTATGAGCCCTAAGGAAGTTTAAGAATCCCAAGTTAAGGTTTCTAAATTATTGCAGAAGAAATCTTTGGTAATTTCCTGAGCTTAATTTTCTAAAGAAGTAAAGTTGGAATCTTGCATCTTTTTGTTGGTCAAAAGGTTACTGGAGCTAAAGGAGGAAGGAGCCTTGCCATCCCATGTACAAGCTCTACTTTGAGAATATGCTGACCTATTTCCAACTGAACTACCTAAGGGATTACCTCCTATTAGAGGTATCGAACATTGTATTGACCTCCAGCTTAGTATGGCTTTACCGAACCAACCTGCCTATGGACTCAATCTTGAGTAGGCAGCCAAACTCCAAAAGCAAGTTGATGAGCTGATTGATAGAGGGTATGTTAAAGAAAACATGAGCTCTTATGCTGTACCCGCAATTTTTGTACCAAAAAAGGAAGGCTCTTAGTGAATGTATATTGACAGTCGAGCTATTAATAAAATTACTATCAAATATAGATATCCAATACCCCGATTAGATAACAAGTTTGATGAATTACATGGTGCATGAATCTTTTCAAAGGTAGATTTGAAGAGTAGCTAGCACCAAATCAGAATGAGGCTAGGAGATGAGTGGAAGACAACATTTAAGATGAAGGACGATCTCTTTAAGTGGTTGGTAATGCTGTTCAAGCTTACGCATATGCCAAGTACTTTTATACAACTTATGAATCATGTCTTGAGACTACTTATAGGTAAGTCTATTGTGGTTTATTTTAATGACATCCTGGTATATAGTACTAACCTCTCATCTCATGTTAAGCACTTAAGATTTGTGTTTGACATTCTTCGAACTGAACACTTGTTCGGCAACATGAAGAAGTGTATATTTTGTCAAAGTGAAGTTGTGTTCTTTAGATATGTTGTGTTTAGTGGAGGTATTTGAGTTGATAAGGAAGTCCGAGCCATACTTAACTGGCTAAGCTCCACTAATGCTTCAGATGTGGGAAGCTTTCATGGTTTAGCTTCATTCTATTGAAGGTTCATTCAAATTTTCGATTCCATAACCACCCCATTGATCGAGCTGACCAAAAAGAACTTAAGAGTTTAGATGGTCAAAGAAGGCTCAGAGAAGTTTTGAGGATATCAAGTCCAAGCTAACTTCTACCCTAGTAATTACACTACTCAACTTTGAAAAAGTTTTTGAAATAGAATGTGATGCCTTTGGAGTTAGAATTGGTGTCATTCTTATGCAAGAATATCGACCTATTGCCTACTTAAGCGAGAAGCTTAATGGTGCTGCTTTAAACTACTTCACATATGACAAGGAGTTCTATGTCCTTGTCCTAGCTCTTTAGAATTGGAAATACCTCAAGAATTTGTCATCTACACAAATCATGAGTCCCTAAAGCTTTTGCAAGGTCAATGAAAGCTCTCCTGATGTCATGCCAAATGGGTAAAATTCAAAGAAACTTTTTGCTATGTCATCAAGCATAAAAAAGGAAGCTCCAACAATGTCAATGATGCTCTATCACATCGACATGTGCTCGTTACAACTTTATAAGCTTAGATACTTAGGATTGGTATTATCCTAGATTAGTACAAGAAAAATCCATACTTTGGAACCATAGTGGTCAAATGCAATTATGGAGGAGTGGTAGATGGATTCTACTTGAACCAAAGATTTTTTGTGAAGGTTAGACAAGTGTATGTACCAAGCAGCTTAGCCAGAGAACTACATGTTCAAGAAGCCCATGCTAGAGGCTTAATCATCCATTTTGGAGAGAAGAGGACATTTGAATTGCTGAAAGAGCATTTTTATTAGCCAAGGATGATAAAGGATGTGCGTAAAGTTCTAGAATGATGTATGGTGTATAACCAAGCCAAAGGAAGAAAGGAATCCTATGGGGAATATACACCTCTATTTATACCTAATTAACCTTGGATCAATCTAAGCATGGATTTTATGCTTGGCTTACCCCTAACAACTCGGAAACATGCCTCTATCATAGTAATGATTGATTGATTCAGCAAAATGTGCCACTTCATTTCATGCCATAAAACTAATGATGCTTTATATGTTATTGATTGTAAGCCTTGTAACTTCGCATAGTTATTTTAAGGGAGTAATTTAAAGTGTACATGGAAGTTAGCCGATTAAGATGATATTTTATGAATAAGTCCTAGGAGTTAGATGAGGACACCTTGTGGGTCCAGATTATGGAAATATAATAAAATATTAGTACTATAGCTAAAAATAATCAATTTCACTAAATTATATTATATGATATTTTATACGTCATGAATATATAATCTAGGTAACAAAAGTTGACTAAACTTTGGAGATAAATTATTTGGACACTAAAATCATAAAAATGACACAATAATGTATCTAAATAGTACGTGTACTTCAAGTGTAATTACCATATATAAAGATATTTCCCAAAATGGCTAAAATACTTGAAAATAGGAATAATTAGATATAAACTAATAGGAAAATCTTAAAAAAATTGATAAAAAAAATTTAAATAAAGAGGTTCATAGTGGATTTTAGGCATGGCAACCAGCTGGATAGGTGTTACTATAAAAAATAATATACTAAGACACTTAACAATACAATTTAGGTGATATATATAGGGTGAAGAGAGAAAAATTCTCATTTTACGTCCAACAACATGGAAAATATCACTAAACTCTCTCAAATTGTTCATAAGGTTGTAAAGAAGTCTAGAAAAATTTAGAAGGAGAAATATTATAAAAGGAAAATTCTGGAAAAATCCAAGACCTCGCATTGTGCAAATTGAGTAAATTTGAGACCACGAGGTTAGGAGCGATTTGAGAATATGCTACAGCTACCACCACTAAATAACAATGGTGGTAACCCTAAATTAGGCTGACAAGGAGGGGGTGGCTAGATGGTGGTTTTCTAGTGAGCTCTAATTTCCATCTAATTTTCTTGTATTTCCCAAGAATATTAAATTAGGTTCAAAAATTTTGAAAAAAAATTAGTATGGGATATTTTTGAACCTACTATTTGGGAAAATTATTAGATTACAAAAATTTTGAATGAATATATGACCTTTTTAACAAATCGCTAGAAACCAAACAATTTTCAAAGTTATTTTAAATAACCCTCATGATATTGTTTTCAAACCAAAATTTTTTTAGAGCTTCTCTATATTGCATGTATGAATCATATGAAGAGATTTTAGCAAAAAATATTTTTCATGATTTTTCGTAAATTTTAAGCCTCTAGAATTTGGTAAAAATGCTTTTTTCAAACATTTTTGCGTAATTAAATCTAAAGAAACTTATTTGTGCTAGTTCTAGAGCTTATTGGTGTTATATATTGTTGGTTAGAGTGATTTGGAGATTGATTAGATTGAAGGGAATTTGAGATATACATAAATCATTAATTGTGGACTACATGTATTAAGGTGAGAATATGAGGATTTAGGGAGTTTGAGTGATATGGTGAGCATGGGCATGATGAGCCTATTGTATGATCATGTTTTATTATGCTTGTAAATAAGAATAGGATGTTGAGGTGAGTTGCTTAGAGTAAACTTGTAAATTGGTTCTACTAAAAGAGTTCTTCAAATGATTGAACTAGTAAAATGGGAACTTAATTCTTAGTTTAGATACCTGATCAAAAGGATAGATGGTAAAAGGATTGTAATTATAACCCCATTGGAGCCTTGTTTGAGAGGCTATTTACTAAAAGAAGTGTGGTTGTAATGACTTTAGAGATATGTTTAGAAGGTTGGTGGATGAAAGAATTCTAACTCTAAACATGTTGGAACTCATTTAAGAAATTGTTTGGTGAAAGAAGTAGGATTATATGCATTTTAGAAACTTTATTAGAGGTTTGGTTGATTTAGAAGGCTTGGATGAAATCACTTCAGAGATATGTTCAGAAGGTTAGTCAGTGAAGAGGGGAATTTGATTCTTTGATTCAAAGGTCAAATAAGAAGGATGGATGGTAATAGGGATTTAACTATACCCCCCATCATAGACTTGTTTAGGAAGTGGTTAGTAAGGGAAATGTGGTTGAAATGGCTTTAGGACTTGATCTAAGGTTTAATTGGTATGGAATGCTTAAAGGAAATAACTTCAGAGGCTTGATCAAAAAGTTAGTTCGACTAAGGAGGACAATTAGGATAACTTTAGAGACTTCATCAAAACGTTCTAAGATTAAAATTTGGTGTTAAGAAAGTTTTAAAAAACTTATCTAGAGACTTCTATAGTAAGATGAAACCTAATACTAAGCTTATATGACTTATTAAAGATAAGTCACCACCACATTTAAATTATCAAAATAAACTTACTCACCTTATTCAATAAGACTAAAGCAATTATATTGTATATTTTAAGGAAAACAACTAAAGTGGACGAGATCAACTATCAGGACTCTTGAGTATCACATGACCAGGTAAGTGGGATAAATGTTTTACCGCATTTTGAAGTATTATTTAAAGATACTTGGAGACCTTAGTATATGTCTACATTGTGTGGTTGTAAGTTAGTTGTTTGTGCATATGCAACATCTATGCATGAATATGGTTGTGCTATTTTGAATGTTGGACTTATGTATTGATTATTTCATGATATTACCTACTTTGGTCTATTTGAAATTTCTTGATCATTCTAAAAGTAATCTAACACAAACTCGACATAATTACTAACCGGACTTGCATCACACCTACTAGGGGAAACAATTAGGATTCTCAAACTAAACATGGACCTTTCGATGAAGATAGCATAAATGGTCTTTTCCTTACCCTTAGTCAAACTAAGAGATAAGAAAGGAGATCATGGCATGGTTGGAGATTGTGGTTTGAAGGTAGTCTTGATTATTTAAGCCCCAATTTGGGTTAGTTTACATAGTGGGGCTGTTATGACTTCCTGGTTTGGAGTATGACATTAACCTCTTTTTTAAGGAGATCGTATGGCTACATGGGATTCCCAGAAGAATTGTTACTGATCGTGACCCAAAGTTCACAAGTTTCCTTTAGCGAACTCTATGGAAGAAGTTTGGCACCAAGTTGATGTTTAGCACTTCTTGTCATCCTTAGATAGATGGTTAAACTAAAGTTGTCAACAAAACAGTTTGAAGTTTGCTTTGAGCCACAATTGGAAATAATCGAGTTTACTTATAATCACTTAACCTACAGCTCAACAAGCCAATCACCTTTCCATATTATCTATGGAACCAACCTAAACTTACCTTTGAACATGATTGCTAGCCTAACTCCTAGAGAAGAAAGTCAATTCGGCCTACAACGTACCTAGGAATTTCAAAGGCTATATAAGAGAGTTGCCAAGCAACTAGCTAAAACAGTAGCCTAACAATAAGAACAAGGAAACCGAGGAAAAAAACACATTGTTTACAATCCTAGAGACATTATATGGATTTAACTCAATAAAAAAGTAGTTCTCGAGGAAGAGGATGAACAAACTTTCATTAGGTCGGATGATCCATTCAAAGTTCTAAGGAGAATCAATGGCAATGCCTATGTGATGGAATTGTTAAGGGGATGTGGGGTATTGCCAACATTTAATGTCTTTGATCTAATACCCTATATCCTAGAAGATTTCAAGGCAGATCTTCGACAACCCGGAGGAGTTAATGAAATGCTGACCTCTGAACTTCTGACCCAAGCCTGATTCAGGGGCTTACAAAATCTTATAAGGAGGATTCTATCTCCATAACTTAGCCATAATGAATTCTAGTATCAAGAAGGCATGTCGCTGAACTCCTTGTACGCCTAGCTCAGATATACCATGATCTACTCTATCTCATGCTTAAATGCCAAGCGAACATTTCTAGTAGGTTGACCTGTTAAGTGTTGAACATCCTAATGCTAACCAACCTAATGCCAAGAACCTAAATGTCGACCTGCTACATGTTAAGGAACCGAATGCTAACCACCCTACTTCTCTATGCTAATCCATTACTACACCTAAATAGCTCAACCTTAGTACATCACTGCTTCATATATGGCTACAATAATAGTACACCACCTATCTCTACTTTTTCAAACATTCTACTATATTTAGTTTATCATAATTGTCCCATTCGCTCCTTTTGGCAATGTACTAGGTTTCTTACTTTGTATTACCTCTTATATAATTTCACGCATTTTCTTGTTACCTTAAAAACTTATTATAAATAGTCTATTGTCATTTGTAGCTAAAATTATCCATCATCATCATACCATTAATGAATATTCTCTCTTTTGTCTTACGAGCAACCCTTTCATGTTACAGACCCTCACTCTAATCTAATCTTGCTAGTAGCTTGAAGTTAGTAGCGAGTAGACCTCATTTTTATGCTTGTGCATCATATCAAGTTAAGAGTAAATCGTGTAGTGTTTATTAGTGAGTTATATCCAATAAGTAGCCTCAAAAGCTATTAGAAAAGTTTGACCCATCCATTTGTTCTTTCTTTGATATCTCAAAGGACCCATTTAACTCACTACAGTAAGACCTTATGATAATTGAGCTTTAAGGTACATTAAGTCATGTCTGCACAACCTTATTCATTGTTACATGCTATGGGTCGAGATAAATTGTGTGAGATTGAGCTACAAAATTTAAAATAGCAAAATACCATATTTTCCAAACTTACCCTTAACCAAAATACAATTTATTTAAAAAAAAAAACAAACCAACAAACCAAACTTCTTTTGTATTCAAACCTATTCTTTCTAACCAAAACAACAAATCAACATCAACCTTAAGATGACACCTAAAGAATTAGCTTTGAGAAGAGAAAAAGGGTTATGTTACAATTGCAATGAGAAGTTTCATAAGAGGCATGTTTGCAAAGCTAAATTTTTAGTGATGATATAACCTTAAGAATTTGATGATGATGCTTATGATAATGAGCAAATGCAAGATGGAAATTTTTAAGATGTAGTAGTTGAGGATGTCATAACTGATGTGGAAAATGATAATGTTAAGATTGGCTACCATGCCCTTTTATGGGTGTTAGTACCCAAAACATTACGGTTTCAAGGAAAGGTAAATGGTAGAATAGTATCAGTTTTAGTTGATAGTGGTAGCACGCACAACTTCATTCATTTAAATTTAGATAAGAGTTTAATTTTACCTATAGTTGCTATTTCACAGTTTTCTCTAATGATAGGGAACGGGGACACTCTTGTTTACATTATAGTGTATAGAAATGCACTTTTCATTTTAAATAATGAGAAGATTCTAGTTGATTTCTATTTGTTAGAAATTTTAAAGAGCAGATGTAGTTTTGGGCATTTAGTGGCTTAATACATTGGGACCAATCACTTTTAACTATTCTTTATTGACAATGGAATTCAAAGTGAAAGGAAGAAACATTAAGTTGCATGGAAATACTAACTTGCTAATGAAGCAAATTGAGTACCAACAAGTGAGAACATTGGTTAAGTCCAGCAATGTAGCTTGCTTATTTCACTAAGTAGCTCAGAAAGTGCAATCACCTATGTGTACGACCATGAATGAATCCATTTTGGGCAGATTCGAGGATGTTTTCTCAACTCCATCATTGCAACTACTAGGATCAGTGTAGCATCATATTCATTTAAAGGATGAGAAGTAAGCTATTAATGTTTGGCCTTACTTTTATACTTATTTTTAGAAGAGGGAAAGTCAAAAATTGGTGCAAGAGATGTTGGATTCTAAGGTAATAAAGCCTAATACTAGTGCTTTTTCTTCATCAACATTATTAGTGAAGAAGAAAGATGGATCTTAACGTTTTTATATTAATTATAGGGCACTAAATCAAGGTAGAATCTTGGATAAATTCCTAATTCCCACTATAGATAAATTGTTGGATGAATCCAGGGGAGCCATTATTTTTTCCAAGGTGGATTTGCGAACTCGGTATCATTAGATTCATATGAATCCAAATGATATACATAAAACAGCTTTTCACACACATAATGGGGCACTACAAGTTTCTAGTAATATTATTTGGGTTGTCAAATGCACTAGCAACTTTTCAAAGCATTATGAATAGCGTTTTTATGCCTTATCTAAGCAAATTTATAGTGGTTTTTTTTTTTTTATGACATACTGGTCTACAACAAAACAATGGAAGAACACTTAGAACATGTAGAAAAAGCTCTTTTGTGCCTGAGAGGGAATTCATTTTATTTGAAAAAAGCTAAGTGTTCATTTGCTCAAAGTAGCATTAACTATTTAGGGCATATTATTTTAGCTAATGGAGTAAAATCGAATCAAAATAAATAAATAAAGCAATATAATAGTGGCCTCAACCTACAAATGCTAAGCAACTCTAGGGATTCTTAGGTATTACTGGATAATATAGAAAGGTTATGAAAGATAATGCTAAAATTGCTTCTCCCTTAACAAATCTATTAAGAAAAAATGGATTTGATTGGAATGAAGAGTCAGCTACAACATTTGTGCAATTAAGAGAGGCTTTGAAGATAGTGCCAATTTTAGCATTACTAGGTTTTACCAAGACATTTATTATGTAAATGGATGCATTAGTAGTTGGCTTAGAAGTTGTACTACAATAAGGAGCTAACCCAATAACTTATTTTAGTAAAATATTTAGTACAAGACTTAAGAAAGCCAATGCAAATGGGATAGACCTAGTGGTTTTGTTTGAATAAGTGAGAAAATGGAGACAATATTTGTTGTGTTGACATTTATTATCCAAACTGATCAAAAGAGCCTAAAAGAGCTACTTACTCAAGTCATATAGAGCCTAGAATTGTAGCAATATTTAGTCAAATTATTGGGGTATGACTATGAGATTCAATATAAGCTTGGACCTAAAAACAAAGTAATTAATGCTTTTTCTAGAAAATTTGAAGAAGAATTTCATTTACTAGCTCTTTCTATGCCTTCATTTGACTTTATTGCAATTTTTAAGTAACAATTACTAAAGGATTCAGATTGGATTATATTGAAGGAGAAGTGTGAAAGAAGGGAGCTGCATCCTCCATTTTCATTATACAAAGATGGCTTACTATATGAGGTAACAGAATTTATATTTCCTTAAATTCTATTATTATTATTTCGTCTTTGATCTTAGAATTTCATGCCAATCCAATGGGGGAACATATGGAGGTAATGAAGACATGTATGAGACCGACTACTACGTTCTGTTGGAAAGGAATAAGAGGTAATGTGCACAATTTTATAAAGCATTGCCACATACCACAACATGTTTTTTAATATATTTTTATGGATTTTATAACTAAGTTACCTACATCTAAAGGATATTTAGTTATCATGGTTACGGTAGATAGACTCACAAAATATTGCCATTAAGGACCATTGCTATTAACATAAACAACAAGTAGAGTTGCTAAATTGTTTGTAAACGTTGTAATTAAGTTGCATGGCATTCCTAAATCAATAGTATTGAATAGGGACATAATATTTGTGATTCAATTTTTGGTAAGAGCTTTTAAATTGAATGGCACATAGTTGAGAATGAGTTTAGCCTATCAACCATAAACTGATGACTAAATTGAGTATTGAATAGATGTTTAGAACATTAATTGAGAGCATTTGTTATAGATGAATCGAAGAATGGGCAAATTTCTGTTTTAATACTAGTTACCATACTAGTGCTACCATGACATCTTTTCAAGCCTTATATGGTCAGAAGCCGCCTATAATCCTTGATTATATTTAGGGAATGAGTTCTATGGAAGCTATAGATCAAGAACTCATAGGTAGAGATGAAGTTTTGAGAGTATTAAAGTAGAATTTGTAGAAAGCACAATAACAAATGAAGGCTCTTATTGATAAAAAATATATGGATAAAGAGTTGCACATTGGTGATTATGTTTATGTGAAATTGCAACCTTACAGACAAGAACACAAGAAAGATTTAAAATTAAAATAAAATTCGGAAGGTTATGGTGGTACCCATTAGAGTTTAATAGGGTAGCCCCTTAACTCACGATATATGGTTTTCAAAACATCGGTTAGTGGTTAAATTAGAATCGACCTACCTAATCGATTTTAATTTAATTACCTTTTTCTCGATTTGACTAGGTGGTGACTCTAAGCTTTTCAAAAAAAAAAAAAATTTGAGTTTTCCTTAATTCCTAATTGATGGTCTATATTGAATGAGCATAAGGTTTAATACAAGCTTAGTTAAGAAAAATAAGAAATCGAAATTCTAAGCTCAACAGCTTGGTGCTTTATCGAAGACCGTCCAATGGGCAAGCCACTTAAAACCTTTCAAAATTAGAATTATTTCTTTTAAGTACCCTTTCTATATTTCTTTTCTATAAATATATTTTATTTATTAGTGCATATATGTATTGACCTTAAAGCAAGTATAGCAGGGGCATATTAAGAGGGTTTATTACATCATAAATGTGTGGTAGATATGATCAAAACTAAGTCATTATAAGACCCTAGGTGGGAGGCTATTGTTTAAGCTTCAAATGTTATAGGGTAACTACCTTCCAAAGCCAATCAAGCTACCCACTCAAGTTTCAATGTGACCAAGGAACCATTTCTTTGAAAACATGTAAGGTTATATAACTTAAAGACTTTTAGAACCCATCCTAATTACATGCACAAACCTTAACAGATGAATAAATAATAATGGGGCATACTAATCGAGGGTTGTTATTATGTCGAAATTCCCATATTATCCATGTAAATCTAACATAGATTAGTTTTGTGTATAAGACTTTCTTAATGTAAAATTGTAAATCTCCTTGTACCTTGTATTTCCTTATATTTGTAGATTCTATTTCCATGTATTGTTTATATTTTCCTATAATTTCAAATGGAATTCCAAAACAATTACAACCCTAAACACTTAATATTACCACATTATTATTTAATTGCTAATTCCTTGCATTCGTATGTCTTCATTTTATATTTTTTTTCCTTATCTTTATTTGTTTGTAAATATTCATGCTTGATAATTATGTTGTAATTTCTAAAAGTTAGGTTCATAAATAATCATGTTTTGCTATCCTATAAAATACTACACTTCTCTTAAAAACTTTTTCTTAAGTGATTAAAAGTGAAAAGCAAAAAAACAAAAAGAATCAACCCTATAAATTAAATATAGATAGTTGCCATTTTGCTATGTATTTTGCAAGCTAAGAATATTCATTCTTTCAAATAAATTAGTACCTTGTAAATAGGCTTTCTCCTTCAAAATAAATAGGATTTAAAATGATCATTGGTTCCATTGAATAATAATTGAGCACAATGTTACACTCCTTTACTTTGTTCATATATTGTATCCTTCATAATACAAAGAACCTCTTCTCTTTTAGAATATCATTCTTCCAATCCTTGTTTGTAAATAAGTCCCTCAATTGCATTCGTTAAACCATCTGTCAATCATAAAATGTAAAAATATTATATAGGCTTGTAAGTAGAACTATGTATACACTTGTAAATTGAACCCTAAGTAAGTAGCCTCTCATATTTAGATCACTCGGTTTCTATAAAATAAGGCCTTATATTTCTCTCTCTCTCTCAAAAAAAAAAAAAAAAAAAAGAGAAAAAAGAGGAAAAGTTGCTAACAATTACAAATTCTTATGGGATTCGAGATAAACATAGACCTTTAACCCGTTAAGCCAACTAGCCCAAACATTAACACTTACTCCATTGAGGTAGCCAAACTGAAATACAAAACCTTGGCTTGTCAAGGCAACTAACCTAAAATACAAAACCCTTAGCTCAATAAGGCAGCCAACCCCAAACACAAGCTATTGGCCCATTAAGGTAGCTAACCTAAACATAAACCCCAACCCATCAATGCAGTCGAACTAACTCAAAACCCTTAGTTCATTGAGTAAACCAAGCCAAACCATAAATTGAGCCAAAACATGAATCCTCGTCCGAGGGAGCCCTATTTTAAGCTTAACCCTTGGTCCAAAAAAAAAAAAAAAGGCAATACATAGCTCCTCCACCTCAAAAGACATCAATACTAGCCCATTTGACTCTAAAGAGCCAGGCTCAAAATTACATATGAAAGCCGATGAGCATTAAGACCTCTAAGTTTAGGGCAATTAAAGTAGGAACATGAAAGGGTCGAGGCATTTAGTCTTTGAAATCTAATTTTTGACTCAAATAGAATGAAAGGTATTGTTTCACACTAGGGCATGTTTAACGAACATTTCAAGAAATTAAGGGGCACTTCATTGTACACCTTGGGGCAAATCAATATAGATTCCTATCTAGAGAAATGGTAACTCACTTTTAAAAGGTTTAGAATAAGAAGAGGTAAATATCATACATACTAACCCTTAAACACTTTGAGAGTTAAGTGACATCATGTTGAGGATTTTTTCTGGCTCATTCCTTAAAGGAGGTCTATTTTGAATCTGATATGCAGATAGAAATGAAATTAGGCTATCACTTCTAATGTCTTAAACACTAATATCCTTTGTCAATCCCATTAAGCTAATTTGGAGTGTTTTGAAATTTAAACCCTATCAAGAACCACCTTACAATAGGGCAATTTGGAGGTCAAAGTCATCACATTAGGAGAAAGGGGTAAAACTAGTTCATGCATGTTTCAGTAACATTAATTCAAAGACAATTTCTATTTTTGATAAGTTATTTTCTTTGAAATGTAGAGGAGCCAACGCTTTTCCAAACACCTCAAGCTTACATTCTTTACCCAATCCCATACACTTGGAATCAATAGAATTAGGGTATTAAATCTCTCAAAGACAAAGACTCGCCAATAATAAGAAAGGAGTAAAATGAGGGAAAAGATAATGGTGCAAAATAATAAAAGAAAAGGAAGAAAAAAATAAGAAAGAAAGAAAAAGGAAAGAAAAGAGAAGTCTAGAAGTTAGGCTCGAATGCAATGAAAAAACACCAAAAGGTACTTCCATCCTAACAAGAGAGCAAACTTAAACATAATTGCCCTAACCAAAGAATGCCCAGATTTGAAGCCAAAACAACTCAAAAGACATAACACCTTGAATCACATTCCTGACCCAAAAACACAAAGTCTCCATATCCATGTTGAATCACACTCGAAATCATAAACACAAAACCTCCTTACCATCCTGAATCACATAAGGCATTCCCATCCACAATGTCACCTACACTCAATAAAAGCTCTTCTAATCATAAGGGATAAGTTATCTTAAATAAAAATTATTTTTGAAACTGAGGCAAGCACACTTCTAGTCCTTTTTCTAAATGGATCTTGGCTTGTAAACTTGGGTTGAATAAGTAAATTTTTCAAAATAGGCCTTCTTATTGATCCATCTTGAAACCATTCAACCAAAAGCCTAATTCATAATATTGAATCGAAAAAGACCAAACAGATTATCAACATGTATCACTTGTAAACTGGTCCATAATTTTTGGAATAATAGTCAAGAGTAAATTTTAAACCAAGAGTTTGTCAGAAAGTCTTCTTCGACTAGAGTGATCATGAGTTACCATTTTCTTAAGAAAGAAATGTTCAAAGCCCCATCAGGAAAGATTGCATACTACCGGATTATCCTTAATGGCATAGGGTTTAAGAGATATTTTCAAAGATTGAGAAATACCCCACATGGTTACCAAAGAAAGGAATGGTTTATGGCTCATGCTACTTAAATAAGAATTTGTACCCATTAGCAGATTTCTCAAAAAAAAAAAAGAGAAAGATAAAGAAAAAAGAGAGTGAGAAAGCCTGTATAGCCAAGCTTTCAATTCATGTTGTCTACTTCTTTCCAATGTAGTCACACTTGTTAAGCTGACCCTAATAGTCTAAGCCATCCTTCTTGATGTAGTTTTTCCTATTATTTGACGTCCACTAACTCTTTTTCAAATCAAGGGACTTTATCCCCAACACCTTTTTCATCATGAATGGTTTTCACTAAATTCCTTTTTTATAAAACTTTCAAGTTAGAGGTTTTTCAATTTGGTTGCATTTCCCCTTTTAGCTTCCTCAATCACCACTTAGGGTCTTATGCTAGCCCATAGGGCACTTCGCTTCCACAAATATCTTTTAGGACTCTAGTCTGCTCATAGAGCACTATCTTGATATCATATTTTCATTAGGGTTTTAGCTAACTCATAAAATGCTATCTCGAGTCACCAGTTTCTCTTAGAGTGTTAGCAAGTTCATTGGGAGCTTGCCTTTACGGATTTAGCGAGTGCATAAGACGTTTCCCATCACCAATCTCTCTTTAGGGTTTTAGCGAACCTACATAGCACTTCCTGTACTTCAATCTCCTTTAGGACTTTAGCTAGCTCATAAAGACTGTCCCATCTTTTAACAAATCTTTGGGGTTCTAGCCAACTCATAGAACACCAACCCATCTTTCAACCAATCCTTAGGGATCTAGCTAGTTCATAGAGTGTTATCCTATCCTTAAGGTTTAAGTGAGTCGTTAAGGCATTTCCCTTCACCAGTTACTCTTTAGGTTTTAACAAGCCCATAAGGCACTTCCCTTAAGGTTTTAGCAAGCCTATAGAGTACTTTCCTTCATCAATTTCTCTTAAGGTGTTAGCAAGCCTATAAGGCACTTCCTTTCACCAGTTTTACGTAGGGTTTTAGCTAGCTAGTAGGGCATTTCCTGTTTACCGACATCTCTCAACGTCTTAGCCAGCCTATAAGGCACTACTCCATTTCCAACTAACCTTTTAAGATTTAGTAAGCTTAAGGAGCGCTATTTCTCGCTTAAGTTAGTCAACACAAGAGGATACTATTAGGTATTCGAATCGATTTCACATTTTAGGGTTGCTAGTCCCCTAGAGACGCTCCATCTTAGGTTAGTTAGCTCAAAGGAGCACTATTAGGTTTTAGATCGATTTTACATTTTAGGTTTGCTAGTCACCTAGAGATGCTCCTTCCTAGGTTAGTCATCTCAATGGAGCACGTTGCTAGTCCCTTAAAGATGCTCCCGCTTAGGTTAGTCAACTTAAAAAAGTACGGCCAAGTTTTCTAAAATCAATTCACCATTTAAGGTTGCTAATCCCCTAGAGATACTCCTACTTAGGTTAGTTAACTTAAAGGAGTACAATCGAGTTTCTAAATCAATTCTCTGTTAGGATTGCTAGTCCCTTAAAGACACTCCCACTTAGGTTAGTCAACTTAGAAGAGCATGACCATGTTCTAAATCAATTCTTAGTTAGGGTTGCTAGTCCCATAAAGATGCTTCTACCTAGATCAATCATCTCAAAGAAGCATGACTAGGTTTCATATCGATTTCTCAAATATAGTTGCTAGTCTCATAGAAACGTTCCTATTTAAGTTAGTCAACTATAGGAGTACGACTACATTTTGAATCAATTTCCTTTGCCAGGTCACGAAGCATTACCTACCTTTCAATATCATTTTACGGTTCTTGCCACCACATGGAGCACTACCCTCCTTTCAACACCATCTTAGGGTTCTTCATTACTACCAGCTCTTAGAGTACTACTCTTCACTCAATGTTGCTTTTAGGGACTTGAGCCTCTTTGCTTACTTTAGGAAATTTTTAAGGCTATAACTAGCTCTTAAGGCACTATTCCTTTCTAAAAATCCACTCTTGTGTTTCAGCTAGCTCTTAAAGTGCATTCTTCTAAAATATCTTTCATCATTCACCAAATCTTTAGTGAGTCAAAACCTAAGATAGCCATTTTTTTGTAGCATTGCTTAAGGAAAGTGTATCCCTAAGGGCAAAAAATAGTGCCTCTTTTTATCTTTGTAATAAAGTTTTACTTAAAGTTTACCACAAAAAGAGGTAGCTATAAACACTCCTTTTTTGCACTCTCTATAGCTTTAGAAATTTTATTTTAGAATTAGGAAAAGGGGTTCTAATTCAAAAAATAACAATACAAAAAAGTGCAAAAAGTTAGAAAAAGCCTAAAAAAACAGAAAAATATAAAAAATATGAAATAATAGAAATTTAAAAAAAATACTAAAAATAGGAAATTAAAAAAATAAAACAATAGAAAATTTAGGAAATTATGAAAAAAAAAAAACTAAAAAAACGTAATAAGGTTAGAGTGTTAATAGGCGTAATAGATAATTTTGGATAGATTTTAGAAATAATAGGCTTAGGTAGGTCTACTATTTTAATTTATGATTGTTATAGGCTTAGTCAAATTGAAGTCTAGCCAGATTTAGTTGTTAAATACATTTTATGTGTAATTCATAGTAAGAAAAGAAGGTTGTATGCTCGAATCCCACTAGGTGTACCAAAGCACCATTTATTTTTCATTTTTCCTTAGACATCTGGCAAGTTTTAACTATCCATACTTTCACACTTACACATGGTTGACATTGCGTCCACGTGGCACCATGTCATCTTTCTTACTTTCCCTTCTTTTCTTTCCTTTTCCTATGAAATGCTAGCCTGGGGTACCCACTTCGAGACCATTTTCAATCCCTTTTTCTTCACAATTTCACTAAGTTAAAGGTGAAATCATGAAGTACACTTGGAGTACACTAAATTAAACCTAACATCTTGTCTTAATTTAGCCATTTGGAGGATTCGAAAAAAAAAAAAAAGTTTAAAAACCTAGATTTTCCACCTAATCAAATTTCTACGATTCCAGCTCCTTAATGCATTTCGAAGCTTCCACTCAACATTTTGGGCAAAAAAAAAAACATCTAGGACATACATTTGGCCACAAATTTACACCCATTTGCACTTAAATTCAAGAATCAAAGCTGGTCAGCCTCTATAATTCATTTTGAGAATTCATTGCCTTTGTTGGAGCTTCCAAGTTTATTTTGAGCTTCAAGAGTATAAATAGAGTGTCTTGCTTTGTTTTTGACATCAACAATCATCAATTTTCCACTCAAGAACACTCATACAAGTATACACTCATCCTTCTCTCTTTAATTTGAGTAGGCTCTCTTTATCTAGATTTTGCTCGAATACTAGGCAAATTAAGCAACACAAATCCATTAGGAAGTTCTCTAGGGGTAGGGCTTTCAATAGCAAGCATGCCTAAGGCTTGTCATGGCTGTAAGCCACTACCTACCCAAGACCCCAAGCCACCACCACGCCCACTTTGAACTACCATACAACAGTGGTTTTCCCCTTGAACCAATGCCATGACTGTAATCGCAACCTATGAAAACATATGACCCAGCTCCCTATACATTCCTAACAACTACCAATCAATACCCCACCATCACCTACTGGCAGCCCAATATGAACACCACCTAAACAACAACCATTGGTCGAGACACTTTGCCTATACCCCCTATCCTTGATAAAAGATACATGAAAATCACTTGACCCGCATAAAATAGGGACTAGAGTGCCTCCATTCAAACCAACTTGTGCTACTGCTATTCTTCTCCCAAGCAATCATGTGCAAGGTAAGTGGTTTCAGTTGGGTGACCTAAGATCCAACCCAGATTCCTTGCCCTAAACCCAACGTCTAACTTACGTGTTTTACTCCTAGTTTGGCTACTTTCTTTTTTTTTTTTTTAAATTAACTTATCTCATCTAAATAAAAAAAAAATACATACAAAATTTAAAAAAAGGAGAGAAATATGTATATCAATAAATGAAAGGATTTTTTTTTTCCTTCATATCCATTCTTGTCATCTAATTTTATGACAACTTTTTTTTTACTAAGTTTTCTTAGATATTTTCTTTTGTAAAATTTTTATAAAATACTCTATCACTTACAAAAATTATTTTCCAAATAAATATAAATAAACCTTATTTTTTATTTTTTCTTTCATGCTTTCTTTTTAAAATTAAGATTCTTTTCTAGAATTATCTAAAAAATGAAAATATCAATTTAAGACCCTTTCCTTAAAATTTTTCCTAAGTAAAACAAAATGAGCAAAATGTATACATGGCTATTTTCAAAATTAAAAGAGATCAACACACTTAAGATTTAAGGACCTAACTATAGGAAGTCAAATCTCTACCAAAGGGTATGTAGGCACCTACAGAATGATTTAAAATAGGGAAATTTTTTTTCCCTTTGTAGATATTATTTTTCTTTTTCTTTTTGTATATAAATTTAATTTTCTTTATTTGTGAATATAGAATTGTCCTTTGAGGGTATTTTGAGAAGAATAAAACTAAATTTGGAAGGTTATGGTGGCACTCGTTAAGGTTTAATAAGGTAGCCCCTAAACTTGTAATATCTATTTTCTTGAAAATTTTCTAAAAGGTTTTCAAAATGTAGGCTAGTAACTAAATTAAAATCGACCCACCTAATCAATTCTAATTTAATCACCTTTTCTTAGTTTTACTAAGTAGCAACTCCAATTTTTTCAAAAATAAAAAAACCATGTTTGCTTTAGTTCTTAGTCATGGGTCTATATTAAATGAGCATAAGGTTTAATATAGACCAAGTTAAGGAAAATAAGAAACCAAAATTTTAGGCTTAATAGCTTGATGACTCCACTAGGGACCATTAAGAGGGCTACCTACTTAAAACCTTTTGAAATTAGAGTTATTTTTTTAAAGTACCCTTTCTATATTTATTTTCTGTAAATATACTTTATTTATTAGTGTACATATGTACTGACCTTAATGTAGGTATATTAGGGGCATATTAGGAAGGTTTATTACATCATAAATGTATGGTAGATATGATCAGAACCATGCCATCACAAGACCTTAAGCGGGAGCAATTGTGTAAGCTTCAGATGCTATAGGGTAATGATAGACTACTAACCTCTGAACCCCTTACTTATGACCATATTTAAGGCCTACAATCTCTTGCTAGAAAATTTTCTCTTATCAACCTACCGAAAATGAGTATTAGTATACAAAAAAAAGTGGTTAACTCTCTAAAGTCCCAGCTCGGACACACGCTTCTCCATACGAAACCTTGCTTAGTTACCAATGTACCTAGTGTTCAGGTCGACCTACTAAATGCCAAGGCCCAGGTGACTATGCATTGAGCCTAAGTCCAATCTACAGACATTGCAAGTACTAAGGCTAAGTTGTCAAGTATTGAGGTCAAGGCCCCAATATGTTAGGCTCTACTTATTTAGCCTATAAAACAACAACATCCCTCTTTCGTCTTGACAACTCCAAGTAACATCCATTAGTAGCAGCCACAATGTCCATACAGCTCAGCCACTACGCTCTAAGAACCTATTGGTAAGCTGCTATCTATCATTACTTTTTTGACATATGTACTATATTCCCTTTTCATCATTTGTCTTATTTACTCTTTTAGTAAATACTAGAAATCTCTTTCTTCATGGTCTTTTATGTAATTTTTCTTATTTGTATTGTTGCCCTAAAGGACTTACTATAAATAGTCCTTTTATTGTAGCTGCAAGGCATCTTACACCCTTTTTGATATTGCATATACTTGTTTTTGTGAGATACCCTTCTCTAAGTACATTTCCTTTACACTTTTATCTAATCTTGCCAAGTAGGTTGAGATTAATGGTGAGTGAACCTTAACATTAGCTTATGAATCATATCAAGCCAAATTTTAAGCCATATTGTGTTCATTGGTGTGTAATATTCTTCAAGCAGCTCACTAAGGCTACTGTGTTTGCCAACTTCTTCATTTCATTTTCTTCATTATTATAAATGACCCATTTGGTTACTATTCCCTAAGGTAAGTCTTAGTGATTATTGAGCTCCTAGGTACTTCATATAATCTTAGCATCAAAGCTTGAGGTTACGACCGAAAGCATAGTATTGAAGTATTTCTTGCTAGTGTATGTATTTTATCATACTTTATTTTCCACCCAAAAAATAGAGCAAGTCCTTAAATTACTATATGAATTAGTAATTTCAAAGGTTGTGAGAATTTTCTATATAGTAGTGGATTTTGTAGAAATTGAGAATGTCAAATCCTAGTGTTCAAGGAGAGATTAATGATGTTGAGTGTGATGCTCATGCCATAGCCATGTTACTCAACAAACGCCATGAACTACTTAATAGTAGATATAAAACCTCACTACTATTGTGGCCAATCTAGCTATTACCATACAAAGGGTAGTAGAAACTAAGCTGCAAGAGAGAGTTGCTATTGAACAAGGTCGGGGAAGGAGAGATAGGCCGACAAGATAAATCGATGAGAATCGTGCACCTAAAGTTATTAACATAAACTTAGGTCCACCCCGACATGCTGACAAAGTCACAAGAAGGAGACTTAAGGATGAGGTTAAGGTGTATGAGGTAAATGAGCAATATGAAGGATTCTAAGAACGTGAGCTTAAAGCTCCTATAAGAGTGAAGTATCTTAAAGTGCAAATTCCAAGCTTTAATGGGTCTAATAGTACTGATGACTACCTCGACTGAGAGGAGAAGATTGAAAAGATATTCGACTTTTATGACTATGAAGATGCTGTTTGTATTCGACTAGCCGTGCTAGAATTTTCTAGGTATACAACAATATGGTGGAGGAAGTTACAGAATGCACATCAAAGAGCCTAGTGAGAAGTTTGAACATGGAACAAGATGAAGAAAGTTCTAAAGAGTAGGTTTATTCTTGAACACTATGAGTAAGACACTTTTCAATGTCTTCAAGACTTAAGACAAGGCAACAGATTTGTGGACAAATATGTCCAAGAGTTCTAGTTACTAATGATCAGATATGATGTTGACGAACCCGAAGCAAGGACTATAGCATAGTTCATTATTGGGCTAAGGACCAAAATTGGTAACATTGTGAAAATGCAAAGACTAAAAACTCTAGATGAGGCCATCCAAGCAGCACATAAGGTTGAATGGTAAAGACGTAATCAGATCAACCGAGTGTCAAGTAGCTGACTAAGCTTATCGGACAGGACTAGTATGCTGAGCAAACTAAGATATGACTAAGCTCAATTTAGTTCCGAGGTGGACCATTAAGGTTAAATGTCAAGCGAGCCTGATGATGGCCGAGGCAAGAGCAAGGCCAAGAAGATCGAGGTTAGGAAAGACTAAGGTCAAAGCTCAAGTAGGAAGACCCAAGAGATTAAGTGCTTTAAGTGTCTTGGTTTTAGACACATAGCTAATTAATGCCTGAATAGATGTATCATGACCATCAAAGGAGATAAGCTCCAATATGAAATGGAAAGTGCTAGTGAAGGAGAACCTCTATATGGGGGAATATTCTTCACTATCTATATATATCTGTCTGTATATTTGTTAGTACATATGTTGCTAATTATAGTAAGTCCAAAACCTTAGTAGCAAAACTATAAATAATGTATAAGGCCTTAAACCCTAAATAATCGAGCCCATAAATAAAACGAAGGAAAACATGTGCAAGACTACAAAACTGTACGTTTTACAGGAGAAGTTGGTATGCAATCAGTTGGCATGTCCTTAGAAGAGTAGTATCCAAACTAGACGGAGTCAGCTATTGGATGTGTAGGTTCGAGAAGGAGTCCCTGAAGTCTCGTGTAGTTTGGCTAAGACACTAGAAAGGTCAGCCCATAATTTTCAAGCCCTAGAATCAGTCGGCACAAGTCTCTTAGTGCTATGCCAAGTGGTTCCTTGGTCTCGAGTATTCGGCCTTGCAGTTTTGCAGCACCTTGGTTGATGACAGACTTGAGACCGAGTGTTTATTTTCCTTCTACTCATCTTTCTAGCTATAACTCGGCCTCAACAAGTATTGATAGGCCTCGGCTTAGACTTGGTCGAATGTTGATTCCCGTCAAATGAAGTACTATGCGACGTCCTACTCATGTGTGCCTCACATATCTTACTAGGCCAACCTTAGTCATTTGATTTGAAAGTATTGCATAATGGGTATATGAATACCTATATGTTCCAAAAGGATGGGAAGAAGGTTATACTAACTCCAATGAGCCCCAAGGAAGTGCAAGAGTTGTAAGAGAAGATTACTCAATCACTATAGCAAAAGTCCTCAGTGATTTCTTAAGCCTAATTTTCTTGAGATGGCAAGACAGAAGAATATATGCTCTTGTTAGTTAGGAAACTCTACAATTGAGAGAAGCTGGAGCTTCACCCACTGAGGCACAGACTTTACTACAAGAGTCAACATGTTTCCCGTAGAGATGCTAAGAGGTTTACCACCAATTAGAAGAATAAACCATTGTATTAACCTTTAACCTAGAGCTATTATGCCTAACTGACCTACTAATAGGCTCAGCCTCGAGTAAGCTATCAAGTTGATGAGTTGATTGATCACGGATATGTCTAAAAGAGTATGAGCTATTGATAGGCTTTGGGGTACCAACCCAACCTGACTACCAAGGTCAATCTCACTTACTTACCGACTCATTTTGTCTACCAAGTTGAATGACCTTATTTCTTACAAATAGAGTGTCGAGAAGCATAAGGCCGAGACAACAACCGATCCTTCACCCATGCCTAACTAGTTACTCAGCTTCAGACTTGCCAATATATCGAGGGATCACGTTGCCGAGAGTTAGATCTACTCAGCAAGATACGGAGAGACTAATGCCAACTTACTTTAGAACTCGGCAATTATGGGTCAACATCTTTAGTGTCTTGGCCAAGCAATACAGGACTACTTCCAAGGCATGCCAACTGACTGCATGCTAACTTCCCCTTGTAAAAACATACAGTTTTATATTTTTTTACATGTTTGTCTTTATTTTATTTATGGGCACAATTCTTTAGGGTTTAAGGTCTTTTACATTTTTTACAGTTTTGCCACTAGGATTTAAGACATACTATAAATAACAACATTTGTAACAATGCAAAGACACATAGAAGATTAAAGAAAAACCCCTTTTTGAGTCTTTTCTCTTAGAAAGTTCTCTCCCTCATTGGCTCTTATCAATCCCTTTAGCAAGGAATATGGCAGGCAACCCTATCACTCGGACCAGTATGTCACATCTGATAAGTCTTGGGACGTGTAGAATCTAGTTGGTACCTCATATCTAGTTAAGTGGCTCATGAATTCGTTAAAACCCTCACTAAACCAACTCTATTTTTCATTCCTTCAGTAGGATCAAACCTACCCCTACTACCAACTTTGTCTATCCTTAGCCCAGTTTGTATCAACCATTGTACCGTACCGCCTATTCTAGTATCGAAGAAGGATAGCTCATGGAGAATTTGCATTGATAGCCAAGCAATCAACAAAATCACTGTTAAATACTAATATCCGGTGCTACGATTAGATGATATGCTCAATGGTTTGCATGGTACTCGAGTCTTTTCAAAAATTGATCTAAAGAGTAGCTACCATCAAATAAGAATGAGACCTGGAGATGAGTGGAGGATTGCTTTCAAAACAAAAGATGGCCTATTCGAATGGATGGTGAGACCATTTGGTTTTACAAATGCACTAAGTACTTTTATGCAACTCATGAACCATGTTTTGAGAACATTGATTGGTAAGTGTTTTGTTGTATACTTTCATGATATATTAGTATACAATGCCAACCTCATGTCCCATGTCATGCACTTGAGATTTGTGTTTGATATCCTCCTTATTGAGACGTTATTCAACAATCTGAAAAAGTGTTTGCTCTACCGAAGTAAGGTAGTATTCCTTGGATATGTTGTTTCTAGAAGAGGCATCAAAGTTGATGATGAGAAAGTCCCTATTCTCGAGTGGTCAACATAGACCATTGTTGCAGAGCTTAGGAGTTTCTATGGTCTAGCTTCATTCTATTGAAGATTCATTTGAAACTTTAGTTCTGTAGCTATCCCATTGACTGTGCTGACTAGGAAGAACTCTGAATTCAATTGGTTCGAGAAGGCTCAAAAGGAGTTTTGATGAGATTAAGGCTAGGTTGACTTTTACCCCAATTCTTGTCTTGCTAGACTTTAAGAAAATTTTTAAATTAGAATGTGATGCATCTAGAGTCAACATTGGAGCTATTCTTATGGAAGAGCACCAACTAGTTGCCTATTTTAGCGAGAAGCTCAAAAAAGCCACACTGAATTACTCAACATATGATAAGGAGTTCAATGCCCTTATCCGACCACTTTAGAATTGGCAACACTACTTACTGCTAAGAGAGTTCATCATCTAAAGAGACCATGAGTCTCTCAAGCAACTTAGAAGGTAGCAAAAACTTTCTCGACATCATGCTAAGTGGGTTAAGTTCTTGGAAACTTTTTGCTATGTCATCCAATATAAGAAAGGAAGTACCAATACTGTGGTTGATGCACTCTCTCGTCAACATTTTCTTATTACTGCCTTACAGGCTAAGATACTTAGATTCGACACCCTACTTGATTAATATGAGTATGGCCTATATTTTAGACTCATAGTGGCTAAGTGCAATGTTAGGGGAGTTGTGGATGGGTTCTATATGACCTAAGGATTTCTAATGAAGGGCAGACAAATTTGTATGCCAAGTAGGTTTGGTAGTGAATTATTTATTTGAAAAGCCCATGCTAGATGCTTAGCTAACTACTTTAGTGAGAAGAGAATGGTTGAGTTGTGAAAAGAACATTTCTATTGGCCTAAGATGATGAAGGATGTACATTGAGTTCTTGAATGATGCAAGGTATGCAGACATGTTAAGGGAAGAAAGGAACTATATGGAGAGTACACATCTCTGCCTATACCTAAAAAACCATAGACGATTTGAGCATGGATTTCATGCTCAACCTACCCCAAACACCATAGAAACATGATTCTATTATGGTAGTGGTCGATCAATTCAGCAAGATGAGCCACTTCATCCCCTGCCACAAAAAATGGCAGTTTATTTATTGTTAACCTCTTCTTGCAAGAGATTGTGTAGCTGTACGGAGTACCAAGAAGTATTGTGTCTAATCGTGGTTCGAAGTTCATGAGCTTTTTCTAGAGAACCCTATAGAAGAAGCTTGGCACTAAGCTCAAGTTTAATATTTCTTGTCTTCAACAAACAAATAGGTAAATAGAAGTTGTGAACATAATAATAGGCAACTCTTATGAGCTATTGTTGGAAAGAATCTACATGATTGGGATCTATGCTTAACCATCATTAAATTTGCTTACAATCACTCCACTCAAAGCTCGATAGGAAGGTTACCTTTTAAGATCGTTTATGGACTTAACTTGAACTTACCCTTAAACATGGTTATTAGCCTTACTACCCAAGGAGAAAGTCAATCAAGTCTGCAACATGCTGAGGAGTTCTACAAGTTGCATCAGAAGGTTGCTGAGCAACTTGTTAAGACCATAGCCTGATAGAAGGAATAGGGGAGCTGAGGAAGGAAACGGGTCATTTATAGCCCAAGAGACCTTATCTAGATCTACCTTATTAAGGAGCATTTTCTAGGGAAGAGGACAAACAAGTTATCCTTTAAGTCGATGGACCTTTTAAGATCCTTTAGCATATCAATGACAATGCCTATGAGCTTGAGCTACATGAAGGATACAAAGTATCTTCAACTTTCAATGTCGTTGACCTGATGCCTTATGTGCTTGAAGAAGAAGATGACCAAGATTTGAGGGCAAATCTTCAACATCCCCAAGGAACCGATAGATTGCTGACCTCTAAACCCCTTACTTGTGTCCATCTTTGAAGGCTACAGTCTCTCACTAGAAGAATTCTCTCTCGTCAGCCTACTGAGGATGAGTACTAGTATACGGAAGAACAGTAGGTGAACTCTCTAAAGTCTCTATTCGAACATACTCTTCTTTATATGAACCCCTGCCTAGACATGCCTAGTGTAGAGGCTGACCTGCTAAATGTCGAGGCCAAGGTGACTACATATTGACCACAACTCTAATCTACAGACATGATAAGTATTGAGGCCAAGTTGCCAAGTACCAAGTCTGAGGCCTTAACATGCCGAACTTTACTTACTTGGCCTATAAAACAACAGTATCCCTCTTTCGTCTCGGCAACTCTAAGTAACATCGGTCAGCAGCAGCCATAATGTCCATACAGCTCAGTTACTACGCTATGAGATTCCCTAACACAAACCCATTAATAGACTACTACCTATCCATTACTTTTCTAACATCTGTAATATATTCCCTTTTTGTCACTTATTTTATTTACCCTTTTTATGCATACTAAGAATCTCTTTCTTCATTATCTTTTATGCAATTTTCTTTATTTGTATTGTTGCCCTAAAGGACTTACAATAAATAGTTCTTTTACTGTAGCTGCAAGGCATCTTATACCCTTTCTAATATTACATACACTTATTCTTGTGAGATACGCTTCTTTAAGTACATTTCCTTTACACTTTTATCTAATCTTGCCGAGTTGGTTGAGGTTAGTTGTGAGTGGATCTTAACATTAGCTTATGAGTCATATCAAGCAAAATGTTAAGTCATGTTATATTTATTGGTATGTAATATCCTTTGAGCAACTCACAGAATGTCCTGTGTTTGCTAACTTCTTCATTTCATTTTTTTCGTTATTACAAAGGACCCATTTGATTACTATTCCCTACGATAAGCTCAAGTGATTATTGAGCTTCTAAGCACATCAGGTAACCACTAGCCACCACCTACCCAAAACCCCAAGTTGCTACAACACCTACTTTGAACCACCATAAAACTATGGTTTTCTCCTTGAATTAATGCCACGACTATACTCATGGCCCTTAAAAACATAAGAACTAGTTCCCTTTACATTCCCAACAACTACACTCAATACACCACCACCATCCATTAGTAGCCCAACATGAACACCACCTAAACAACTACCATTGGCTAAGCCACTTTGCCTACACTACCTATCCCTAATAAAAGACACATGAAAATCGCATTACTTACATAAAATAGGGACTTGAGTGCCTTCATTTGAGCCAACTCATGTTGCTACTATTCTTCTCCTAAGTAATCACATATGAGGCATGTGGTTTGAGTCGAGTAACCCAAGATTCGACCCAAATCCCCTATTCTAAACCCAACACCTGACCTGCATGCTTCACTCCTAATTTAGCTACTTTCTTCTTTTTTCTTCAATTTTATTTTATTTTAATTTACTTATTTCGATTCCTCTTTCCACTTAAAAGAAAAAAGAAAAAAAATGTGCAAAATTAAAAAGAAAATAAATAGAGAAATATGTATATCAATAAATAAAAGGATTTTCTTTTTTTTTCATTCATATATGTTCTTGTCATCTTATTTCACAACACCTTCATTTATTTATTTATTTTTTTAAGTTTACTTAGATATTTTTTGTTGTAAAATTTTTATAAAATACTCTATCACTTAGAAAAATGATTTTTCAAAAAAAAAAATAATAAACCTTCTTTTTTCTTTTTTGTGCTTTCTTTTCAAAATTAGGATTCTTTTCTAGAATTATCTAAAAAATAAAAATGTCAATTTAGGATCCTCTCAAAATTTTTCCTTAGTAAAAAAAAATGAGCAAAACATATACGTAGCTATTTTTTAGAAATAAAAGAGATCAACACACTTAAGCTTTAAAGACTAAATTATAGAAAGTTTGATCCTTACTAGAAGATACGTAGGTACCTACACGGTGACTTAAAATGGATAAATTGTTTTTCCCTTTGTAGATTTTTTTTTTGTAAATAAATTTAATTTTCTTTATTTGTAAATATAGAATTGTCCTTTTAGGGTATTTTGAAAAGAATAAAACTAAATTCGGAAGGTTATGGTGGTACTAGTTAAGGTTTAATGGGGTAACCCTCAAACTTGTGATATTTGGCTTCTTGTAAATTTTTCAAAAGGTTTTCAAAACGTAGGCTAATAGCTAAATTAGAATTGACCCGCCTAATCAATTCTAATTTAATCACCTTTTCCTGATTTTACTAGGTGGCGGCTCTAACTTTTTTAAAAAAAAAAATGAGATTTTCTTAATTCCTAGTCGAGTATCTATATTGAATTGACATAAGGTTTAATATAGACTGAGTTAAGAAAAGTAAAAAACAAAAATTTCAAGCTTGATAACCTCATTTGGAAGCATTCGAGTAACTTGGATCGCCATTTGAATGTTTGCAAATGTTTTCTCCATCTCAACCATTGCAACTATTTCCTCCCTATTTTGGAACAAGAAGGATTTGGTGACTTACTTTGTTAGAGGAAAAGGAACTTATATTATGACTCGTGGGGGCAGTAGGTTTGTAATGTGAAAATATGGTCTATTGCGAATTTTATTATTCTAGCCTACTTTTGTCATTTGTTTTGCTAGTTTGAAGTCCTCGATTGCCACTAACATAGGGATAAACACTAGGAACTCCTTCCTTGTTCAAACAATTTGTCCCAACCTAGTCATTTGAATGGTTCCATTGATTTCCAAGATCACTACATGAGGCCACAATAGCCGATGCTTTGATTGTGACTCCCCCATCAATTGGCGCATTTCCTCTAAATGTACCAATACATTGTGCATTTAACCCTCCAGTATCTCGTAAAGTAAACAAAAACTCTAGTCTGGCCAGGTTGATTTTGAGTTGGGCCATAAGACTTTCACAATAAAAGATAAAATTACTTTTCTCTAGTTCATCCTTCTTCTTCCTTACTATTTGCTTGACATTTAAATTTCTATGTTTAGGAATTGCTAATGGAGTTTTTGAACTATTAAGAGAACCAAAAGTAAATGCCTTTGATTTTTCATTTAAATCCTTGTTTGTTTTTTTTATTCTCCAGGTGATCTTGTTTATTGCCATTCATCAGATTATTTTACCCTCTAAATGGCTGCGCTTTGTTTACTTATGTATTTATGTTATTACGGTGTAAGCTATTGTTACGCCCTGAAGTAATGAAGTCATAATAGTCCTATCATGTAAACCAACTTATGATAGTAACTAACCCCACAATTACTATCATAGATGTGATTTACACAAAGCGTCCGCAACTCATCGCTTTGAAGTAAACAGTTCATACAAAATTATTGATAAAATTACATACACATTTATAAACTTTAAGTCATATTTACATAGATATAAACATATATGATCTTATGGTTTCAAGAAATGTATACATAACAAAAAAAAGTCTAAAACAGCTAAATATTACGTGATTACTCTCTTTCTTATCTAAGAGTCACTAACAAAACTCTCAAGGCACTGTTGATCTTCTAGTTCATCCTCACTCCCCCAAAGTTCTTCAAAAGAGTACTGACCTCTAGATAATTATAACTCAGCATATTAACTATCACCTAGAAGAAAATTTATAAGAGTATAAGCAACCAACAGCTCAATAAGTCGGGATGGTAACATAAGCCTACAAAATAAACACAAACATAGTTTTTAAAGAATTTAACTTAAATGCAATGCATCACGCAAATACCATTACACAACATCGTTCGATCTGTTGTGAATTAGAGAAATTTTATCCACTCTAATCTAGGTTGAGGAGTTTTTACGCTTATGCAATAGCTCATGACCAAACTCAAATTTGTATAATGGAGGCACTGCTTTACCTATTACTATCCTCTGAATCATTACCCTCAATCCTTACTATGACCTCCTCTCTTATCACTTAATTTGACTAGGAATGAAGAAGAGACCATTTTGCTATCCAATACTATCCCTTTTGAAGGTATCGATATTTGGTCGGAGAATCTTAACCATTCCTTGAAGGATTGCAATGCATGTCTAATTAAAGTATTAGGTCATATATAGTTAAACTCAGTTTAGGGTGATTAAGCAATTTCACTCCACACCATTCACAACAATTCAACATGACAAAGCATCAAAATATAATTCAATAACTAGAGACACACAAGTATGCATACAAACATGTACCTATAAGCATTGTCAATCCTAAAATTTTTTCTTAATTTTTATATATTTTCCTTAATTCGATCAATATTAAAACTTACCCATTTAATATTGGCTCTCAACTAAGAACTACAGAAAATTTAGGTTTTTAAACATGTTTTGAAAAATATTTAAAGTTTCCACCCAATCGGGGTTAGGAAAAAAATAGGTTAGGTTAAAACTAATTGGGTAGATTGATTTTAACTTAGACACTAGATTGCATGAAAACTAATTTTAAAAAGGTTTTTGAAAACTAGATATTTGAGTCCGGTCGCTAACCTAATAAACTCTAATGGATACTACTTTTATATTTTCGAATTTAAATTTATTTTTTAAAACACCAATTCTAGAACAAAAGAGTAATTCCAAATTTACAAATAAATAACATCCTATTTACGCACAATAAAAATAAAATTTATTCACAAAAGGGAATAATAAAAAGTTTCCCTATTTTAATTCATCACATAAGTGCCTATATACCTTCTGTTAAGAATCAAAATTTTTGTAGTTCATTCTTCAAAACTTTAATTTGTTGATCAATAAATTTAAAAAAACAGCCAGATTTAAGTTTCTTAACCATTTGATTTTTTCTTAAGAAAAGGGTCCTAAATTGATGTTTATTTTTGAAAAAATTCTAAGAATGAGTCTTAATTTTGAAAAGGGTTACTTAATAACTTTATTCTCAAAAATAATTTTTCTAAGTGATGCAACGCACATTTTTTATTTTTTTTTTCTCTTTTTTTTTCTTTTTATTTTATTTTATTAGTTTTTTTCTATTTTACCTATTTTATTCTTATTTTTTATTTATTTGTCTGAAGCATAAAAATAAATAAATAAATAAAATAAAGCTTTCCTTTCTTTTTTTTTTTCCTTCCTTCTCTTTTTCTCTTTTTATTTCTTTTTTGGCTTCTCTCTTTTTTTTTTTAATTTATTTACAATGGAAGATATCAAAATAAAAACAAAAAAAAAAACTAATAAAAAAACAAAGGGCTAGACCAGACTTATTAGAGATGATGAGTTAAGGGTGTAGTGTAGTTTTGGGTTGACGCGCAAGGAAGAAGTACAATAGTGGTACAGCTCAATTTAAGCGTTTTTAGTGAGATTTTTAAGTGGGAAATGGTGTTTTCATGTGAATTTAAATTAGGAAAGGGGGTTTAGGACCAACGCCACACTTTTTGTGGCCATTTGGTGGTTGCATAATGGTAGTTGCCGATGTTAGTGATACACATTACTGGTAGCAGCCGCTGGAGTTTAAAGGGTAGTTGAGTCTTGGTTTTTGTAGTATAGCGAGCTTAATGGTGGTGCTAGCGTGAACCTTGCTACTTTAGGTGATATTCAAGTAACTAAGAGTGCTTTTTGATTATTTCCAAAGATCAACTAAACTAAGAACTTAAAGTTGCATTTTGAAATCAAACCTAGTTTTTCAATTTAAAAGTTTTAAAAGTATTTGAAAACCCTAAACGTCATCCTAAACCCTAAGTAAGATGAATTCTTGACTTGAACTACTAAAAACCCTAATATGATAACAACAAACCCTAAATCATCTAAAACCCTAAACTCTAGGATGAGTTAAAGATATAAAAGACTACTGAAACCCTAAACGAATAATTGGAAATTCAAACTTAACCAAATTTTGCTTGACTCTAGAAAACTATAATTTCCTTTAGGAAGCAAATCATAATATATGAATTACTACAAGAACCAAACCCTAAAGGGACCATACATATAAAACTTCTAACCAATTAATCATATTCAATTTCAATTTGAAATTAATTAAAACTAAATACAATAGTGAGAATTAGATTGACTTATCACATGGTAACTTCCCATAGATTCAAGATGAAACAATTCCCTTATCACCTTATAAGCTATACCCCTACGGATAAGTAATTCAACTAATCACACAAAATAAAATATCAAAATAAGAGTTGAATTGACTTGTCATTTAATAACTTTTAAAAGTTGATGATAAGACAATTTACTTATCTCACTATAAGTTATACTATACATAGATAAGTTATCTAACTACTCCATTTATTTAATTCCAAAATCAAGTTGAATTGACATGCCCATACCTAAAAGGACAACTGCCAATTGGAAAAGGGAAGGAGATGCATAACATACCTTATCATTCAACCGTCCATTCACTTGTTTTTCATAGTCACCATTTGTCCCATTATGCTTACATCATCCAATCATTATATCACTAACATAGAAGCAACAAAAAGACTTAGATTTGGGATGCATTTTACACATGCACAATCGGCCACTTTCACCCCTCGAATTCTCTCATTCTCTCTCAATTTTCAAACACTTTTGACTTATAAACAAAAGGAAAACCAAGCCCCACTTTCCCCCTCCATTACTGCCACTCCATCACATACACACAGCACAAAAAGTCCATTTTTGTTACCTTCACTTTAGTCCACACAAAGATCCACTTTAGGAAACTTGGTACAACTCCATTCAAGAAACTTTGGAGCACCTAAAACCACCCTTAAACACCTAGGCTTTGGGAACTCAAGGAGCATACAAAAGGAAGGGAAAACAAAGAGCTAAAGAAGGTAACCTAGGTGCAAATCCACTCTCCATTTCACTTAGAAAAAATAAGCTTTTAACTTAAGTACCTTTAGAATACCATGTATAGGAGATTATACATGTTCATAAGGATATTATTATGTAATTAAGGTGATATCCTAGTTAGTCTATACTATGTGCTAAGCTTTATGAATCTTTCACATAAATGTTGGAATATGAGTAGGTTAGATTTAGTGTTTTTGTAAAATACTTGCTTATCACTTAGAGTAGAAGCTTATGACTTAAGAAAATCATGAAACAAAGTGCATGAAAAACATAGGAACATGCTAGACGTGGCAAGTTTAGAGCATATCTAAGTGTTACTTTTACTTAGCTTTAGATGCTTGAAATTAGTTTTCGGTGAAGGAAAAATCACTACATAAAGCTTTGGTGTAGAAATCAATTCCTAAGGACCTAAAACAAGATATAGTACCTATAATAAGTGTATGATCTATAAACTTCACTTAGTACTATGATAAAATAATCCTCACATTAAGAAGAAGTTAAGTTGGAATTAGAGTACAAGTAGTGTAAACCCTTAATTTGTCACTTAGACTTAAGAAAATGATAGATTAAGTGGAAGAACAAAGTTGGAAGCCACCTAAACCAAACTGAGCATATCTAGAACCAAGGAAAATAACACTTAAAACACAATAAAATAAAGTGAACAAAGTGAAAAAATCAAATAAGGCTAATAGCATAAGGGTTAAAGGCCTTAAACACTCAAAACAAGTCTAAAACTCTTGGTTGGGCCTTCACGGAATTTTTGACCAGCACCTTAACTCCCAAAGAAAAGATGTTATGAGCCCTATAAGAATTCTACATAAAGTTCCCTAAGCCTAATAAAGTCACAAACATTGATTTGTACAAAAACAAGCCCATTTTGACCACATAAGCCCACTTAAGAATCCAAGGAAATTAAAATAATACCAAGGTTATGAATAAGGGATGGAAATCTAACCTTGATTGAAGTGTTAAGCCTAGCACATAGTTTCAAGCCTAAGCCCAAATTATTACACCAAGTAACAAAAAGCCTAACAACAATTTCTAGCCCAAAAGAAAACTAAAACCTAGGGGATGCTACTATTTTGATTAGTAGGCAAAAGTTCAAGCCCTACTCTAAAATCTAACCATACTACATGAAAATACACACGAAAAGGATGGAAATTGACTACAAGATCGTAAAAATCAAATTTAAAATAAGTTATACGTGATTGAAGATTGTTAGAGATGACCTACCCTTAAACTAATATGACTGATCAGCTATAGCTGAGTGAGTGATTTCCGACGACTTCGTACTTAGTTTTCTTTATAATATAGATGCACTTAAATTTCTAAAACGACCTTGAATGTAGGTGGGATATGGGAAATGCATGTATGTAATATTGTGATTGAACTCCATGATTCACTAATTAGATAATAAATGAAATTATTTATGATGATAGATATGTATTGTTATTATGGAATGTAATTGTTTGATCACAATGAAAACCAGATTAAGTAACTATTCTATTAAGGAATTCAATGAGTCATGCATTTCTCATATTTGCATCATAACTATATTGATTGCCACCTCACGTAGAAGGTGGGAAGGGACTTACAGGAGCAAAGACTCTTATAGGGATTAGGCAACGATTATGCCACTTATATATTATTAAGTCTCCATCCTAGCTTTCAGGCTTACTAAGTACCAAGGGATGCTAACCGTTAGCAAGGGGGCGTATGTTGTGACTTCCGCCTAAGACGTGTGATGTAGATTGTAGAGGTCACCACACCATACCACTAAACTTGGGATTTTGATTTTTGAAAAAGAAAGTGTAATTTCCATATGAAAAGTAAAGTTTGTATATGTTATATATATGTTTGAGTTGTTTTGAGTACGTTAGTACAAGTAGAATAAAAACCCAAGTGCTAGAACCCAGTTAATGGTTTATGTCCGTTAATTATTTCTAACCCCAACTATAGAGGGCATAATTCTAAGTTGCATGCAACTCTTAGGTCGCTGCATATATTTTTTGGCATTCTAAGTGTTTCATGCATTCATATGATTATGCATTTAAATAAATTATTTATGTGGCATGATAGAATGATTAGCTTATTAAGCATAAGCTTACACCTTAATAGTTTTTTTTATGTAAGACCACATCATTGCCAATCCAGGCCACAAAATGCTTGAGGCGAGTCTCGTACTGGGACGGGACTGTATGCTTCAAAGAGCGAAAGAGGGAATTTGTAGTAATGGCCATAAGTTGTTCATTTCTTCTAATTAACTTAATTCTATAGTTAAATACACTTATGATAGACCTATATGGATTTAGTTTGTATTATAATATTTTGTCATTGAATTCTATGTCCTACACCTTATTTTCAATAATTTACATGATTAATTAGTAATTTCAATTAATATGCTTGATATTACTGGTCTATATGCCTGATGGTAACATAAAGTAAAAGGAGCCTTGTATGTTGTATAGAAGACCTATGATCAATAAGTGGGTTGATTGTAGATCTTTATATGATGCATGGCGACCTACCATGATAATGATACTGTATGGATTGTGATAGATTAAAGTAGTATCAGAGCATTAGGTTTAAAACAAAGATAAGATAAAATAAAACCTAACCCTAGACGCTAAGATCACCTACCAAGTAAGGTAGAGAGGGGTAGAACTAGGATAGGATTTCTAAACGTTCAAAATAGATAAGAGAATCTTAAATAGGAAAGTCTAAATAATAATTAATGAACTTTTATGTTGATCAGGAGAATATACTTGTGATTCGCCGCAACCTAGTACTTCTCCATATGCATGAGGGTAAAACCCTCATCGCATTTCATTGTAGACTAAGAATTCTCTATGAAGACATGACTCTAATTAGAAGGCCGTGTAGGATCAGAGTTGTTTAGATATCATAGAGATTGGGCTGAGCCTCCACTGGAGGAGTCATTATCAGGACATATTGATTCAGACGCCTAAGTCGGTCCTCTCAAACGTGGAGCTAATGTACCTGATGGAGAGAGAGGAAGGAGTTAGTATTGTAGCTGAAGTCGTATTCCTAATTCAGGACAGCCAAAGGTTAGACGTGCGTAGCTTTATGCACTGGCACCAGTTGGGACATAGATATGCCTAGAGGTGTACAAATAGGTTAAATAAGTCAACTCAGCCAAGACTACTTTGGCCCGTAAGTTAAAAGGGCCAGGCTCATTTGACTCGCTTTTAAACGAGGGAAAAAAATGCGGCCCTAACCCATTTAAAAAGCAAGTTAAATGAGTCGGCCCGTGGGCCAAAGGCATGAATGTATTAAACTGGTTTACTCAAACTGGCCCACTTTAGCCCATAGGTTAAAAGGGATGGGCTCATTTGGCCTACTTTTAAATGGACAAAAAAACTTAGCTCAAACCCATTTAAAAAGTAAGCCAAGTGAACGAGCTCGCGAGCCAAAGCCTACTTGCACACCTCTAGATATGTCTTAGAGTACAACTTATGAGCTGATCACTCTAGAGTGGTTCAGTTAGATGAGTAACTCAAGATTCCTCTACCCATCGTTCCTATCATCATTTTCCCACATGTAGAGTCAAACATCGTTAGTATACCTTCAGACTCCCCTAAGGGGGATGATGATGATATTGAAATATTGCCACTAATTAGAATAGTCGGGAACAAACCAAGAAGGGAGCTAACAATCCAACTCAACCCTTTGAATCTTTAGTTGCCCTATGAGTGGTACTAAAGGGCTTTTACCTAGGGTTCATCATTCAACCTAAGTACAAGATCCTCATCTATACTTTCGAGGAGAAGATCTTGACAAAAAGGGTAGTTGGATGACAACGAAGTAAGACCTTCTACGAGGCATCGCTAGACATGGAAATTCCAACCCTAGAAGTTATTTCAGATGGTGTAGCTTTATTTATTTTGAGAGAGAACTTGTAGTATGGTTTCTATGTACTATAGTATTTATGTATTTGATTAGAAGTTGTAATAGAAGTTAATGTGGTATTTGGAGGATTTATGTATAATTTCAGAAGACTATGTATCTGAAACTTCTATGTAATTTGGAGAACATATGATATGTAGAACTAATTATATGTTTTATGTGATTTAAACCCAATCTAAGCAGTTACGGTAAAAAGAATTCTCTATAATGAATGAACTGAATAGGGATATGGAATTTTAAACTAACAAAATCAATTTACCTTAGTAGAGGATTGAAATGAGTAAACTATGATCCAAACTAATTGCAATGAGCCTAATTTTGAAATTTTGGTTTTCAGTAGACATAGGCGCAAGGGATGACCCTCGATGAACCAAGCTCTACCATTGCAAATTCTAAGACAAAATGCACCAGTTGATCGTACCAAAGAGATACATATGGCTATACAAGCAAACAGTGCTCTACTAAGAACATTTTTGGAGAGAAATAAAGCACCTCTACCACCAGTGCCACAAGAGCATGTGCCACAGATGCCTACTGCACCAGCACCACCACCACCACCGGTAAGGCAAGCCAAAGACCCCTACGCAGTTCATCATGAGCTTCGATAACAATGAAACCTATTGCTATAATTTTTAAAGTGCAATAGGTATTTCAATGGGAATACAAGTTGGTTGGATGAAGCTGAAGATTAGCTATTATAAGTTAAAAGGTCATTTAAAGCCTTTGAATTGTTACATCACCTGAGATTGACATATGACACTTATCTGTTAAGATTGAGAGCCCATACATGGTGGGAGACCAAGAGAGGAAACTTAAGACACCCCCATTACATAGGAGGACTTTAAGGAAGAATTCTTGAGGCACTATTTCCTAAAGAGCCTATGGGTTAAGTACAGCGACGAGTTGTTTGGGATCAAGAAAGGAACCTATACTCTTAAGTAGTAGGAGGAAGAATTTACCTACCTACTTCAATTTGCTCCACTCGAGTATCACAGCAATGATTGGATGAAGAGATAAATCTTCGTAAGGGGATTAGACCTCAAGATGAAAAGGAAAGTTTTAGAGTTTCAACCAAGGACCTTTAATGAGATGGTGCAGATAGCTAAGGTGTTAGGCACTGCAAAGAGATAAGGAGAGGAGATGTTGAAGCCTAAAGTTTCTATTTTTGGCAAAAGGCCATTCGATGGACCAAGAAATTTAAGCTCCAAGATAAGGAAAATTCTAAAACCCCATAAGGTGATATATAAGAAAAATGGAAATGGAAGTAAGAATGGAAGGCCCACTTGTTAGAAGTGCCATGGAAATCACTATCCTTGGGATTATGCCCTACTTAAGAATATGCTACTTTTATGGAGAGGGAGGTTATTTGGTAGCAAATTGTCTAAAGAAGACTACTACAACTTGTTACATCTACAAACAAGTTAGACACTTTTCCACCACATGCCCTCAACATCAGAGCACCACAGTACAGACTGTAGGATGCCACGAGATGGGGAAGATTGATGGAGGAAATGGCTGAAGACCAAGAGCTATGAATGCTACCCAAGTCTACAATTTAGAGGGAGGATGGGATTTTGAGGAGTATCTAAAGGAAGAGGTGCTTTATTATGAAAAAGTGGAAGACACTACTGGTACAAAGTTGATCACAGATATGTCTCTTAAATTCTCTTTTAAGTTGGCTTATGTTATTAAGTATGTTTTAGTAATTAAAAGCTAAAACATTTAACTTAGCAACATGAATTTTAAAGTCCAATAATTGTAACCCATAAAAACTTAGCTTGAACTTGATTTAGGTAATGTTGACATAAAAGGGCATTCAGTATATGCCTTGTCCAACACTGGAGCAACTCACTCCTTTGTTGCTCCCAAAGTAATGAAAAGAGAAAAATTGCCCATAACTACACCAAATCAAGCTTCAGTGTACTAACACCCATGGGATGTGTAGTTACTACTAAAGAAATCGTGAAGATGTGCCTACTCAACATACAAAGTCATGACAGTATGACGAATCTTATCATCCTTGACTTAGGAAAATACGAGACGACTTTAGGGATGAATTGGATGACAACCAAAGGAGCTACATTCAATTGTAAGAAAAAGAAAGTACATTTTAAAGATATGAAAGGATCTAAGGTGGAATTTCAAGGAGAATCGACAGAAATAGGAGCACATGAGCTAAACTCCTTTGAGTTAATGTTGTAAACAAGTTAGATGAACATTGTCAAAGTCGAATTAGAAAAGCCAATAATAGAAGAAATTCAATAGGTAAGTAAATTTCCCAATGTGTTTCCAGAAGAGCTACCAAGATTGCCACCAAAGAGGGAAATAGATTTCGCCATTGATCGAGTGTTAGGAACTGAGCTAATTTCTAAAGCTCCTTATAGGATAACTCCTATAAAATTGAAGGAACTAAAGAGGCAGCTTTAAGAATTACTAGACCAAGGGTTTACTAGACTGAGTATCTCACCTTAGGAAGCACCTATGTTGTTTGTTAAGAAAAAGGATGGCTCTCTTAGGCTCTATATTGACTACATAGAACTAAATAGGGTCACTGTAAAGAACAAGTACCCTTTACCTCGTATTGATGTCTTGTTCAATCACCTATAAGGTGTGAATGTATTTTCCCACATTGATTTAAGATCGAAATATCACCAATTGAGGATAAAACTGGAGGATGTTCCTAAGACAACATTCAAGATAAGATATGGACATTATGAGTTTTTGGTAATGCCCGCTCAAATTAATGAATGTGCCTACAGTGTTTATAGATTTGATGAACAAGGTGTTTAGATTATATTTGGATAAGTGTATAATCAAATTTATTGATGATATCTTGGTATACTTAACAACACCAGAACAACATCAAGAGCACTTGAGGTAAGTGTTATAGATCTCGAGAGAACACAAATTATATGCCAAGCTATCAACGTGTGACTTCTAGTTGAAGGAGATATCCTTCTCAGGGCATGTAGTTTTGAGCGAAGGGATAAAAGTAAACCTTAAGAAGATAAAAGCTATCATCGATTGGAAAAGACCTATAGTAATGGCCATAAGTTATTCATTTCTTCTAATTAGCTTAATTCTATAGTTAGACAGACTTATGACATACCTATATGGATTTAGTTTATACTATAATATTTTGTTGTGGAATTCTATGTTCTATGCTTTATTTTTAGTAATTTACATGATTAATTAGTAATTTTAGTTAATATGCTTGATATTACTCATCAACATGCCTAATGCTAACTTAGAGTGAAGAGAGCCTTGTGTATTATAAGAAGGCCTATGACCAACAAGGGAATTAATTGTAGATATTTGTATGGTGTACAGTGATCTACTATGACAATGATACTATACAAGTTGTGATAGCTAGTTTTGCTCAGCGGTGGCTGAATGTGGTGTTTTTCGAGTAGTATAGGGGTAGTGGTGAGTAGAGGCCATGATGGAGGTCAAAAGGGGTTAGAATGGAAAGCTTAGGTCTTGGGGATGTTAGCCATAGTATTGGTTAGTTTCAAGGACCACTGTATTTGAGCTTAAAGCTAGAGAGAGAAAGTCGAACCCTTATAGACAGAGAAAGTTTTGAGTGTGAGTGTTTAAGTGAATTTAAGAGTAGACTAATGTCAAGACCCTAAAGGGGGCTTGTAGGATTGTCTAAAATTTTCATATAATGTATGCACCCATGATACGAAAATCACCTTGCAAGTCAGAGATTGCAAAACTCTAAATAATTCATCACTAGGGTTTCTGAATTATTAATTAATTAACATATCGTAAAATATAAATAACTATGGATATCTAATATTCTATAGTTCCTTAGAACCACAGAGAATTAGTATCCCCTACCAAATGATAACATTAAAGAGAATAAACTTAAAATTCAAACTTATTGAAGTTACTAAATCTAAATATATAAGTAGTATTTACATTTAAAGTTTCACATGAACTAAACAATCTCTCTCTAATTCTAACCTCTAAAATGTCTCAGTACTTACACTCAACACTCAGCTCTTAACCCATGTCCGATTATCTATCATCCTATAAAAGAAAAACTATTAGGGAGTAAGCTACAAGAACTTAATAAGTTATCCCTCATACTATACTAGCAAACAAGTTATCAAACAAATTGTTACAACCATATGAATGCATATACATGCAGTATGCCAAACAATATATGCAGTTGAGCGGTGCTGCAAATAAAATTGAATTTTAACACCTTCTGAGATAAGGGTTAGAGATACATCAACACTAATCACGATTAGGCTTTAATACTTGGGTTTTTAACCATAACTTTGAATTCCATGTTTCACAAAATATATTTTCATTTTTAAAAATCTAGTAGTACACAAAATCTCAAGCTTAGTGGTGAGGCGGCCCTCGCAGTCCACACTCATACCCTACAGTAGAGGTCTTTAGATTCAACCCTCAGCCATACAGTTGGCATCTCCATCACCTAGTAAGCCCATAGGTTTGGGTAAGGTCATGTTGTACTAGTACATTGTACATTGTATAGAAACACTTTAATATATATAAACAACCCTCATAAGGCTTCTCTTTACCTCCACATGAAGTAACAGCCAAAATAAGTAATGCAATGCATAGATAATGCATGACCCTTTTAATTTAAGATAAGCCAAATATAATTAGGTCAAATTATGAGGCGATCAATCAATATCAGCAAACCATCCAAATCATATAACAATCAATCATACAATCAAATCATCAATTATCATATTTAATAATATTTCTCACAGTAATCAATAAATATCAAACACAAATATATCCCAAAACCCCATGGATCAAGTTATTAATATTCAATTTAAGTGCACTAACTACAAGCACAAACAAGTATAGAGTCATTAAGAGTACTCACTTGACTATGACAACTCGCTCTAATTGTAATAATCGATTAGAAGATCCTCGCCCTTGTCGGGATCACTTGATCATTATGAGATAATAAGGATAATAAGTAATTGAATTAACTAACGGTTCTAGATATCTATCTACCTAATTCTACTTAGATTACTATCAATTTTTATTTGATTAAATCTAATTGCTAATCGTATGTAACTTTCTCATTCTATTTACGATATTTACGAACTTACAATCATTTTTCATCGTTTTCGAATGCACGTTTACACGAAGATGTCCGTTTTGGACATTAAGATCCGTGTTTTATGATATGGACTAACTTCATTGAAATGTTATCTATTGAAGCTTAAATATTCTTATTGGCTAGTTTTATGTTATATTTTAATAGTTAATGATTTCATTAACCATTAATTCTTACACTTAGATGATCTTATGGTTTATTATTTAAGAAGCTCGTGTCATCACTTATGTCATCACTTGCTTAGGTCATCATTTGCTTACATAAGTCTTTACTTCATGCTTAAGTGTCTTATATACATTTATACATATGCTAAGTATACTAGTATACTTATACATATACCGTATTTATACTTGTACATTTAGCCATATATATATATACGGTTACATACATATTTTCATATGCCTAATGTTCCCTCTTAAGAAAGTTTCATAAATTTTATATTTTTATACTTTAAGGACTTATTTCACAAAGTATATGTATGTAAAGTTAGTATACTCTTCCTTTTTGGTTATGTACATAAAGGGTATTCATGTACATGACTTCCTAAGTTTATGTACAATTGGTTTTTCTTGTTCTTACTTATGTATATGTACATCTATACTATGTATTCTAATAATACATACCTAGTTAGTCCATATGAATATACATACTATATGTATACATATATTCCTACACTTATCCATATGCATAACTATACTTATATTGTGTTTTCTACCAAAATACACACATAAAGTTCTTACATATATCATCATAGTATATGTACTCATGTATTCTACCCTTATACCTAAGTATTCCTACACTTAGGTACATGTATACAAGTCAACTTACATGTACATATTACATGTAAACTTCAAGCTAACCTAACATATATAACTTTACATAAGATGGAAGAATCACATAAAACATACCTTTTGTTCTTGAAATATGGAAGTAAGTTTTGAAATTTGGAAAGGGATGAAAGGGAAAGGGGGTAATAGTTTGAAGATGGGGGAAAAGAGCTTTGTTTTATGTAATCCTTTGTGTGTGAAAATGAAAACAAGTGGGTTCTAGATGAGGATAAGGTAGACAGCAACAAAGGAGGCAAAATTGGACAAAAAAAATGTATAGAAAGTTAAAGAGAAAGGAAGAAGACTCTAGATGACAATGATATATTTGTTGACTTTGTCAACATGTTGACTTAGTTAACCTTTGACTTAGTCAAATGTTGACTTAGTTAACTCTTTAAAATTAAGTGAAATTTGTGTGTACATAATAGGGTAATTAAGGATAATTTAGGAGAAAAATTGAGGAATTGAAGGGAAATGTGGACTTTATTGAAATGATTAGTAAGAATGTCATTTATGATACTAATATCTACTATATGTAATATAAGTATCAACTAAACACTTAACTCCTTATAATACTAACCTAATTATATAATTAGAAGATGGATATGATCTATAATGTAATATACTAGTTTCGAATAGATTACTTTGGTATTGTATGTATTTATGAATGATTGAAAGTTATCTTTGATCTTTTACTAATGATTTAGTATAATACTAAGGATATATTGTTAATTAGGGTTTTAGAGTAAAGTATGGTGAATTAGTACTTTTATATCTTCAAAGTTATAGTTTTATGGTTTTATCACTTTCAAGCAAAATCCCTAGTATTTATATACATTTAGGGTATAAAAGTTTTCTACATGATTAAATCTTTGGTTGTTATGTTAGGGTTTTGATGAGGTTCGAGGTCAACTTTTGAAGTTACATATACTTAAGGTTCTAAGGTTTTCGTATGCGATTAGAGGTTCAATTGATAATTTAAGGTTTTTCATATTCACTTTAGGTTTTGAATTGAGATTTTAATCAGTTTTAAATTGAGATTTTAATTGGTTTTAAATCTCACTAGCTTTATTGACTTTAAGAAATCATCTACAATTTAGGGATTTGATTCTATACTTAAAAGGCTAAATTTGCGAGGTTTATAACTGATGTTAAGAATGAGTCTAGGGTACCCTATATATACCAATCTAAGGTCGAATAATATTGGAAACCTCCATTAATGGAAGATTTGAACATCTCAGATTTTAAGCAACTAGGTGATTTTAGTGCTGATTTTGATCCTCGAGTTGAATGAATTTGGATAAGTTTTGGGACCGATTAAAAAATAGGTTAGGTATTCTTGGAGATTTCACCATTAATTTGGTAAAATCTTGCAAAAAAAGGGCTAAAAATTGACTTACATTAAGCTAACCAAGGAGGAGAAGAAATTAAGAATTGAGCTTGAATTCATGAAGAAGAATCAACTAACGTGTGGTCACATATTGGGCATGTGCTATACGTCCTACACATGAGTTATTCTCCCCATTTTTTTAAATAAATAAATCATAATAATGAATAAATATAAAGTCCTAAACCTAGTTTTAAGCAAAAATAAATCCTAAATTCCCTTTTCTACATCTTTGCATTTTTTCTAAATTTTTTTATTTTTTGTACTTTTCTAATTTTTTTTGTAATTTTCTAAATTATATATATATATTTATATTTTTTAAATAGGACCCTTTTGCTAAAAATATATATGGTTTTGGGGGGGGGGGGGGGGGGTGGTAAGGGAAGTGCACAAAAATGGAGTATCTACAATCACAAACAACACAATCCTAAGCCTTCGAGTACTTTAATATAGTACTCTAAAATATAGCAATGTGTTAATCTCAACTTACCTAAAATTCTCAATTTGCTCACTCAACTTGCTATAAGTTCAACTCATCGCCATATGTCCTATAATATAAAAACTCTTTTAGTATTTGTATCCTTATAGCATATAAACTTTAAATTATAATTTTTACTTGATTATCCAAGTTATATATATATATTACTTATTATCAATCTATTCTAGGCTAGTTTTTGATTTTGTTCCTAATTCAATCTTTGATGAAGCTGTGCATGTAAGGAAAAAATGCAGGTCGGGCTCAAAAACCTTGACCTACTTAAAAGTGGGCTTTTTTTAGCTCAGCCCACTTAACCTACAAGCTAACCAATTCTAAGGTAGGTTGGCCTACAAACTCGTAAAAAAAAAACAAAAGACATATGGTGCTCACACATAGGTATAGCAGCAAGACAATCACCAATCGACATAAATTATTAACTTATTAACTACTATGCTTGCAATTGATTCTACTAAGTCCTAACCCGGTGCATTAGAGAGTGTAGAGGTTGAGCTGAGACCTTTTCAATTTATTATTATTGTTGTTTTATTATTATTTTTTTATAGTTTAATTCTATTACTATTCTTCATTATTTATAGTAAACCATATGAATAAATAAAATATTCTCTTTTAGGGAAAGCTTCAATAGAATCATCATGATCTGATTCCACCAACAATGTAACAGTAAAATCTCTAAAATATCAATAAAGGAAAAATAGATACTAAAAAGAAAAATTAGTAAGTTTCGATAAATATTAAATATCAAGTATGAACTCTATTTCATCCTTATCCTCATTATAGCCTAGCAACAAGAAGGATTTTCATGAGGTAAAAAACATTCAGTAACTCTTAATGTAGTATACTAAATAGAGCTCTATTGATAATACTAGTAGCCTCAATGAAGTGATCTACACATCAAGAGTTTTATATCAAGATCATTTCTTATTTTTCAAAGTTTTAAATATTAATGAATAATTCTAGAAATCAATCAAAATCCACTTGATTTTTACTAAAATTAAATGATAAACTTTAATGCTAAGTCAATAAGCATCCTTTCAATTATCCAATTTACGGGTTAGCCTGCTTAACCTATAACCTATAATGAAGCAAGTTGAATTGGAAATTTTAGCTCGCATTTGCAAGTGGACCAAAGCAGGCTAACCTGCTTAACCCATGGCCCAACGTGGGGTGGGCTAGATTGGCCTACTTGGCCCGCTTACATAGCTTTAGTCTCCGATTTAAGTTTTAATTCAATTTCTAATTACAAGTTTTATATATAAACCTTAAGAACTCCTTCCAAACCAATATGTGACATTACTCACATTATACTTAGGTATCCCAAATCTCCTATCTAGCCCTTAATCAATATTTTGGTTAGTACGGTATATCCTAATTTTAATTTAACTATCGAATTTGCTCTCGATGTAACTATAACATACATTTTTTACATAATTTTCTAAATTCATATTTTAAATCAAATTTTTATTATATTCCTAATATTATAATACCATTAATTTTTACCAAATATTTTCTACTCATTTAATTTCCAATTTCATATATTACTCATTTATACATAATTACTATATAATATACATAATACTGACACCTAACACCTTAAGCATCACAAATATCATCCTACATTAGCAAATAACATCCTAAGATACCTAATTACATGCTAAATCAATATTTATACCAAATTAACCCTAAATCACAAAATTAACTCAAAATATACTCTTTCATCTATAATTTTAAGGCCTAAAAATTAAATAAAATTTTAGAAAATAAATTTTTAGAAAAAAAAAAATCTTCATAGCACTAACATAAATACTCTAAATAATCTACAAAAAAAAAATTGAAATTAAAATTAAGTTATTAAGGTCATTTAAATCTAAATTGAAAACTAGCTCAAGTTTAAGAATTTCTCAAGCACTATATATCCTGAGAGCTAATTTTATCAATTTGAAAATTTTCCATAAATCCATATATAAAAATACCTCAAAATACTAAATTTCATGATTTTCTAGATATATTTAATTTTTTTAGTAAATTAAACAAAATCAAGTAGGGAAATTGGACTCATTGTTCAAATAGCCTCCGGCCATTAGTAGTGACTCCACCAAAGTTAGCAACACTAAGCAGTAGTCCAGCTGTGTAGTAGTGGTGGTCGTTTTGTTCCAAGTGGTCGTCGGGTTTGGTTCCCCTCCTAAAGCCCTAATTGCATATTATTTTTGCTAATTTTTGTATAATTCCTTACTTTTCTTTCTCCAGTCTCTCTCTAATTTTTCTAGCTTCCTAACTAACTAAAGTGAATTCCAAATGAGGCTTGCTAAATTTATAGGGTTTTTTCTTATGAGTTGGAGAATTTTCTTTATGCCATTTGTCCCTTATCTTCTATCTTTTTGCTTTCTATTTGAGTTATTTCAATTGGTTTATTATCAAACCTATAACCTCAACTTGCAATGCTCCATTTTTGGTCAATTCCACATTTTTCTTTGATTTTTTCTTAATTATTTAGTATTATTTTAGTATATTTTAAGTATTTTAAGTAATTTTGGGTATTTTTACTTATACGTAAATACATATATGGTACAAATAAAAACCCTTAAATATTATTTATGTTATTATATTATTTTTAGTGTACATATAATTTATCTTTATCGATTCGTTAGTTATCGAAACTTGTTTTATGTGTTTTTGATAATTAACAAGCCATATACATATAATTTAGTATTATAATATTTAATTATTTATTTTCCTTAATTCAAACTCACGGGATTACTTTTATTAATATTCCTAGTTTTATTGTAAAATTTAGGCTCAATCGATTAACTTACTTAATTGCCTTAAATTTTACTTATTGACTCCGAACACCTTATTGTAGGGCTTACGTTCCATCCCCTTTCGAAAATGTTTTGTCCTCAAAACTTCTGTGCATCTACATTTCTCTCAATTAATCAAAAAATGGTAGTCAACATATTTTTATTAACTTGAAAGTCAAAAAAGCCATGGGCATTGCTTCATCATTATTACTTTTAGCTCCTAAGAAATCTTCAATTTTAGACTTTCATTCCATTGTACTTTCACATATTCCATGTCTCAATTCCTTAACTTCTGAACTCGATTATCTAATATCTTTATGGGTAGCTTCATAACTTGAAAATTCCTCTTTAATTCTACTAGCTTTAGCTGCACGATTGCAATCATGTTCTAAACAAACTTTCTTAACATCAAAACACGGAATACATCATGGTAGCCCAACAAACTTAGAGGTAAGGCTATTCTATAGGACATATTACCAATCTTCTCTAGTACTTCAAATGGACCAATATATCATGTACTTAACTTTCCTTTCGAGCCAAACCGTCTAAGTCTTTTAAATGGACTAATCTTGACATAAACATGATCTCTATAATCAAACTCTAATGGCCTTCTCTTTAAATCTACCCAACTCTTATAATGGTACTGGGCTTCATTCATTTGTTATCATATAATCTTAACCTTCTTATTCATTTAGTTGATCATGTCGGGTCCAATCATTACATACTCTTCATGATCCAAATGCAATAGCGATCTACACTTTTTTCTATATAACACTTCATAAGGTGCCATCTGTATAGTCGCCTAGTAGCTATTATTATAAGCAAACTCTATCAATGGCAAATATTTATCCCAATCACCCCTAAAATCTAATACACAAGCTCACAACATATCTTCTAGGGTTTGAATTGTTCGCTCAGATTGCCCATCTGTTTGCCAGTAATGAACTGCACCAAATTGTAACTTTGTACCCTATGCTCTATGTAAACTTTCCCAAAATTTAGATACAAATCCACTATCTCAATCAGAAACAATACTTTCAAGCACACCATGTAATCTTACTATCTCTCGAATATACAATCTAACTATCTTTTCCATTGAATTGCCTATCTGATAGGATAAGAAGTGTGCAAACTTCATTAATTTGTCCACAATCACCCATATCAAATCATAACTAACTTGAGTCTTAGGAAGTACCACCATGAAATCCACTGTAATATGATCCCATTTCCATTCCAATACCCCTAAGGGTTGCAATGGTCCACTTGGTTTTTCATGTTCCCTTTTAACTTGTTCATTTGTCATACATTTCGCCACATACTATGTTACATCTCTTTTCATTCCATTCCACCAAAACATTGGTTTTAAATCATGGTACATTTTATTTCCTATCGAGTGCACAGTATAACCCATAAAGTGTGCTTCATCTAAAAGTTCTTTCTTTAAGTTAGGATCTTAGGACACATATCCTTCCTCTAAATCTTAGTATACCTCTTTTGTCCACTTAGAAATCATAATCATTCCCTTTGCTTAATTTCTCTTTCATTTCCATCATGTCTTTATCTTCCCCTTGCTTTTATTTAATTCTTTCCAATGAAGTAAGCTGTAGCTCCAAATTCATTATTTGACTATTAGACTCACACCAGTCAAACCTAATTTTCAACTCTTCAAATTCACACGCTAACTCACATTAGGAAGTTAATAGTAATGCAACATGTTCATAATCCTTCCAACTTAAAGCATCTACTACAAGGTTAGCTTTCCCGAGATGATAATTTATATTCAAATCATAATCTTTAATTAGCTCTAACCATCGCCTTTTTCATAAGTTCAACTCTTTCTAAGTGAAGAAATATTTCGAACTTTTGTGATCAGTATATATTTCACACCGTTATCCATATAGATAATGTCTCCAAATTTTTAAAGTAAACACTATAGCTGCTAGTTCTAAATCATGAGTTGGATAATTTCATTCGTGTAGCATTAACTAACTCAAAGCACATGCAACAACTTTTCCATCCTGTATCAATATACAACCCAATCCATTTCGAGAAGCCTCACTATACATACTATACGACTTATCTGGATTAGGTAATGTTCATACTGGTGTCATAACCAATCGTTTCTTTAACTCTTAAAAACTCAACTCACATTCCTCACTCTACTCAAATTTTACATCTTTCTAGGTCAGTTGAGTCAACGTTCTAGCAATGTTAGAGAAATCCTTCATAAATTGTCAGTAGTATCCAACTATACCTAGAAAACTTCTCACTTCCTAAACAATGGTTGATTGCTTCCATTCCATTATTGCTTTCACTTTTTTAGGGTCTACAAAAATTCCTTCACCAAATACAATATGACCCTTAAAAAAAAAAAAAACTTATCTAATCAAAAATCACATTTACTCAACTTAGCATAGAACTCATTTTCTCTTAACTTTGGCTATGCTAACCACAAATGCTCTACATGCTCCTCCTTAGTTTTTAAATAAATCAAAATATCATCAATAAACACCATAACAAACTTGTCCAAATATGGTTGATATATACAATTCACTAAGCCTATGAGTATAGCCAAGGCATTTATTAAATCAAAAGGCATCACCAAAAATTCATAATGATCGTATTGTATTCTAAATGCAGTTTTAAGCACATCCTCTAACTTAACTTGCAATTGATGATAACCTGATTTCAAGTCAGTTATAGAAAACACAGTTGCACCTAGTAACTGGTCAAACAAATCATCAATGTATGGTAATAGATACTTATTCTTAATGATAACTTTATTTATTTCCCAGTATTCTATGCACAATCTCATAGTACCATCTTTTTGCTTCACAAATAATATCAGTGCTCCCTATGGTGATACACTCGAACAAATAAATCCTTTATTTAATCACCCCTAAAGTTACTTCTTTAGCTCTTGTAGTCCCATGGCTAGCATTCGATATGAAGCTTTAGAAATAGGTTCAGTTCCAGGGATTAACTCAATAATGAAGTCCAACTCTTAATATGGAGCTAGACTCGGTAGATCCTCTGGAAACACATCCAAAAACTCACATACTACCAATTTATTCACTACTTTGGGTGCCTCTTTCTTTACTTTGGTAGCAAATACCCAACAAAATTTCCATCCATTCTCTTCTTCTTTAGTTCCATACATTTCATCAAATATCTCAACAACAGCTAATTTCAATTTTCTTTCATCAACTTTCCTTTGAAATACCATTTCTCCATCTTTTAGAATGATAGCTTTGCTACTACATTTCATGTTTGCTTTATGCTTAGATAACCAATCTATTCCCACAATTACATCGTAACTCTGTAAAGGTAATATTACAAGACTTATAGGATACTTCTTCTTCTTAATTTTAATTCTATCACTGTCTACCACTTCTTGAGTTATTACTTTCTCCCTAATAGGTGTTCTAACTCTATAAGTTGTATTAATCTTAATCACACTGATCTCCTTCTCATTCACAAATTTCTAACTTGCAAATGAATGAGAAGCACTAGTATCAAGTAATGCAAAAGCAAGTTGTCCATTTATAAGCATATTTCCTAAAATATACTAATACTTTGATTACTAACTAGACTTTTATTCATAAATCTCAAAATTTAAGTATCTAAATTTAACTTACACTTATATTATCATCCAAAAAGTAGTCTGAGCACATACCTATCCCAAGTCCCTCATCGTTTCCTTCTTTGACTCCTATAATCTCCTCGACATCATTATGGTAGTACTCCTCCATCCAATCCACAAAATCTTCATCCTCCTCATTTCCCATATCCTTCATAGCAAAGATACGAGCAAGTGCAGTTATGTTATCAGAACCTCTAGTCCACCTAGCTCCTTGTCCAAACAACAAACAATATCTACAGAAATGCTCGTTTCTACCACATTTGTTACACTTCACGAGTTTCATTCTGGTGCATGCTCGTAGTGCATAGTTCTAATCATCACATTTAAAAACACTTTCCCTTAAGTTGACTACAATTTCTAAAAAATGACTTGCTCCACATTTTTGGCACTTAACATTACCATCCTTATCATAAAAATTCAAACTAGGCATTGATTGCACTGGGATACTAGCTAAGGTTGCTAATTTCCTTCTTTTTTGCCCAAAACTACTAGTTGCACCAAGATACAATCTCTTAAATGATAAACTAAGTTGATAACCCTTGTTGATCTTTTGACACCACATGGCTTTCATCCTTATGCAATTATTTTCTAATTGCCTTGCCTTATCTATCACTTCATTATAAGTAGAGAAACCATAAGCTTCTAGCTTACAACACATTATAAGGTCAAACCTAGTAAGAAACAAATCATTCTTTAACTCAAGATTATCTCAACAAGAATCAGGTGTATGTTGCACTAGTCTATTAAACTCAATTTCATACTGAGTCACACTCATATATCCTTTCTTAAGTTGAAATAAATCTCTCACCAACTTGTTTTGGACACTATAAGAGAAGTATTCCTTCTCAAAATTTTCTTTAAACCTTTGCCAGGTAATATTCTTCCCCAATTGTCTCTCTGTCAAGTCTTACCAAACTCGAGCAACCAACTTTAACATAAAGGTACCATATGCTAATATTAAGGATTACGAGATTCTAAAGGCCTCAAATCTTTGTTCAACTTGGGCCAACCAATCGTCAACCAAGGCTGGTTTACCCATTTCTCCTTTGAAATACCAATTTGCTTTTATAAACTCAAGAAGCTTATTTACATCTTATAGTCATGGCACTCTATGTTCAGCCCCTTGTACGCCCCTGTTACTCATATTACCACTAGTAATAAGATGTTGAATCAGCATTCCTAACTGCCTCATCATAGTTTGCATACTAGTAAGTAATTGCCCAATAGGTTTAGCCTCTTGTAGTGGTGAGGTATATCCTATCTAGGTTGTTCCCTTAGGGGTGATGGTTCTCATGATAGAGGGTTTTGATTTCCCTCGATCTTTCCATTGTGACTCCCATCTCCAATTTCAGCAATACTCGCTTAGTATGTATAACTTAGAAAACCTGCATACATATCTATCTATAAGTCATCCAATTCCTTATTTCTATAAATATTTCAAAAATTACATAATTCCTTTGATTTGTACTTATATAAAATAATAATAATAATTATAATAACCGTATCATTTCAGTTAATGTCCATAATACATATAACTTTCTATATTAGCTTGATTCTTGCTTTACATCATCATAGTTGATTACAACTCTAGAAAAAAAAAAATGTACAACTCGATAGACTTTTAGTTCAATACATAAGATTTACAACTTAAGTACATCACTATTTACATTAATTTATACAAACTTGATATTTACAACTTTATAACACAAAAGATAACATTATACTTGATTACATCAACTATTTATGACATCTAGACATGATTTAGGAGCTACAAAATATATCAAAAGTAAACAAATACATCAAAAGATTAAAAAATACATTAGGTTCAACTAAAAATGCTACTAGATCACACCTAGAGATTTAACCAAACAAAATAAGTCAGTTGTAACCAATCCTCATCAAAAGAACTATCACGTAGTAGTAACCTAATCTAAATGAACCTACTCCATATGTCCATCCATCATATTATCTTCTTCTTCACTTGCAGATTTAGAACTTATGGATATTATCTCAGGACTTTCAGGAATTAGAATCACCTCATATACTTCATTATTCTCATATTAATTCACACAACCATTTCCTATTTCCTCATATTCTACTTCTTCATTTTGTATAGGTTCTACCTCTACTTATCCCCCTAGTCCATTTCCTACTCTAACTATCCCAGCATTAGCTATAGCTTGCATGGCTATAGCATGCATATCTTCACTAGATTCATTCTCACTATCTATCCCTTGTTCCTCCTCTTCGAGTTCTTCTTTTTCAAGTTCTTCCTCCTCGAGATCCTCTTCTTCTGAATCCTCTTCATTATTAGTCTCATTCTCTTGATGATTACTTTATGTATCTAAATGAGCTAGCTCTTACGATTCTGCGGGTGGAGGGTTTTCCTATTGTGGCCATGGCATCATATTAGGTTCCAAGGGTATTTATATACATGCTTGGGTTGGTTCGGGAAAGCAAGGAAACTAATCAATAATGCTTAGTGGATAATGCCTGGTAATGTGTTGTACACTAGCAAGAATATGAGAGATGCTAGCTAGGTAGGGTCTTCCTTCTTCTAGTTTAGCTAGAAAATATCTTATAAGCATCATCAAAGCTATAATTCCTTCTCTATCCAGCCATCTCTACTCAAAAGCTGCTATTGCATTATGTCTATTATATTCTAGATTCATCTCCATCAATGCCCACTGATCTTGCCAGGAATAACACATTTTATCATAGAATTTATCAATAATCTCATCAATAGTCTTAAACGTATTTCAATCAGTCATCTCTAACAACAGCTATTGCATCTTAACCCTATTGTCAATGTAAGACTCCTCTCCATTCCAACTAAACTGTATCTAACTAACTATTAACCCACCCCTACAACCCTGTAATTAAACTTAGGATTAGTTATCATTTAACACACTAAATATTACACTTACTTCTACTTTAGAATACTAACATAAACATTATCTCCAACTTTAAACTCCAATGGCCTTCTCTTCAAATCTACCTAACTCTTATAATGATCCTAAGCTTCCTTCACTCATTGTTGTATAATCTTAACCTTCTCATTCGTTTGGTTGATCAAGTCAAGTCCAATCATTGTGTACTATTTATGATCCCAATACAATGATGATCTACACTTTCTTCCATATAACACTTCATAAGGTGTTATCTGTATAGTCACCTGGTACCTATTATTATTAACAAACTCTACCAAAGGAAAATATTTATCTCAATCACCTCTAAAATCCAATACATAAGCTCGCAACTTATCTTCTAGGATTTGAATTGTTCAGTTAGATTGCCCATTTATTTTTGGGTGATCAATTGCACCGAATTATAACTTTGTACCCAAAGCTTTATGTAAACTTTCCCAAAATTTGGATACAAATCAGCTATCTTGATCAGAAACAATACTTTCAAGTACACCATGTAATCTTACTATCTCTCAAATATATAATCTAGCTATCTTTTCCATTCAATCGCTTGTCTAATAGGGTAAGAAGTGTGTAGACTTTGTCAATCTATCCACAATTACCCAAATTAAATCATAACTAGCTAGAGTCCTAAGAAGTGCTACTACAAAATCCATTGTAATATGATTCCATTACCATTCCGGTGTCTCTAGGGGTTGCAACAGTTCACTTGATCTTTGATGTTCTACTTAAACTTGTTGGCATGTCATACATTCTACCACATATTATGCTACATCTCTTTCCATTCCCTTCCACCAAAATGTTGGTTTTAAATCATGGTACATTTTAGTTCCTATCTGGTACATAGTATAACCCGTGATGTGTGCTTCATCTAAAATTTCTTTCTTTAGGTCAAGATCCTATGACACATATCCTTCCTTTAAATCTTAGTATACCTCTTTCATCCACTTTGAAATTAGAATCATTCCCTTTGCTTAATTTCTCTTTCATTTCCATCATATCTTTATCTTCCCTTTGCTTTTGTTTAATTCTTTCCAATGAAGTATGCTGTAGCTCTAGATTCATTATCTGACTATTAGACTCACACTAGTCAAACCTAATTTTCAACTCTTCAAATTCACATACCAACTCACATTAGGAAGTTAACAGTAATGCAACCTGTTCATAGTCCTTCTGACTTAAATCATCTACTACAAGCTTAGCTTTCCCAGGGTGATAATTTATATTTAAATCATAATCTTTAATTACCTCCAACCATCGCATTTGTCTCAAGTTCAACCCCCTTTGAGTAAAGAAATTTTTCAAATTTTTGTGATCAGTATATATTTCATACCGCTATCTATATAGATAATGTCTCCAAATTATTAAAGCAAACACTATAGCTACTAATTCTAAATCATGAGTTAAATAATTTCTTTCATGTGGCCTCACCTCCTTCGACGCATATGCAGCAACTTTTCCATCCTGCATCAATACACAATGTAATCCATTTAGTGAAGCGTCACCATATATACTATACAGCTTATTCAGATCAGGTAATGTTAATACCTATACCATAACCACTTGTTTCTTCAACTCTTGAAAACTTAGCTCACAATTCTTACTCCACTCAAATTTTACATCCTTATGGGTCAATCGCATCAATGGTCTGCCAATCTTAGAAAAATCCTTTATAAATTGTCTATAGTATCCGATCATACTTAGAAAACTTCTCACTTCCAAAACAATAGTTAGCTTCTTCCATTCCATTACTGCTTTCACCTTTTCAAGGTCTACAAAAATTCCTTCACTATATACAATGTGACCCAGAAAAAAAAAATCTTATCCAACTAGAAATCATATTACTTAACTTAGCATACAACTTATTTTTTCTTAACTTCTACAATGCTAACCGTAAATGCTCTACATGCTCTTTCTTAGTTTTAGAATAGATCAAAATATCATCAATAAACACCATAGCAAACTTAGCTAAATATGGTTAATATATTCAATTCATTAAGTCCATGAATACAATTGTGGCATTCGTTAAACAGAAAGGCATCACCAAAAATTCATAATGATCATATCATGTTTTAAGTGCAATTTTAGGCACATCCTTCAGCTTAACTCGCAATTAATGATACCTTAATTTCAAGACAACTCTAAAAAACACAATTACACCCTATAGCTGGTCAAACAAATCATTAATGCAAGCTAACGAATACTCATTCTTAACAGTAACCTTATTTATTTCTTAGTAATCTATACACAATCTCATAGTAACATCTTTCTTCTTTACAAATAATACCGATGCTCCCCATATTGATACACTAAAACGCCCCATATTGATACACTAAAACGAATAAATCCTTTATCTAATAACTCCTAAAGTTACTTCTTTCAATCTTGCAATTTTATGGGTAGTATTCGATATGGAGCTTTAGAAATAGATTCAAGTCCAAGGGCTAACTCAATAGTGAAGTCTAACTCTCAACATGGAACTAGACCTAGTAGATCCTCTGAAAACACATCCAAAAACTCATATACTGCCAATATATTTGCTACTTTGGGTGCCTTTTTCTTTGCTTCAGTAGCAAATACCCAACAAAATTTTCATTCATTCTCTTCCCTTTGGTTCCATACATTTCATCACATATCTTAACAATAGCTAATTTCAATTTGCTTCCACCGGCTTTCCCTCAACATTCCATTTCTCCATAATTTAAAATGATGGTTTTGCTACTACATTCTATATTCATTTATACTTAGATAACCAATCTATTCTCATGATTACATCGTAACTTTATAAAGGTAATATTACAAGACTTATAGAATACTTCTTCTTCTGAATTTTAATTCTACCATTGTCTACCACTTTTTGAGTTGTTACTTTCTTCCCGGTAGGTGTTCTAACTTTATAAGTCATATTAATCTTAATTGCACTATCTCCTTCTCATTCACAAATTTCTAACTTGTGAAGGAATGAGATGCACCAGTATCAAATAATGCAAAAGTAAGTTGTCCATTTATAAGCACATTTCCTTGAATATACTAATACTATGATTACTAACTAGACTTGCATTCATAACTCTCAAAATTTAAGCATCTAAATTTAATTTACACATAAATTATCATCAAATTAAGTAGTCTACGCACATACCTATCATAAGTCCATAGTCGTTTTCTTCCTCGACTTCCATAATCTCCTTAACATCATCATGATAGTACCCCTCCATCCAATCCGTAAAATGTTCATCTTCCTCATTTCCTATATCTTCTATTGCAAAGACATAAGCAATTGCAGTTGTGTTATCAAAACCTCCTATCCTCCTAGCTTCTTATCCAAACCACGAACAATACTTAAAGAAATGTCCGTTTCTACTACATTTGTTACACCTCACGAGTTTTATTCTAAGGCATGCTCGTAGTATATGGTTCTGATCTACACATATAAAACACTTTCCCTTACAATTTCTAGGAAAATGATTTACCCTATATCTCCAACACTTAACATTACCATCCTTATCATAAAAATTCAAGTTGAACATTGATTGCACTAGGCTACTAGCTAAGGTTGCTGGTTTCCTTCTTTTTTGCACAAAACTACTAGCTACACTAGGATACAATCTCCTAAATCATAAATTGGGTTGATAACCCATGTTGATTTTTTGACCCCACATTACTTGCATCTTTATGTGATTATTTTTCGATTGCTTTGCCTTATCTACCACTTCATTATAAGTAGAGAAACCATAATCTGCTAGTTTACAACACATTGTAGGGTTAAACCTAGTAAGAAACAAATCCTTCTTTAACTAAGGATTATCTTGATAAGAATCAAGTGCATATTGCAACAGTCTATTAAACTCAGTTTCATACTGAGTCACACTCATACCTCCCTTCTTAAGTTAAAATAAATCTCTCATAACTTGTTTTGGACACCATAAGAGAAGTATTCCTTCTCAAATTTTTCTTTAAACCTTTGCTAGGTAATATTCTTCCCTAATTGTCTCCCTTTTGAGTCCCATTAGACTCGAGTAGCCAACTTTAATATAAAGGTGCTATATGTTAATTTTTGGGATTCCGAGATTCCAAAGGCCTCAAATCTTAGTTCAACTCAGGTCAACCAATCATTAACCAAGGTTGGTTTACTCATTTCTCCCTCGAAATACCAATTCCCATTTATAAACTCAAGAAGCTTATTTACATCCTATAGTTGTTCCACTTTATGTTCAGCCCCTTGTTACTCATATTATCACCAATAATAAGATGTTGAATCAGCATTCCTTGTTGCCTACCCTGTCTAAGTTGTTCCCTTAGGGGTGATGGTACTCATGGTAGATGGTACTAATTTTCCTCGATCCTTCTATTGTGACTCGCACCTCCAATTTCAACCATGTTCGCTTAGTATATATAACTTATAAAACCTACTACATATCTATTTATAAGTCATCCAATTCCTTATTTCTATAAATATTTCAGAAATTACAGAATTCCTGTGATTTATACCTATATAAAATAATAATAATAACCCTATCATTTCAGCTAATATGCATAATATATATAACTTTCTCTATTAACTTGATTCTTACTTTACATCATCATAGTTGATTACAACTCTAAAAAATAAAATGTACATCTCGATAGACTTTTAGTTACATACATAAGATTTACAACTTGAGTCCATCACTATTTACATTAACTTATACAGACTCAATATTTATAGTTGTACAACACAAAAGATTACCTTAGACTTAATTACATCGACTATTTACAACATCTAGACATGATCTAGGAGCTACAAAATACATTAAAAGTTAGAAAGTACATCAAAAGGTCAGTAAAATACATCTAAAGATCAAAATATACATTAGTTTTAGCTAAAAATACTACTAGATCACACCCAAAGATCTAACTAAACAAAATTAGCCAATTGTAACTAATCCTCATAAAAAAAAAAACTATCCGTAGTAGCAACCTGATCAAAAGGAACCCACTCCATTTGTCCATCCATTATATTGTCTTCTTCTTCACTTGCAGATTCGGAACTTATGGATATTATCTTAAGACTTTTAGGAATTGGAATCACCTCATACACTTCATCATCCTCAAACTTATTTGCACAACCATTTCCTATTTCCTCATGTTCTACTTCTTCATTTTATACAGGCTTTACCTCTACCTACTCCCTTGGTCCATTTCCTACTCCAACTATCCCAACGTTAGCTGTAGCTTACATGACTATAGCATGCATATTTGCATTAGATTCATTCTCATTATCCATCCTTTGTTCCTCCTCTTCAAGTTCTTCTTCTTAAGGTTCTTCCTCCTTGTGATCCTCTTCTTCCAGATCCTCTTCATTATTGGCCTCATTCTTTTGACGATTACTTTATGTATTTGAATGAGCTGCCTGATGCGATTCTATAGGTGGTAAGTTTTCTTGTAGTAACCTTAGCATCAAGGGCTCAAGATTAGGTTCATTAGGTTCCAAGAGTATTTCTATACCTACTTGGGTTGGTTTAAGAAAACAAAGAAACCAATCAATAATCTCTAGTGGATAATTCTTAGGAATGTATGGTACACCAGCAGGAATATGAGTGATGCTAGTTAGGTAAGGTCTTCCTATAATTCCTTCTTTATCACACCATCTCTACTCGAAAGTTGCTATTATAGTATATTTATTGTATTGGGGTCCTAAATTCATCTCCATCAATGCCCACTGCTCTTGCCAAGTATAATACATTCTATCATAGAATTTATTAATAATCTCATCAACAATCTTAACCATATTCCAATTGGCCATCCCTAACAACAACCGCTACATCTTAACCCTATAGTTAATAGGGGACTCCTCTCCATTCCAACTAAATTGTATCCAACTAACTATCAACTCTCCCCTACGACCTTGTAATTAAACTTAAGATTAGTTAGCATTCAATACACTAAATATTACACTTACCTCTACTTTAGAATACATAGTATAACCATTTATTACCCACCTAATACTACCTACTCTAATTGTGTTCCTATGATATATACTTCTTTTAATTATGACGCTTCAAAGCAAGTTCACTAAAACGATGCTTTGATACTAACTAAGAACTGTTATGCCCCAAAGTAACAGAGTTGCAATAGTCTCGCCATCTAAACCAACCTATGATAGTAACCGAGCTCACAATCACCATTATAGATACAATTTATACAAGGCATCCACGACTTCTCACTTTGAATTAAACAGTTCACAAAAGATTATTGATAAAATTACATACACATTTATAAACTTTAAGTCATATTTACATAGATATAAACATATATGGTCTTATGGTTTTAAGAAATGTATACATAACAAAATAGTATAAAACAGCTAAGTATTACGTGATTACTCTTTTTCTTATCTAAGAGTACCAGCAAAACTCTCAAGGCACTATTAATCTTCCAATTTATCCTCATTCCCCTAAAGTTCTTCAAAAGAGTACTAACCTCGGATAATTATAATGTGGTATATTAATTGTCACCTGCAAGAAAATTTTTAAGGATATGAGTAACCAACAACTCAGTAAATTACGATGGAGACATAAGAATGCAAAACAAACACAAACGTAGTTTTCAAACAATTTAAATTAAATCTAATGCATCACGCAAGTATCATCACACAACATAGTTCGATCCGTTGTGAAATTAGAAAAATTTCACCCGCTCTAATCCGGAATAAGGAGTTTCTATGCTTATGCAATAGCTTACGCAATAGCTTACAACCAAACCCAAGTTTATATAATGGAGGCACCATTTCCCTCATGACTATCCTCTAAACCATTGCTTTCATCCTTACTACGACATCCTCTCCTGTCACTTAGTTTAACTAAAGATGAAGAAGGGACCATTTAACGATCCAGAGCTATCTCTTTTGAAGGTGTCATTATTTGTTCGAAGAATCATAACCATCCCCTAAAGGGTTACAATGCAAGCTTGATTAAGGTATTAGGTCATATATGGTTTAACTTAGTTTAGGGCAATCAAGCAATTTCACTCCATACAATTTACAACAATTCAATACAACAAAGCATTAGAATATAATTCAATAGCCAGAGACACACAAACATCTACCTATAAACATAAACAACACAATCTTAAGCCTCTGAGTACTTTAATATAGTACTCCAAAATACAACAATGCATTGACCCCCAACTTACTTGAAATCCTCGTTTTTCCTCACTCGACTTACTACAAGTTCAACTCTTCATCACTTATCCTATAATATAAATACTCTTTTAATGTTTATATCCTTATGACATATAAGCTTTAAATTATAATTTTTACTTGATTTTCCAAGTTTTACATATATATATATATATATATATATATATATTACTTATTACTAATCTATTCTAGGCTAGCTTTAGATTTAGTTCTTGAATCAGTTTTCGATTTAGGTTCTAATTCAATTTCTAATTACGAGTTTTATATATAAACTTTGAGAATTCCTTCCGAACTAATATGTGAAATTACTCACATTACACTTGGGTATCCTAAATCTTTTAACTAGCCTTAACAAATATTTTAGTTGGTATGATATATATTATTCCTACTTTAACTATCAAATTTGCTCCTAATGTAAATATAACTTACATTTTTCAAATAAACTTCTAAATCTATATTCTAATTCAAAATTTTAATATATATACCATTAATTTTTACCTAATATTCTCTATTCATTTAATTTATAATTACACATATTACTCATTTACACATAATTATTACATAATACACATGAGATAAAGCTACTAAAAGTACCCAAACTTTCATATTTTTTTCATTTTAGTACCTGAACTTTAAACTTATTTATTTTAGTACCATAACTTTTTAAACAAGACAAATTAGTAAATTTATTATAACGACTATTATAAAGAATATTTATTTGTTTCACTTTAAAATATTAAAGTATCAAAATGAAATAAAAAAAAAATAAAGTTCAAGCTCTAAAATGTAAATAAAATGAAAGTCGATGTACTTAAATTATTATTTCACTATTTTATAATAACTACTATTATAACGGATATACTAATTTATCTCACTTATAAAGTTAGGTTATTAAAATGAATGAATTTAAAATTTAAGTATTAAAATAAAAAATATATATATAAGTTGAAGTACTCATGCTGGTTTTATCTCTAATACACATAATATTTATATCTAACACTTCAAACATCACAATATCATCCTCCATTAGCAAATAACATCCCAAGATATCTAATTACATACTAAATCAGTATTTATATCAAATTAACCCTAAATCACAAAATTAACTTAAAATAAACCCTTTTATCTATAAATTTAAGGCCTAAAAATTAACTATAATTTTAGAAAATAAATTTTTAGAAAAACTCTTCAAAGTACTATCATAAACACTTTAAATAGTCTATACAAAAATTTTGAAATCAAAACTACATTATTGAGATCATTTAAATGTAAATGGAAAACTAGCTTAAGTTTAAGCATTTCTAAAGCACTATATATGCCCAGACTTAATTTTATTAATTGGACATTTTCCCTTAAATCTACATACAAAAATACCTCAAAAATACTAAATTTCATAATTTTCCAAATATATTTAATATTTTTAGTAAATTAAACAAAATTGGGTAGGGAAATTTGATTCACTATTAGAATAGCCTCCAGCCACCAACAATGGCTCCATCAATGTCAACAGCTTTAGGCAGTAGTCTAGGTAGTCGTTGAGTTTAGTTTCCCTCTTAAGGCCTTAAATACACATTATTTTTACTATTTTTTTTTTTAATTTTTTTACTTATCTTTCTCTGGTCTCTCTCTTATTTTAATAGCTTCCTAACTGACTCAAGTGAAATCTAGATGAGGCTTGTTGAATTTATAGGATTGTTTTGATGAGTTGGGGAATTTTCTTTATACCATTTATCCCTTATCTTCCTTTATATTTTTTATTTAGGTTATTTTGATTAGTTAATTATGAAACTTACATCCCCAGCATACTATGCTCCACTTCTTGATAATTCCACTTTTTTTTTTTACTTTTTTTTTTTATTTTTCCTTAATTATTTAGTATTATTTTAGCATATTTTAGGTATTTTAAGTAGTTTCAAGTATTTTTATCTACATATAAATATATATATGATACAAATAAATAATCATAAATATTATTTATGTTATTTTATAATTTTTAGTATACATATAACTTATCTTTATTGATTCGTTAGTTATTAAATCTTGTTTTATATATTCGATAAATAACAGGTAAAATTTATATAATTCAGTATTATAATATTTAATTATTTATTTTCTTAAATTCAAACCAACAAAATCATTTATATTAATATTCCTAACTTCATTATAAAATTTGAATTAAATTAGTTAACTTACCTCATTATCCTAAATTTTTAGATATGAATTCCGAACGGCTTATTACAAAGCTTACAGCTACTTAATTGCTCTGTGGATGGAACTTGTAAAGCCATGTGCTGTTTCGTGTGTGATTGCATGGTTTTATCGTATGCCGTGGACATCATTGCTGCTCTATCTTTGGTATTTTGATTGCCTTATTTAAATTGGTTCACATTNAAAAATTATTGATTCGTTAGTTATTAAATCTTGTTTTATATATTCGATAAATAACAGGTAAAATTTATATAATTCAGTATTATAATATTTAATTATTTATTTTCTTAAATTCAAACCAACAAAATCATTTATATTAATATTCCTAACTTCATTATAAAATTTGAATTAAATTAGTTAACTTACCTCATTATCCTAAATTTTTAGATATGAATTCCGAACGGCTTATTACAAAGCTTACAGCTACTTAATTGCTCTGTGGATGGAACTTGTAAAGCCATGTGCTGTTTCGTGTGTGATTGCATGGTTTTATCGTATGCCGTGGACATCATTGCTGCTCTATCTTTGGTATTTTGATTGCCTTATTTAAATTGGTTCACATTTCCGCTTAGGGTTTTCCTATTTCTTCTCATATTACGTGGCTGGACTACAATCCATTGCCCATAATCACGATCTGATTTCTTCTCTTCTTCAGCCATCGTCATTACAGAGATAGAATTATTTTCCTGTAATGGTGCACGCTTGCCATTTGTATCAGCTAGTTTTCCTTCAGCAGAAGTAATTTCCATTTGCTCCCCTGCTTTACTGTTTTCTCGACTCCCTTCTGGAGAGTTCACTATGGATTTAGGACATGACTTCCCAAGGCATCCACATTTAAAACATAAATTTCGTATGCCCTCATATTGTAATTCATATTTATTTCCACTTATCATAATTGAATGTAAAACTGGTTTTTCATAATTTATTTGTACACGTAATCGTGCAAACTTCCCTTTTCCTGCTTGGACCGTATAAGTGTCCAACCTCAAGACAGGTCTAATCGCTTCTGCAATGTGTCGTAAAATGTTCTGTATCATAATACTCCAGGGGTAATATTCGAACCCAAGACCGCATTAAATGAGGCTTGAGAGGCTTTAAAGTCTGGTTCCCGTCTACGGATTGTCAAAAAGTGTCCATTGAGGGACCATGGACCATCTTTAATTGCTCTTGCCAAATCTTCTTTTCATACAAGTCTGATCGTGTAGAAACCATGTTCTAAGCCAATCATTTGAACAGATGGAGCAAATGACCATAGTGAACTCAGTCTTTGATATATCCAAGAGATGAACCATATAATTTTACAATAATGGCATTTCTCCAAGGTTCACTTATTCGCTTTAATTTTTCGGTATATCAATAATATACGTACCTGGTTCAGGGTGACTAGTGCCCCAATCTCTATTATCCGCTGAGTTCAGGCCAGCTTCTGTGCTATGCTCATCTTCCATATCCTACATCCGTACGTTATCTTTTGGCTCCTCTTGAAACAAACAGAAATTTCTGGTATGTTGTGTAGGAATTTATCCCTAGAAGAAGGGATAGGCCTATTCTTCCCAGTTTCGTGTAACTTGGAAGTAGCTTGCTCTGTGTCTAGTAATTTGGAATTCTCCTTATGTAGAGAAAACTCCATAGATGGAGTAAATAGTTGATCAAGTTCCAGTTTATTCTCAAATAGTGTCGAGGATTTTGGTCGTTTTTTACGGCGTGAAGGTGATGGTGTGGAGTCTGGTTGTGTGGGAGTTCGGGTATGAGAGTTCATGGTAGAGAGAACTTTTTTGATCTAGGTTAAGGGAATTGCTAAAAAATAAATAAAAAAAAAATGAATTGTCATATAAAGAAAAAAGAGATAGGCTAGGTGCGACCTCCAGCTGGATTCCTTTTTGCCATGATGCTATGGCAAGTTTGGCGAAGTAGAAATCAAAGAGTATTTAATCTAGATCATGTGATTACTTTACAATTACCAAACATCCGCAAAATAGCATATGAATACTGGGCAATCTTACGCAAGAGGAAACAGGTGGTGCAAATGGAGGCGATGAATTTACTCTGGATGCCACCGAAACCAGGATGGTGTAAATTAAATACAGATGGATCTCTGACAATTGAGCAGGAAGGGGGCTACAATTGTAGGGATATTAAGAAATGAACAAGGAAGGTGGGTCTTTGGATTTGGTCGAAAATTTGGGGACATCATTCTATTAGAGTTATGGGCTATTTATTTTGTTCTGCTCTTATGTTTACAGCATGGATACACACGGATTCATCAACTGCTTGTCTTATTCATTACTCAACAAAAGAATATTTGTAATAAATATTATAATGTGGTGCTAGCCGGCAGGGAAATCATCTCACAGTTACAAGGTTGGTCGATTGATGCTGTTCCTAGGGAGACGAACAGGGTAGCGGATCAACTTGCAAGAATAATGTAGCAAAGGAAGGAAGAAGAACTTTTTCCGTTGACTCCTCCCGAAGCACTGTTCTCAATTTTACAGGAGGATGTTAAAGGCTATGGCATGTGTAAATATTCGGATGCTAGGGAACTTACGTTAGCAAAGGACACTGTCTTTACCTCTGCTGTGGATGATCCAGCTTGAGGAAGAATGTATGTAACAGATTAATGCAGTTACGCTATCTATAATATGCATGCGATTAACCCAACCAAAAAAATAAATAAATAAATAATGGAAATGAGTCTAGATTTTGTCGCATAAAGTTGCCTGTTATACCACTTACTATAAATGAGGAGAGGCTGGCAACTGAGAGCATCCCCATCTCCTCTAGACCCTGTGATGACACTTCAATGTGGCTCGAGGAAGAACACTAATGTACATAGTAAAATCGGGTTACTATAACTTATTATATGGTGGTGGCGATTCTTCCTCTTTTTCTGGTTGACAAGAGAGTTCGGAAAATTAATATAGAGCTTTCATTGCCTATCTAAACAAAAACATAACAAGTCATGTGTGTGAAACTGTGCATGAACTCATTGGTTACTAATGCTTGCACGAAAGTCAAGCCAAATCCTTCACGTTCGAATTGCACACGTGAAGAATCTGTGGAGCACCTGTTCCTCCATTATAAATGGGTCCATCTTATATGTTTTGCTTGTTGTTAGATACAAATAGGAGACACCGCTACGATATATCTAGAGCTAACCGTTGGTCGGAAAGCTTGCTGTTTGGGGACTTTTTCCTGAAAACAGAACTGATGCAGCTCTTGAGAAAGATTACAGCTCCTTTATGACATCTATGGATGGACGGGATGTGCTGTAGTTTTTCGTGTGTCAAAACCCTATCCTTGTTCTGTCAGTTGTCTCTGAATAGGAACTCGGATTCATTGGATTCTACCGTTTGATTGAATAAATTTTGTTCTCGTGGTAAAAAAAAAAAAAAAAAAGGAAATTCTAATACAAAATTTAGTTCATAATATTCATGCAAAGCCCATGACAAAATAATCAATAAACAACAAAACCTATGAAATAAGAGAATGAGGAAGTAAAATATCCTATTGACGCCCGACATCACGATTAAAACTCATCGAATCTCGGGTCTCAAGCTTGTACCTCCTTTCTTAAGAGTGCTCTTTTTTCCATCAAACATTCGTATGAATAATAGTAAACAAACCGAAATTGCTTTCTAATAGAGGCCACCGTATTACATCTCATGTTATAATCAAAGTCAGAATTTTGTAAATAAAAAAAAAGAAAAACAAAAGGAGTGCTAATTACCCTTCTAATAAAATGAATCAGGTTCGATTTTATTTCTATTAAATGTAATACGATGGGAAAAAAATAAATAAAAAGTAAAACAAAAAAATTATCATATCTCGTTCGGCCCAGATGTGCTTTTTCCAAATATTTATTGGGCTCATCCAGGATTACAGAAAAGTAAAGCTTCACGATGAAAAAACAAAATGAATCACCAGCAAGAACAAAGTTTGTGATACGTTTGGTTTTGATTTACACCAGCTCTAGTTGTATTTTCTCGTTAATACACAGCTTGAGGAGTGAAAACAAAAGTGAAAAGCCCGAATCTATCCAGTCCGTACCAATAAAATGCTTAAAATAATCTGTCCTAAATCAATACATAAGTAGCATGCAGATGTATAATAAAATGGAAGATGAAACGCGACAGGGATCGAATTTTTCCTGCGTTAGTTAGACTAGCACACAGTAATTGATCTCAGGAAGGAACTAGGAGGAGTAACACCAAAAACACTTGCGGAAGGAGTTAGCATGCAAGTGCATAAGAAACAATTTACTCTTGTGGGATGTCTTGGAAGTGTGATGTTCCTGTGTGATTGAGCTTCTCATTTCTCGAGCTTTTATCTCGGCTTTTCGCAGCTTGTTTAAGATTATTTCCATTGAAGATGATCTCTTCTTTTCCAACTTCATCTGAACGGAAAAATCTTTGCGGTTAGTAAATGCACCTCTTCTTTCTACCGAGTCTAATCATCAAACTTCAAGAATAGCCTAGTCTATCTATATACCTCTAGTTTTCTTATTGCAGCCTCAGCTTTGGCCTTCTGTAGATTTTCCCAAGCGACAATCTTTGCTTCTTCCCTCTGCAACCTGCAATGGAGGGTTTTTTAAGGGCATCAATTGGCAAAAGAAGAGCTCGATGCTTGTTAGAAAAGGTTCCACCTGAAACGTCCAGGTTTAATGGATTATACACACCGTGACATGTTCGTTGGTGCCTCCCTTAAGTTAAAAGATGAAGAATGAGATTCTTGTTGAAACTTATTTGAGCCTTCAACAACCTGCCAACCGCTCTTAGTAATTCTGGCAGCATATCTTTTGGACCAGCTTGTCAAGTTGGATCTTTTGTCCATTAACACGTCCCTGACTTCCAATTTGCCATGATCTGAACTTGGGCACGATGGAGGTGAACAACAGTATGAAGCCTTTGTTTTAGGCGATGAGCAGATGCTGTTCTTAGGGCTCATCTGAGTTCCCATATCCCTCCGCGAAACAGCACGAGAAACGCCACTCGCTGTATCCTCACTTCCACTAGGAAAACTATCATCTGTAGTTTGATCAAACAAGGCAACATAAATTCATGAGATGGCAGACATATTCAATCACAACGCATGATTTGGAAGCTATTAGCATATATCACATTCCTGTAACATAATTCGTCGCTGGTATGATGGTCATCCTATGATATCCATTTTCTAGTTGCGAAACCTTCTAATTCTTGATACCAAATGTACTGAAAACCAAATCCTATAATATATGCAAATTGCAAAAAAAAAAAAAAAAAAAATACAAAACGAAACTATGAAGGTATAAATATCACTTAATTAACCAGCAGCCAATGCTCAACGAGTCATCTAAGACAGAACATTTATAATCAACAATCTAGAACTCAACAAAAAACCTGAATCCAACCTAAAAAGATGATCCACTGGACAAACAGTCTGGTAAAACAATGAACAAGTGAACAAGGACTTACTTAACAAATCAGCCGAACCCGAATTCCAGGCATTGCTATCCAGAAACTTCCCACCATTCCCTCCAACATAATTAATCACCACTTCATCAGCCACCAAAACCCCCGCCGAAAAGGGAGACCCCACCATGAAAGTCCTTCCATTCCACCTCTCAAGAGCCGTAGCCCCCGGTGAATAATTCGAATAGTATGCTGCTGCAGTGGCACGCCCCCATTGCCCCAGTGGACCACTTTTAGACTTAGGCCTTCTCCGTATATTACAGTTATAACCACCATTATTAACACCACTAATATTGGTATCAGTACTATCCCCATTGCTATCATTGTTCTTGTTTCCAAGACCACCATTCCCAGAAACAGGACTACATATCCACCTCTCTGCATCTTCCCATTTGGAAGGCAATGCTCGGCCACTATTAAAAGGCGAAAACGACACCGCATCGATGTGCCTCTTGCTGTTGCTGCTCACTCTTTCTGAACTCCAACCCTTTTGAAACCCAGTGCTTACGTTACTAACACCATCCCGATAGTCCAGAGCACTTGCCTTCATTATTGGCTCTGGAATTCGAAGGACAGAGAAGTTAAGTGGTCTATTTTTGCACAAGAATGATGCATTGACAACTGTACTGTAGCTTTCAGCTAGTTTTTTAACGTTCCCGTTAAATGGGGTCTTGGGTATGAGAAGTCTCAGTGTGCTTCTGGTTTGGTTGGACAATGCACTGGACCACATGGAATGATGCCAAAATGGAAGATCAAATCAGTGAACAGGGAATTAAATAAAAATGGTTCCCAATATGATAATGTGAATGAGGATGCAAGTGTGAATCCGTATTCGATTTTCTTGTGGAGTAATTCTTAATTTTCGGCGACTTCATTTTGAGTTGCTTGTAACACTTCTAATCCAGTTTTTCAATTGCAAGAGGAGTTATTTCTATATCATTATTATTATTATACAACTGTTGCTTTTAACTCACTCGTAAATAATAAACCAGAATGCTTGTGGCAAGTGATTATCTGTGGAAGTTTCCGGGAGTATTTCTAACATCTGGTAATAAATCTTTGTCTAATGGACAAGAACAATTAAGATTTTAAGTTTAATGTTTTGTCCAGACTGGGAAGGTCACATGCAGAGCATAGGTATTTCAACGAGTCAATAACGTGAGTTGTTTTTTCGGCCGATGATAGAAAGAAGACAAGCCGATGGATAAGAATAATTAATGCGATTCATGGAAATGGGAGTGGTGAAGTTGGGAACGGGAACGAGTCTAGTAAAACATCTTAAACAGGTGAGGCGGTGGACAATTGGGCAGTTTGCACGCCTTCTAGTCTAGTCTAAACGTAGAGTTGCTACATTAATGAACATTTAAAAGTCCTTCTCTTTTCATGTAATAAATTCTTGAAAGTATCCATGACTATGAAGGTGTTGGAACTTGGAAGTGAGTGACTCGTCCATCTCACAGGTGACAATTTCTTAACATGGTCTAATGCCACCGTAAAAATCGGATCCGCAAAACTCGATGAGAACACAGTTTGACAACTAATGGATTGTCTTCTGGTTGACTCGACCAATTGACTGACAAATTGAGTTAGGGTTAACCTTATATAACTCCAGCACGATCGGTAAATTTTTCTTTTAATTTTTTTTCGGTGAAAGATCCGTAAAATTTAAGGTATATATATTTTACAAAGCTAGTAAATCTGCTTAAATGATTATCTAACAATGTATGTTCATTTATTGCTTTAAATAAGGTATGATGAAAGATTGAATATTATTATTTAAGTTAACCCATGAAGTCTAAGCCAACAAGTGTCAGAGATCCAAACTTAATCCCTCGTCTGGATAGGTCCGAGTCGGGCCGCGTTGGACGTCTCCATAGCTTTTCTTATTGATGGAAAAAAAAAAAAAGAGAGAGAAAAAGGTATTTATTTACGGTATAAAAAAGACACGACATTTCATTTAACAAATTGCTCGTAAAAATCATAGGGATAAATTCGTTGTCGTTGTTCAGCTAGGCAAACTGGATTTGATGACGCCAGCGAGCGTCCTCAACTATGCAAGTTGGCCATAGATTATTTGAAGTAGTCGAAAGAGTGTGAAGATAGCATATTTGAGTATTTTGAAAGCGAAGCTGATGCATAGTCTCTGTATGTTAAACTTGTGAATTTTTGAGAGTGATAGCAAAAGAGAGTTGAGACGGTTTAAAGAGAGAGACAAGAAATGAGTAGAATCGCCGTAAAATCGTTCAATTTTTATTATAGGTTTATTTTTATTGTTATCTTTGTTAAACTAAAAAATCTAACTGGCATTTCCTCCTATTTTATTTTATGAAAATCTCATTTTCTTTATAGGTTTAGAGTAATAAGGAAAGAGAGTAGAGACGGTTTAGAGAGAGAGAGAAGAAATAAAGAAGATCACGGCAAAATCATCTTAATTTCTATTATAGGTTTGTTTTTATTATCATCTTTATCAAACTAAACAATATAATAGACATTCTCTCCTATTCCATTTAACAAGAATCCTAATTTTATTCCTTCTTTACATCCTTTGGTAAAGTAAACTAGTTACTAAAGATATTAAAAGTAATGTCATTTCATGTTTAGTGATTATAATTAATGGTTTTCATTCTCTACAAAAAGGTTATGTCTCCTAGGTATAAAATTAAGAAAAAGAATGTTAATGGCAAAAGAAATTCGTAACGAAAAAGTATAAGTAAAAAATGATAAATAATCAAAATGTATTATTAATTAAAATGTACAAATAAAAAAAGTTTCCAAAAGATCATATGAAATTCCGATCTTAAACTAACTATCTTGAACTCAACACAATAGTCTCTTCTTATCAAATGTGAAACTTAACGAGTATAGCTTCAAAGTAAGGAAATAAACTTATGTAAATACTATATAGCACGAGTAACGAGCTCTATTATGTAATAAGATCCTAATTACTCGAAATTGATACATTTAGGGCCTTTGAAAAGTGTTCTTCAAATTGAGTCAAACTTTAGTGTAAAGTCAAAAAAGTTAGAAAGAGAGTATTAGTAAAGTTTGTTACTCAAAATAAATGTATTGAATATTTAATTAATAAAAACACAATTTTATTGATATAGCTCCTTATTTATAGGAAACTTAAAATTTGAGCTCTAAGATATTATGAGATCTTAGAAATAAATTATTTGACTTAAAAAAATAATAATTTGGAGTATAATAGTATCTAGGAAATATATAAACATGTTGTGTATATTTTGTATATATATGAATAAAAATACATCTAAGCATAAAATACTAACTTAATTGTGTAAAATTGATAAAATTAGTTAAGAACACTTTGGGGCAAACTTCATTAGGAAGCTTTAGGCATAGCAACTAGATAGATTAAGTTAATATGTAAAGAGCATGGGTTCGGACACCTAATATATGCAGCAAATTCAGGATTTGACTTGTGAAAGTGGGAAAAACTCAACCAACCCATCCATGAAGTATATAAAATCCAAACTTCATATTCATTATTCATTTTAAACACCTAGATACTTAGGAAAAATTAGAGAACTTCGAAATGGTTGGAAAGAAGCTTAGGAAAATTATAGATTAATATCATAGATATAAACATCTAAGATACACATATATGTAAATTTAGTTTTGAGGGAAATGCAAAAGGGAAAATTCCACTTTAAATACATGAATTTTTGCACTTTGACGCTTTCTATACCTATGTTTTTTATTTTTGACATTTAGTATAATTGAGTTTTTCTCCTTCTTGCGACTTTTAACATAACTGTTAAAATCTTTAAAAAAATTAAGAAAAATAAATGAAATGCAGCATCCTATCTATTTTTCAATGTCAAAATATGTGTTTTGATCTTCTTTTCATCTTTATAGCCATCAAGCCTTATGTCATCATGATGCAACATGGGAATGCCAAATCAAATAAGCATGCTTACAACTAAGTCTTATCGTAGCATAGTTAGGTCCTTCAAAACTAGCGAAGAAGAAGATAATGGGTTTAGATGGATTCAAGGTTAGAAGTTAAGTAATTTGTGAGTTGCTTAAAATGGATGTTACGTACCACTTAAACACAACACATCTAATAACTTGCCACATGTGACGCATTGATCCAAATTGATGGGTTAATTGCCACAATCCTTGCTTAATTGATTGATAAGGGCTAAAGGGGTTTAGGTTTTCTCATAGAGGAGTACAAGTTAGTGTTTTCATTAAAGAGGTAAATGATTTTGATTACAATGGTTCCTATAAGGGCGTATTTATACCCTCATCATTAGGGTTATATGATACTATTAGTATTTAGTGAAAGGGGTAAATACATGTACAATTTGTTATATAAGAAAAGGGAGAATTCATAATTACATTGAAAGAACATTCTAGTGGCAAAGTATGCAACTTAAGTAGTAGGGCACATATTGTCTTGCAAGAGACTTGAAGATTTTGCTACATAACGGTTCTTGAACTGTCTAATAAGGTCGACAACAATAAGATCTTTGGAAAGATTGGCATTTGTACCTTAGCAGTTTCATAATAGCTAGGTAATATGGTCTCTGAAACAAGAGTTGGTAGTAAGACTTTAGAGTTCTTGAATATTTTGGGCTAACCTTGCCATAACAAGGGTACATGATCAAATCAACTAGGTATAACATGTTAGCTTCCTTTGAACTTGGGTGATGGTTGAGAGTCCGATAAACCATACTAGTTAGTCCTTTAGCTTAGGAATGAGTAAGGGGTCCTCGTGATGGATTCCTATCATTTCCTCTATGTTGTTTTAGAGTTGGGATCTGTTAGATAGCTCTTATGAATTTTAATGATAATAAAAAAAGAAGAACGCTAATGAACTAACAAGTATGCAGGAATTTAGAAAGTTCTTGAAAAAGTTTAAAATTGCAAATTGAGGTGCATTTAAAACTTATGCAGAAGGTTTGAATTGATTGAAAAAAAGATTAGTCTAAAAATCTTCAGAAAGTATTTCAAAAGCTTTTATAAGAAAAATTGGTACGGCACTTCAAAAACTTATTCAGACTTAAGAAAAAAAAAGACTGATACTCTTCAAAAGATTATTCAAAAAGTTAATTTGGAAAAGTAATGTGAAAATTAATGTATATCATATTCAAATTGAACAAAGCCTAGCTCCACTAGATTAGGTATATTAGAAAAATACACTTAATCTCATTTCACTTAAGATGGAATCAAGATCCTTAGAGATTATTTTTAAGCGAAAATATATTTGGATAAATCAAGACGGATACAAAAATGGATAAGGATAAGGTTACAGATTTTGTGGAATTTCAAATTTTTGAATATAAGGGTTATCTAGAAGTTGTTAATAAAGCATATCTCTTTAAATTCAAATCAAAAGCTTATCTAGTAGTTGCGTGTTGAAGTATATCTAATCGAAACAAGATAAAGAGAGTTGTTTTTTAAATTCAAATGACCAAGATTTTTTCAAAATATCTAAGGATTATCTTTAGTAAATTAACAGTTAGATAAACACGAAAATAAAGATAATCTCTAGCAAATTAGCCATTAGAAGGTTTCAATATAAAAAGAGAAAGGATTAAAAACATTTGGACACTCTAAAAAAAATTCTCGAAAAACAAAAAATCGTGATCAAATTCAACCTTCTGAAAAGTCATAGAAAATCCTTTAGATATCTCTTCAGAAAGTTGCACTAAAGCAAATAATACAACAATCGTCATTTCCTTTTGAGTGAAATTGTTTGAGATTTATATTTTTATTCTCTCTTGTAATTTGAAATTATTATTTTGTTGTTTGAGTATAGAGACAAGTACATTTGTACTATGTAATTCTGTATTAACTTAAATTGTTAAGAGGCTAAATAAGTAGAGTAAAGTATTGTCTTGTATTGTAAAGTCTATGTGTGATGAGTGCTTGTAATCTTTTATGATTTAATTTAGTGGAACAAGTGGAACAGTACTGGTGAACTTAATCGAATCCCCAGCAGTGGAGCTGAAAGAGAGTAGTAGGTAGAAGGTGAAAGCTCTTAAATCCTCAACCTAATATTCTCCTTCCATGCTCTTTTAATTTGCTTTATTAATTGTTGTATGTTGAATTATTAAAATATCACTATTCACCAAATTAAGTTATTAAGATGGGTAATTTTATTTTTCTTATATTAAAAAGTTTTTCAAAAATTTAAAGATGTCAATTAACTCCCTCTCTTAATATCTTATACGGGACCAACAATTGGTATCAAAGTCTCGCTCTAATATCTTCTAGAGTTCAAGATTATGAGTGAATCAAGTTATAGTTTAACAGTTCAGCCTAGTAAGGCACAATTTTTTATTGAGCTAACTTTCCCTATTAGAAATTCTAGATGGAGACTTATGTAAAAGCATCAGATTATCAGGCTTGGCAAATTATTTCTATAAGAGATCTCAAAGTTTCAACCATCATTACATTAAGAGATGATATTACTAAAGCCGAATTGAATTCAAAGGCTAAGAATCTTTTGTTGAGTACTATTGTACAATCAAAATTTTATCTAATTGCTTTTTGTGAAATAGCTAAAGATATTTGGAACACTTTGGTACAAACCTATGAAGGTACAAAAACAATCAAGGACACAAAAATCAACTCCCTAATTCAACAATATGAAACTTTTCAAATTCTCCCTAGTGAAGAAATCAAGGACTCTTTTAGTAGATTTACTACCATAACTAATGAATTATTTTTTCTTAGAAAAATAATTAGTGATGCAGATATGGTATGCAAGATGTTAAGGATTCTTTCCCAAATTTGGAATGCAAAGAAAACTACTATAAAAGAAGCTTGTGATCTAAAGATATTAACCCTGACTCAATTACATAGCAAGCTCATGGCACGTGAAACTGATTTTCTCAAATCAGAAAGTACTTTAGAGGATACAAAAAAGAAGGCTACAACATTTAAGGCCAAAGAAGTAAAAGTTGATTCGAACAATGATGATTCATTTAATGATGATGATAAAGAGGTCACATGGTTAGCAAGACATTTGAATAGATTACTCAGGAAAAGAGGTAACAAATCATATAGCTCTAACCATTTTAAATCTAACAAGAATTGAAATGATGCAAGAAATGGTATTAAAGAAAAGAAGGAAGTTATTTGTTATGAATGCAAAAAGACTGGGCACATTAAATATGAACGTCCAATGCTTTTGAAAAGCTCTATAAATACAAAAAGAAACAAAAAGGCTTACTAACGGCATGGAGTGATTTGGACAAGTCAAAGTCTAAAGAAGAAGGTTTGAATGATACAGTTGATGAAGCAAATTTATATTTGATGGCATGTTCTGAAGTAAGTACTGAATCTAAATTTGAATTCGATAAAAATTATATACCTAATGATATTTATGCTGAAATTAGTAAATTGTTAAAAGCACTTTCAAAAGCCAATAATAAGATTTCAAAAGTTGCAAATGAAAACAAGATTTTAAAGGATGAAAAACAATCTCTCATTTAAACAAACAAGCTTTTGGTTGATGAAAATGATTTTTTAAAGAATGATTTTGAAGTTTTACATGTTGCAAGAGAAGTTTTAGTAAATGAAAATCTTATTTTAAAAGAAGAGATCTAAAGTTTGAAAAATCGTATGGATAATTTATCTAAGTCAATATAAAACACGTTTCAAAAGTTTGATGAAGGTAATAAGAAGTTACAAATGCTGATTTTAAGTCAAAAAATAGATAATTCAAAATATAGACTTAGTTTCAAATTTGGAGATACATTTAAAATAAAGAGAGCAATAGTGTTTGTCAAATCAAAAAGTAAAGATCAAGAAACATTCAAAGAAAAGGACAAAGGCAAAATAATCGAAACTATCATAAGTTACAATAGACATTATTTTCAAAACAACGATAAGTATCCTTTTAGAAGGTACAACATAAAGTTGCACAAAAAGTATGTTAGAGATTACCCAAAGCAAATCCAAAGGCATAAGGTAAGTAACAGGTATAATTATTCTTCTCCCTATAAAAATTCTAAGCTTAGTAAAATCCAAGTAAATGCAAATAATATCAAGAGCTTGAATTTCAAAAGACCTAAGCTTGTTTGGATTTCTAAGAATGTTTGATCATTCTTTTAGTAGTTATAGGTCATGAGGCAAAATTTAATTGGAAATATTTCTTTATCAATAAAGCCTCATTGGAAGTAAAAGTGTAGAATGAGTGATATAAACAAACTTGGTAATCTTGTTCTATATTTTTATTTTGCTTTTCATGTTCTGTTTTATTATTAATCATAATAAATAATTGGTATCATTTTGAGGGAGAGCTCTTTTTTATGTTATTATTATTCTAATCATATTATATTATTATATCTGTGGTCATATGATGTAGTATATAAGATATGTATATATTAGGAGATTTTTTTTAATATAAATTTTTATATGATATGATTTTGTTTAGGTAGATAAATGTTTAATAAGTAGAGATATAGACAGATATATAAATATATATATTAACTTAGGCATTCCTTTTTAGCATTAGTTTTCTTATAGATTAAGTATTTATTTAAGTAAATGTCTAATTAAGATTAGTAATATGTATATATATATATTAGTTTAGAGATTTTTTAGGATTTCTCACTTAGAAAATCAATTTTTTAGAAGTAAAAATTAATAAAAAAAAATCAATAAGATTTTTAAGAACATTTTAAAAAGTCTTTTGATCACTTACAAGTTAGGACCCCTATAAATTTTTTTTTTTTAAATAAACTAAATCGATTGAATACATAAACTCAATCGGTTTTCAAAAATTAAAAAAAAAAAAACAAATACTAAGGTTTTTCGGAAGGAACTATTATCGTTTAATCTCGGCTAATAGGTACGTAGGTACTTTCAAGACGACAATAAAATCTGTAGAAACTTAGGTTTTTTATTTTTAATTTTCTTTTGGTTTTTATTTTTTCCTTAAAAATATTATAATTTGAAGAATAAACTGAATTTTGGTAAATAGATAATGGTACCTGTTAGGGTTTAATAGGTTAGCTCTCATATTCAGATTCCTCTTATTTGTATGAAATTGAAATAAAAAATCGATAGCCAAATTGTAATCAATCCACCAAATTGTAATCAATCCACCAAATTGATTATAGTTTCTTTTCTTTTTCCCGACTTCAGTTGGGTGGCGACTCCAAAGTTTTTTAATAAAAGAATTGGAATTTCCCAATTTCACTAGTTGAGGATTAATACTGAATAAGTTAGGGTTTGGTATTAATTAGAAAATAGGAAATCAAGTAAAAATAAAGAAACCGAAACTTTAGGCTCAACAATTTGGCGACTCCATTGGGGACCACCATCAAAGAGGACTAGCTACTGGAATTTACCAAAAATTGGATTATTTTTAAAAAAATAATAAAAAGATCAAAAAATTAAAAAAGAGCACTTATGTATGTTATTTTATTTATTTCTTTTATTTCTTTTTTTTGTACTAACATTTTTTTTTTGTTACATTTAATTTAGGGGGGTAGTTTTAAGGGTGTGTTTTATTTTATTTTATTTTTTGCATCATAAATACATAGTAGATATGATCAAAACCAGGCTGTCTTAAGACCTTAGGAGATGAGTCATTGTGTAAGTTTCGGATGTTGTGGGGCAACCACCTTCCAAAGTCGATCGAGCTACCCCACTCAAGTTTAGATGTGACTACAGAACCGTTGCTTTGAAAAAACGCAGTAGTTACAGAACTTAAGGACCTTTAGAACCCACCCGTTGCATCACATGAAATCTTTTTTTTTTTCAAAAATCACAAGAACCCATGATGTGACAAACTGAAACAAATAAGGGCAGTTGTGAAGTTATAGTCGTAATATTTCCCTGTAAATAATTTGTAATAATTTTGTGTAAAGTTTAGAATAGGTTGTGATTGTAATTTTGCTTTTTTTTCCATAAGCATAGATAGATCAAGTTAAGAACCCTTTGAAGAAATTCATGTCCCCCCACCACATTAGCCTTAAAGATTGCTTTAGATGTGGTTTTGACTCTTCAGCCTAGATAAGTAAGAGTTTATTAAGAACAAGATTAGGCCTATCCTCTCTCTATAGAAGATCTCCGTAAACATCACTTTAGTGCAAGCCTTAGTTTACCTATGGGAGCCTAAGTCTATTAGTTTCTATTTAGGCCCAAATCACCTAAGCACAAGCTTAGAAGAATACTCCCAATTATTGTGGGACCATGCTATCACAAATGATGTCTACGTCCTAGACTTAGAAGCTGCAACACCAAAGATCTTTAGCAAGTTGTTAGGAGTTAAGAAAACTGAGTTCTAAATCAAGGAAGGATCATTCAATTAGGGGATGTCGTAGACTGGTTTTCTATTGAATTGAAGCATAAAGACAAACAAGAGGTTTTTTGTACAAATTTGGAAGCATGGCACCAACATTGAGTAAACGCCTTTATCTTCTTAGTCTTCAACAACATATTGTTCTTTAATGACAAATGTCGCATCCACTTCAGAGTTACAGAAATCGTAACCCAATTTTTTAGAGGGAAATCATATGTCTCGGCTCTCTTCGCCAAGCAAATCTGGTCACTGAGTCATCTCAAAAAGAAGAAACGAGGAGATCTAAAGACCAATATGATTCTACTTATAATCTGGTTCATCAGCCACATGAGAAGTTACTAACTCGATTTCAACTAAATAGAGTTTACCTAACAATATGATCTCATCAAGTCTTTTGAAGAAAGAATTGACTTGCTAGAAGACAGCTACTCGCCATTAGGTCCAATACTTTCAGGGTATGAAAGCAAAAGAGTTAATGTGGATGCCCAGGTGGTTTGCAAGTAAGGAAATGATAAGAAAATGTGAAGATTTTGAGGTGGTACCCTTAATCGGCTTCATCCTTTGTACTAGATACGTCCTAGCCAATAGGCTCGTTGAAGACATGACCCCCAGACTACCATTAGAAGCTGTCTCATTAAACTTTCATAACCCCAGCATGTTGGTAGTTGCAAGGAATATCATAAGAAGATAAAGGCATTAAAAGCACAGTTGAAAAGGATTAAGGGTAAAGAAGAGGAGGCTCCCAAGATTTGAAAGAGGAAAAAGACTCAAGATGACCTCACTAGCCATAGGAAGATTAGAATTTAGATTTTAGGCTCTCTTAATGTTTTCTTTCTTTAGGATTCCTTTTTTTAACAGAATAAGTGATGTAAAGCTTTACAATTACAAAAATTAATAAAAATTAGTTAGGTTTTACCACATCAAAGGTCTCTTGCCAATTCTTAATTTTCATTGCATTTGTATGTCATGCATCCTGCATTCATATATTTAATAACCTTTTCCTAGAAAAATGTAATATATGCTAACCCTTTATTGAGTTTTAATCAATTAAAATCTCAAGATAGCTCCCAAACGTCAAGTCATTCAGAGAAGTCCAATTAGAACACGTTCCCAAACGAGAATGGCCACCACTCAAGGAGATAACAAAGAGCTCGACATCAATGATCCCTTCAAGTTAAGGTTCCATCCCATAGAAAGGGCTATGGAGAAGATAGCAGAATAAATGAGCTTCCTAGTAGACAGCATCGCTTTACTGCAAGCCATAGCATCAGCTAATGAAGAAAGCTCCAAGACCCATTATAGGAAGAATATGCTGGCTCTCGAAGCAGAGCATGAATATCCAAAAGACCCACTTGAGTCAGAAGGAGTTTACTCGAAAGTTAACCTAACCTTTGAACTTGATACGTATGTAGCCCTAAGACTAGTTGACCAAGGGCATAGCACAGATAGCTTGAAAGAACTAGAAAAGAAACTGATGCAACAAATAGATGAGAAGATGAAATCACTTACAAGGTATGATGGATTTGAATAGGTAGGGATCACCGAGTTTTCTACATATGACATTAGAGCTTACCCTAAGAAGTTTAAGGTGCCAGAGTTTGAAAAGTATAGTGGGACGGGATGCCCCAAGCTCTATACTAGGGTATACGTTAAGAAGATGGGTAAATATGTCGAGTATGATTCACTCATGGTACAGACGTTCCAAGATAGTTTGATTGGATTGGCCTTAACTTGGTACACTTTGCTCGACCTAAACTAGATAAATACATGGGAGAAACTTGCTAGGGCTTTTTATAAGCAATATAAGTCCAATGTAGAAGTAGCTTCAACTATGATAGATTTAGTCGCCCTATAGAAAAAGAATAATGAATTGTTCAAAGAGTATGCTCAAAGGTGAAGGTCCTTAGCTGAAAGAATATCTACTCCTACTACCGAAAAGGAGCTCACATCAGCTTTCACTAACACCTTGGAAAGGCCCTATTTCTCTCATCTCATCGGACAAGCCTCATCCAATTTTGCTGAAGTGGTAACAACAGGGTATTGGATCAAAAGTATCGTCTCCTCTAGTAAGCTTCAAGAGCCAGTAGATAAAAGGCCAGTGGTTTCATCGTTTAGTCCTAGACTAGTGGGCAACAAGCCTAAAGAATCTATAGTAGGCATGGTAAACTCAATGTCAGACCAAACGCTCAAGTAGCTTTCAGAACGAATCCTCCTTCAACTAAGCAACAGTTTAGAGACTAACCTCAGGCTAATAGGACTTTTAGACAGTTTACCAAAATGCCAATTCCCTTAAGTTAAGCCTTTGAGAAGTTGCGAAAAGATAATCTGATACAATACAAACTTCCTAGTGACTAGTATAGGTCGAGAATCTTTAACACTACGGTGAAATGTGAATATCATTATGGGCAGGTAGGTCATTCGACCAATTCATGCTGGAGATTGAGGAATTGGATTCAAGACTTAATAAACGAAGGGACAGTATAGTTAGATTTTGTAGAAGCCTCAGCTCCGAACGTTCACAATAATCCTCTACCGAACTACGGGCCGATTATTAGTATGACTTCTGATGATTGTACCATCAATGTCATTAGTTTAGATAAGAAGCCTAAGGTTTTCGAGTTCTACATGAGCAAGCAGTCCCCAAAAGCAAAGGTACACATTTCACGTACCGTTAGCACCAGAAAATTATAAAGCCACTCCATTTAACTATCACATGGTAAATTAGAAGAAACTAGGTCCTCTAGTAAGGGGAATTACTCAATCAGGAAGGATTTACCACCCAAGAGAAGAGCATGAGAGGAAGGCTATACCGGAGGAATCGAATGATAAAACGACGGCCGAATATGTTAAGGGGTTATTAGCCTTTACCATGATGATCAAGTTGAGTAAGTATAGATGATCAAGTCGAGTAAGTACAAGATCATAGACCAACTCAGTAAGACTCCAGCACAGATATCATTAATGAGCTTATTGATCACATCCGAACCACATAGAGAAGCTTTGTTCCGTACTTTAAAGGAGGTAAAGGTCCTTCGTGAAATTCCAACTAAGAAGATTGGACTGGTCACTAATTCCATTCTCACTATGGATTTAATTTCTTTTTCAACCGAAGAGTTAGGCGAAGAAGAGGATAAGCATACGAAACTACTCTTCATCATGGTAAGGAGTAACGATATAATTATTACTAGAGTACTCATTGACAGCGGATCATCGTTGAACTTCTATCCACTTGCCACCTTAGATTTGCTGGGTATCAATACATCTGCAATTAGGCCTTCTTCCATAGCAATTAAAGGCATCAACAAATTCCCCCTAGATTTAAGTCTAACCCATATGCTTGTAAGGATAATGGGTGGGTTTTACTTTTCTGTTTTTTGTTTTTGTTAGTTTTAGTTTTCAGAGTCTTTCTAAAATATTATTAATCATTTCTGGTACTAATTTGTTTGTCTTTTTATGTAAGTGTTGGTAGCTTTGATAATAGTTTTAATTTTTCTTATTTATCTAATTTTTTTTATTGTTATGATTTTTAGTGTGTGAATATTATTTAAGTATATTCATGATTCATGTTAGACTTTAATTTGCACGATTGGGAAGTAGTATAACATATTTACTAACATTAGTTTCTTGCAAGGCTTAGTGTCCATTTACATTAGCTAACAGTTTTTTTTGCATACTATTGCATTTTTACCATAAATAGTCATTTTCTTATTTATTTAAGTTTAGATAATTTTCGTTATTTTATTTTATTTTCTACATAAATAAAAGTTGTTAATAATTTGTATTGACTTAGTTTGTTTTTCATATAGGTTCGTAGTTTCCACAAGAGCTATAACTTTTATTATGTATGATTAATGCTTTAGTAACACGAGTCTTTTGTAAGTCTTTGGCATTCATTAAGTATCACATACTTAACATGTTTACATTGAATATGCCATATTTATTATGTTTATTAGGGAGACTGCATTTTTTTAGCATATGTAGAATAAGAATTACATTTTTTTTTTAGGAGAAATCATGTTTTCAAGTTTTTTAAAATTAAGCATTGTAGGAAGTTTTCTAGAAAAAATATTTCTATCACTTAGTAGGATTTTCATAAAATAAAAAATATTTAATTAGCATATTTTCCATAGTTACATATGTATTCCATAGTTTAGGTATATTTTCCATGGTAGACATTTATTCTATGATTTAAGCATATTTTTTATAGTAATTGCTTTTTTTTTCCCATAAAATGACATGTATTCCATGATAATTGCATATTAATATATTTTTATAAAATTAGCATATTTTTATAAAACTTGCATTTTTTATGGAAAATTTGCATTTAGTTACTTTAGGATTTTTTTTTTAAACAAAGGTTTTTTCACATAGTCAATTTTTCCTTAAAAAAAAAAACTAACTTAGAGTTTTTTCGAAAATTAGGTCTTTAGGGTTTTTTAATGAGGGACAAAATTAGGTTTTTAAGTTTTTCTAAACAAAATATAAATTAGTTAAAAAAAAAGTTAACCTAACCCATTTTCATCAATAAAATTTATTAACCTATTAAAGTTTTTCCAAAAAGATAAGAACTATAGTCGGTTTGATCTTGACTATAGGGGCAATCGATAAAATATAAAAATTGTATTTTTTTTTAGAAAATTCGTAATAAAAAATGATTAAAAAATATATTTTTATGCATTTTTGCATTTTTTAGAAAAATTATAAAAATAAAAGCCTACTAGTTTTTTTTTTTTTTTAATTTTTACATGATGACTTTTGTCTTAATAAGTTAGCTTCCGAACTTAAGCTAACCTAATTGTTTAGTTAAAAATTTTCTTAAAATCTATTTTGAAAATTCACAAACTAGTGACCTGATTAAGGTTTTTCTACCCAAAAACCCTTATATTACTTTTCATTAGTTTTATTAGTTAGCAACTCTAATTTTTTTTTTTTCGTAATTTAAAAAAAAAATTAAAGAAAAATATTTTTTTCCCTTAATTTAATGTCGAGTATTTTATATTAAGCAAGCTAGAATTATTATAAAATAAATTAAAGAAAACCGAAGTGGTGCTTGACACCAACATGCCTCCTTCCTCCGAATAAATGTCATCTCTCATGATTCCCACCTTTACTCCATCTTTAAGTTCTTTTAAGGCTTCACAAACTTCTTCATTGGTACTATATACTTCAAAGGTCAAAACATCTCCCTTAATTACCATAGTTTGTCGGTTTGAACATTAAGCGGCCATATGCCTAAATCCTTTGCATTTAAAGCACTTATTCTCACTAGTCTTCCTCCCTAAAGGTTGTCCTCTTTTCAAATTTTTCTCTTTACTTTCTTAATTTGTCCTAACTTCTTCAACTTGTGTCATCTATCCTTCCTTCTTGCTTATTGTAGAGCTACTAAGCTTCTTGACACTTCCTTGAACAGGTTAGGTCGATTGAATAGGTCAAACTGGTTAGGCCCAATAAGATTGGCTCTTTCTCTGCATCTCAACTTGCTAGGCAACCTTAATAGCACCTTTAATAGTATTAAAGGATTACACTTCAACAATATTTCTAAGCTCATACTTCAAGCTAGTGATAAATCTAGAGATAGTTTGGGATTCAAGCTCATCTACATCACACTAGATCATAAGCATTTGAAATTCTCATACTTGCTCATTAATAATTCAATTCCCTTGTCTAAGCTCCTACAGCTTGGCAAATGTATCATGAAAAGAAGATTCAAGAGTGATCCTTCCATGCATCATTCTCTTCATCTTCATTTCTTCCCATGCCTTAACATCTTGTTGTCCATCTCTCTATCACATTATATGCACTTATTCCACCTCATATTGGCTTACCTAGTAAACTCCTGTACAATAAGCCAAACTTTATCCTCCTTAGCATATCGATAACATTCAAATGACTTCTCTACTCTTTCCTCCCAATCTAGATATTTGTTAGCACTTCCACTTCTAGAAAAGCTTAGAATTTAGACCTTAAAGTTGTTAATGCTTTTAGGAGCTTGAACTTTACGTTCTTCTTCCTCATAATAGTCATTCTCATCAAACTCCTCATCAACTTCTCAAACATCATCAAGAATAATTCAACATTAGGTTGATCACTCTACTCTACCTCCATGAGCATGTTGAACAGGGTAATAAGCTCTATTTGGTCAAGCATCATATCTTCCACCTCATGGGGCTCATCCTAGTCCCTTGTTGGCCTCAATGAACTCTTCAGCATCACACTCTTGTTCTTCTTTAGCCATTTCTACCCTCTTATTTATCTTTTGATCAACTCCTTTGACTTGAACATGGAGAGCTAGGTAAGCTTCCCATGTATCTCAAACTTCATTAATAGGTTGGCTAACTCTGTATCTAACTTAGGGTTCATCATAGTTTACTTTATTTACTCACTCTATAGCTCAACAAGCTTCATTAGTTCATGCTTTAACTCTTCCTTACATAACAACTAACATATTCTCTAGAAGCTCAATGAGTCGTTCTATCTACTTATTTATTAACCTCGGGGTCTGCTCCATATGGTGTTCTCGTCCTAGTGCATCACTTTCATTGTCACCAACCACTGCATTCACATTAAGATCCATCATGTTTTCACTCAACAATATAATACACAATTCTCTTTCAATCAACAACTCCAATAATAACCGCTACTACTATGATGGTAACACAAATGCGTGTACACACACACACATAAAGTACTTCAACAACAATTTTTTTCCCATCTTCTCAACACCAAAACTCCTAACTATGTTTCAATAGATGAAAATATAGCACAAACACAACATTGCACATGGTCAAAATGTCAAACCAACAAATGCAACTTCAAACTACATGCACACATAGCTCAAGAATGCATTACCCTACTCAAAATCTTGAGCTCTAATACCAAGATGATGAGTGTTAGATATCTCTCATGAATTTTGGTGATAACAAAAAGAGAAGAAGGTTAATGTATTAACAAGTGTACAAGTATTTAGATAATTCTTTAAAATGTTTAAATTGTAAGCTAAGTTTCTTTTAGAGACTTATTCGAAAGGTTTAGATCACATGAAAGAGAAACAAGTCTAGAAAGTATTTAGTGAATGTTTCAAAAACCCATCTAAGAATAGTCAGTACAGTACTTCAAAAAGTTCGTTGAAGACTTTGGAGATAAATAAACTAAGACATCTTCAGAAGGTTGTTCAAATGGTTGGCCTAAAAGAATGAATTTAGAAATATAACAAGATGTCAAATTCGAAGTAAACAAAGCTTAGCTCCACTATATTGAGTATATTAGGGAAATACACTTAGTTTAGTTTTACTTAAGTTAGAATTAAGATCCATAGGGATTATTTTTAAGAAAATTAATTTTTGGAGATATTTAAACATCAAGAAAATATCTAGAATTAGATAACGATGAAGCTTATTTCAAAAGTTAAGGGATATCAAATTCAAAACTCAAGATTTTCTGGAGTTGCTAACCATAGTATATCTATCAAGGAGATATGACTAAGATAAGATTAGATTCAAAATTCAAACTCCAAGATTTTCTCCAAATATTTATGGATTTTCCTTAAATGTTAGGATTGGATAAACACGAGGTGAATATAATCTTCATCAATCTAGCCGTTGAAGGACTTCAATATAAAAGAAGAGAAGGTTCAAAATATTGAGTACAATTTTAAGAAGAGAAAAATTTGCTTTATACTCTAATTGTGATCACTGCTTAGTATCTGAAAAGTACATAACATTTCTCAGAGACTATTTCAAAGAATTAAACTAAAGTTACATATTCAACAATCTTCATAGCTATTTCCATGCTAAACTTTTTGAGATTTATATCGTTGTTCTCAATTTTGTTTTGTAAACATTTTTTTTTTTTTAGTGTTGTTCGAGAGAAGTTTGATTGTATTATGTAGATTTGTAATTAGCCTAGACTGTAAAGAGGTTAGATGGGCAAAGTAGAAAGTTGTGAAGACTATGTATGGCAAAAACTTGTAAACTTCTCTTGATTTGTTTTTGACATAGTGCATCAAGTGAAACAACATTGATGAGGAAAACCAGGTCCTAATACTGGAGCTAAAAGAAAGTAGTAAACATAAGGCCAAAATTCTTTAAACCTTGAGCTTGATTCTCTCCTCCCTATCTCTTTTACTTTAAGTTATTTATTTGTGTTTTTATTCATGTGTTGAATTATTAAAGTACTATTGATCACCAATTTAAGTTATTAAGAGAGGTAATTTCAATTTACATTGAAAAAGTTTCAAAAAATTTCTAAAGATATCAATTCACCACCCCACTACTCTTGATATCTTATTTGGGACCAATAATGAGGTATGAAGAGTACCGAATATAAATAAGCATGCCTATGAATAGGTCTTATTGTAACGTAGATGGGTCCTTCAAAACTATCGAAGAAAAAGATAATAGGATTGGATGGATTTAGGGGTATAAGTTAAGCAATCTATGAGTTGCTCAAAATGGATGTTGCAGACTACTCAAACACAACATGACCAACAATCCTTACTTAAGGGATTGATAAGAGCCAAATCAATTTAAGGTTTTCTCATAAAGGAGTAAAAGTCACTATTTTCATTAATGAAGCAGATGATTCTGATTATAGCGGTTCCTATAAGGGGCTTTTTATACCGTCATCACTAAGGTTACACGATACCATTGGTATTTAATAAAAGGGCTAAACACATATGTACAATTTGTTACAAAAGAAAAGGGAAATTTCATAATCATACTGAAAGAACATTCTGGTGGTAGAGTGTACAACTATGGTAGTGGGGCACATATTGTCTTGCAAAATGGCTTGAAGATTTGCTATATAATGATTCTTAAACTGTTTGGATAAGGACACAGCAATGGGGTCTCTAAGAAAATTGACATTTGTACCTTGGTAGTTCTATGTTAGCTAGTAACATGGTCTCTAGAATAAGTTGATAGTAAGACTTAGGAGCTCTTAAAGAGTTTAGGCCAACCTTGCTCCTATGTTAAGATAGCACTTCACTTGCTACAACTAGGGCACATGATTAGATTAGCTTGGCATGATAGGTCAGCTTCCTCTAAACTTAGGTGATGGTTGAGAATTTGGTAAACCATGTTGACTAATCCTTTGGCTTGGGAACAAGTGAGGGGTCCTTGTGATGGATTCTTATCACATCAACTCTAATGCATGTCTTTTTTCTTCAACATCACATCTATATCCACTAGCATCAACCAAGATGTTGAACAAATAGTTTACATGTGATTTTGATGAGACAAAACATTAGATAAACTATTAAACTTAATTTAGGTAAATTTTCAATAATTAATTTATCTTAAATCCTATATATTTGATCATGTGTGAAGTATATCTTGACCTTGAAATGGTTGCAAGTGTTATGTGATTATATTCCAAGTATATTTTGGAGTTTGTTTGTTTAATGCTTAATAGGATAGAAGAGTTCAGGGGAAGGCTTCCAAAAACCATTATGCTCAACATTTGGATGCTAGCTTAGTTTTCACTACTAACATGGAATGGTTCTAATGTTTGGACAACATGTGTTTAGAGTCAAGACAATAGGCTTTTGATCATTTTTTCATTTGTAACATCTTAAAGCCATGAATATAGCATTAGGACACTAGGCTTCTGAGCATAATTTGATCCTTAGTGTCTAGATATTGAACGTATTCGAGTTTAGAAGCCATAAAAAAAAAAAAAAGCAGTCATTGAAGTGCTTTTAATACAATTGATTTGGTTGAAAATTTCTCTCCAAAGTCCATACTTATGAGAGGGCTATAAATACCTAACCAAGCAAAGAAAGAAGATAACTTTTAAGCATGTAATCTACAATTATTCTATTTGTTCCTTGTGCTTAAATTTGCAAAATTGTTGTAGACCCTAATATAGCACATAGTGATTTATACTTGCAATTTCCTTAAGAGAATGCACTTAGTGAAGTCTTGAGTTGAAGGCACTATATGATCGTGGAGGGTAAGGAGCCATCCGAACTCAATGTTGAAATCTTGGGCTTGATTTCTCTATCCCTTTCTCTTTTAATTACAACACTTTATTTATTATTTTATCAATTATTCATCATATTTATTTAGCCATTTGTATTAAAAATTGTTATTTTGCAAAAACCAAAAAAAAAAAAAAGAGAGAGAGAGAGAAAGAAATGGCATTAAACTCAATTCACCCCCTCCCTTTCCTCCTCTTGAACTCCTAATGTAACATTTCATTTAGTATGAGAGCAAGGTCCTAGATTATTGATGGCTTAATCACATTTTAGAGTAAAGATCATAGCATTGAATATACTAAGATTCTTAGAAGGACAAGTTATTAATAGGGTATTGCTTCTAGCAAGTGAAAATTATCCATATTAGAAGTTTAAGATAAAAATTTTCTTCAAAGCTCAAAATAAATTGCTATGAGATATTATTAAAAAAAGACCAATTAAAACGGAAAATAAGGATGAAAAGGGATTACATAGAGGATGATTGGAAAAGGCTAGACTTAAATCAAATTTCATTAAATATCTTATATTATGATATTAATGAAAATGACTTCAATAGAACATGTACATGCAATAATGCTAAAAAAATATAAGATGAATTACTATGTACATAAAGGAACATTTAGAAATAAAGATACTAAAATAAGTCCTCTACGTAGAGAATTTGAGTCTCAATATGCAACAAAATAAAACAATTGATGAGATGCATAAAAGATTTGTTAATATCATTAATCCTTTGATCATGTTTGCAAGAAATTTCCCAACTTAGAAATTAATTCTGAAATTCTTAGTCACTACCAAGAGTAGGAAGCTAAGAGGATTGCAATTGAGGAGGTACATGATCTAGACCAATCATCTAAAGAGCAACTTCTTAAAACCCTCAAGTCACATTTAGAGAGGAGTCCAAGAAGAAAAGAATAGCTCTTATGGCATTAACTCTTAGAACAGGTGATGAGGATAGTGATAATAATGATGAGGAGATAGCCATAATAGCTCAAAAGTTCAAGAAATTCTTGAAACTCAACAAAAAGTTGAGAAAGGATAAATGTGGCAATACCTCTAAATTCAAAAGGAGAATAAGGAAGTCATCAAATGCTATAAGTTCTAAAAGTTAGACAAATTCAACAACATTGTCTTGTATTAGAGAAGGCTAAGAAGAACGCAAAAAGGGAAGCATTGATTGCAACTTGGAGTAATGATGACTTAAGCTACTTCAATGAAAATTTGTGCTACATGGCTATGGATGAGCCCATAACTCCTCTGATGATGAACTGAAAGAAATGTATTATGAACTATGTAATAAAATTACAAAAATACCAAAGAAGAATAAAGTTTTGAAGATTATGATGAATGAAGTGGACAATGAATTTGACATATTTAAACATGAATATAATAAGGTAGATGATAAAAAAGAGAGTTTAGAGGAATAATATAAGTACTTGAAATTAGAGAATGAAAATTTGAAGTTAAAGAAGGAGAATAAAGAATTGAGTAAGAAGAATGATGAAGTAATTAATGAAAATAATGAGTTAATAAAGTAGATGATAAAAAAGAGAGTTTAAAGGAATAATATAAGTACTTAAAATTGAAGAATGAAAATTTGAAGTTAAAGAAGGAGAATAAAGAATTGAGTAAGAAGAATGATGAAGTAATTAATGAAAATAATGAGTTAAAGAAGGAAAATGAAGAAGTTAGTCAAAGGATAATGTAATTGAGAACAAGGACATGCTTGTAGATAAGCTAAGAATGCTTGAAATTGAAAATAATCTTTCAAAATTAACTTAGAGGATTCAAAATAAACTATAGGTAAATTCATCAAAGGAGAAAAATAATTTAGAAAAGCTCATAGGCAATAAAGGCTAAGATTGGATAAAGGTAGACATTGGATAAAGGTAGACATTAGTTATAGTGGAAATAATGACTATAAGTTTTATAGAAGTTACTTTGTAAAAGCAACTAACAAGACTTAAACTATCATGGTAGGTAAGACCATATTGCTCATACTTGTGCAATAAGGTGGAATTCCTAAGTGATAAGCTTATATTATTGCAACTAACCTACAATGACCCAAATTCAAGTGGGTACCTAAATGCATGATTTGCTACTTTTTGCAAGGACCTTCAAGGAAGAGTAATATATGGATTTTGGATAGCGGATACCTAGGTACATGACCAAAGATGCTATCAAGTTCACAACATTAACCTTGAAGGATGAAAGGAATGTCACATTTGGAGATAGTAGAAATAGATTGTCTTAGGTGAAGGTCACATTCTTATTAACAATAATCTCACAATTAGAAATGTACTACTTTTCGATAACTTAAAACAACAGTAGTTGGTTATGTGATGGTGAATATAAGGTTATATTCTTAGTAAATAAATGACCATTGAAAGAATTAATGATGATCAAAGTAATTTTGAGGGGTAACATTTACAAAGTCAATTTTGACAATTTTTCAAATTTAAGTTAAAATTGTTTATCTACTCAAAACAATAGTAGTTGGTTATGATATAGAAGATTAGGAATGCTCAAACCAACCATGAACAGTCTATAAAGCACAAATACAGGCTGACTTTATCATAGAGTACATAGGAGAGGTAAAAACACCACTTGGAGATAATAAACCGATGTGAACTCTCCACATTAATAGCTTATCCACTTCTAGTGGAGTAAGTATTGGTCTGGTGCTTATTAGACCCCATAGGACCATTGTTTGGTATGCCCTCAAATTCAAATTTGACATAAGCTACAACGAATCTAAGTACAAGGCCCTAATTGCCAGTCTCAAGCTAGCTAAAGAGATTGATGCAAAACGCCTTAAAGTCTTCTCAAACTCTATGCTCATGGTCCAGCAAGTTCAAGGCAAATATAAAGCCAAAGATGACACCATGGTGAAATACTTAGACAAGGTAAATGATGCAAAACTGTAGCTAAGAACAAATAAGGTCGGTTGCTAGGGTAAGTCCGAACTTGTAGAATGCTTAAAAAAAGTTATGGAAACATATGAAAACAATGGGAAAAGGTAAAATCAAGCAAACCTATGAACACTCCAAAGGATATGACGTACTAGTAGAACTTTTAAGGACTCATGACATAACTCAATATGACACACAAGATGGTTCAGTGAGATTACTCGCCATCTAACCTTACTTAAGGGTTAGAATAAGAGTGAAGTAAGTAAATAAGCTAACAAAAGCAATGTTCACCAAGGAGTATATTGAGTATATTGATTATTATAAGATGATTGTGACTATATGTACAGTGGGTATTTATACTTAAAAAACTAGGGTAACCTGCCTAAAATGGAGAAGACAAAAGGTTATTATCTAAATGAAGTAATATATAAGGAATAATAAGGATATAATTGAAAATACAACAAAATGAGCTTATTGTACGAAGGGTTTTGTCACATGGTTGCTCGACCACATGACTCATTATGGGTAGATGGCTTTCTAGAAAAAAAGACAATTCTATATGATTAGTTTGGGTTTCTACCGAATCGAGGTGTCAAATAGGGGTGGTAGGTCAGCTGTACCAAGTCAAGCAAATCATTCTTCAGAGGTGAATTTAGCTTAGGCACTTTTAGTGTGGCTCATATTTACGTTGGCTAAGCTGATGATTAGATGAGCCGAACTAACATTCAAGTACAATTTAGATCGATAGCTGGAGAAGAATGATGAGTATGAGAGGGTTCGATTCAACTAAGGCATTAGGTCAGCAAATTACAATAACTTAAACTCCTCAGTAGTAGGTCTTACGGAAAGAATTTGCATGGCCATGCTTTCTAACCTTCAGGCTCAAGCTTAGGCATGGGTTAAGGGTCTAGTGGTCTAATTTCTATCATCCCTAATGGGTTGATTAGGATTTAGGATTAGATTCAACTAGTCCTCATCTAAGTTCCCCTCTAGTAGGTAAGGGCTGAGGTTAGCAACATTCAATACGCCTAACACTTTGAAGTCTTCCAAAAGCTTAAGTTGGTATGCATTATCATTGATCTTCTAGAGTATTCTAAATGGTCCTTTAGCTCAATCAGATAGTTTTTTCTTCCTCTTATTAAGGAATCTTTCCTTACTCAAGTGTAATCACACTTAGTCTCTGACCTAAAATTGCTTGGTCTTCCTTCCTTAGCTCTTCTCCCTTAGTTTTATGGTAGCTTGATCAATCTATTAGGAAACTCATTGATAGATTTGCTGGATAGGCTAGGCTCGAGTTCTTGCTTTTAGATCTTTTAGGTCAATAGGCGACATTAGCGTATAATCAAAGGGTAGTTTAAGGTTAAAACCATAGATGACTTCAAATGAGGCATGCCTAGTGGTGGCGTACATTGTCCTGTTCATGAGCACGTAAACATCCTAATCAGTTAAGTTCTTCACCACCATAACTTGGAGTACTAATCTTAGGGTATAGTTGACCACTTCAGTCGAGCCGGCAATTTGAAGATGGCAAGAGGTACTAAACAGTAGTTTGGTTCTCATCCAATGCTATAAGGTTCTCCAGAAATGGCTTGAAAATTTTGGGTCTCAATCCAATACCGCATTCCTTGGTACTCCATACAAGCAAACTACTTCCTGCAAAAACAAAGAAGCAATAGCCAAAGCATCGTCAATTTTAGTAAAGGGCATGAAATGTGCTATTTTGTTAAACCAATCCATGACAACTATGATAGAATCTTTACCTCAGGTAGTACAGGGTAATCTAAGGACAAAGTCCATAATCAAGTCAACCCATGGATTGTTTAGAACAGATAGAGGCATTACTTTCCCTTACTTTGCTCGACTCTTTGCTTTCTTATAGATTGTGCATCTCTCAATCACACAATGCACATCATACTTCATTCTAGGCCAAAAGAATCTATCATTAAATAGATTATATGTTATCCACTTTCCAAAGTGTCTAGAGAGTCCTCTACTATAGGCTTCTCTCACCAGCAGCTCTCTCATCGAACAAGTTAGCACACACAACTTACCACCTTTAAACAAATAACCATCCTTTACATGGTACTCATCTACCACTCTTCCCTCTCTACAAGTTTTATATATAGGGTCAAAATGAGGATCATTCTAATACAATTCTTTTATGTTAGCAAAACCTAACAATTGGTTTATGGCTTAATGAGAAGAACATGTCCTCTTGACAAGGCGTTGATAACTACATGGTTCTTGCCTTACTTGTACTTAATGAGAAAGTTAAATCCCTCTAAGAACTCAATCCATCGGGATTAGCATTTGGAAAGTTTAGATTAGATTTGCAAATATCTCAATGACTCATGATCTGTGTATATGAAAAACTCCTTTGGCAGAAGATAATGCTACCACATGCAAAAAGCTCAAATCAAAGCGAAAAGCTCTTTATCATATACAAAATAGTTCAATTGCACTCTCTTGAGCTTTTCATTATGATAAGCAACAAGTCGGCCTTCTTACATCAACACTACTCCAATGCTAACACCTAAAATATCGCATTCAAGCTCAAATACTCTTTCAAAATTTGGTAAAGCTAAGATTGGGGAAGAGGTCAACCTTGTTTTCGCTTCAACAAAGCTCCTCTCCTCTTTCTCTCCCCACTTAAACTCTACAATCTTCTTTGTTAACTCAATCAAAGGTGCTATAATGGTATTGAACCTTACATAAAGCATCAGTAGAATGATGCCAATCCATGAAAACTTCTCACCTCGGAATAGGATGTTGGAGTCGACTACTCAACAATAGTTTACATCTTCTCTTCATCTACTCTCAATCCTTTCCCATTAACTACATAGGTTAGGAAGATCACTTCTTCCTGACAAAAACAGCATTTTTTCAAGTTTCCGAACAATCTTTCTATTGGGAGGACATTAAAAACAGCACGAAGGTGGTTAGTATCCATTGCTAAGTTAGCACTATGGACAAGGATGTCATCGAAGTAGACAACAACAAATTTCTCAATCAAATCTCTCAAAATATGATTCATTAGCCTTATGAAAGTTCTTACGATGTTTGATAGTCCAAAAGGCACGACCGTCTACTCATACAGGCTATGTTAGACCTTAAAAGCAGTCTTTTATTCATCCCCTTATCTCATTCGTACTTGGTGGTATCTTAACTTTAGATCTATTTTGTTGAATACTCTTACACTACTTAATTAATCCAACATATCATCTAGCCTCAGGATGGGATATTGGTACTTAATCATACTCTTGTTGATAGCTCTATTGTCTATGCACATATGCCAAGTTCCATCCTTCTTTGATACAAGTAATACAGGTACAACACAGGGGCTTAGACTTTCCTTCACATATGCCTTCTCTAGTAGTTCATTAACATGTCTTTGAAGTTCAACAACTTGTTCGAGGTTCATTCGATAAGTTAGTTTGTTTGGTAGGGCAATGGTATCAAGTCAATGCAATGTTTGATGCCTTTGAAAGGGGTTAATCCCTCAAGTAACTATTCTAAAAACAGGTCGATATACTTTTCCAATAGTTCTTTAATCTCTAAGGGTAGTTCAACCCACTTATTCAATTCTAACAGTCATCTGATTAATAGGAAAGTTAACACATTGGCCTTAATGGCTTCTTGGAGTTCGACTCTACTCAACACTAGAGCCTTCTTTTATCTACGAGTAAGTTTAGCTTATGACTTACTAACTTGACTTGATGGCATAAGGTTCAACGTAATCTTCCTCTCATCCTTCTTAAACACATATGTATTCCTGTAGCCATCATCAATAACCTTTCAATTGAAAAGCCAAGGCTGGCTTAATAACACATATGATGTACACATGGGTAGGATGTCACAAAGAATTTCATTGGAATAATTTCCAATTAAGATTAGCAGCAGCACTTGTTGAGTGACATGTAGTGCTCCCTTTTCGTTCAGCCAATGTAATTGATATGGCTTTAGATGTAAAGTGATTGGTAGCTTAAGCTTCTTAACTAAGTCAACGGATGTCACATTGGTACAGCTTCCACTATCCACTATGGGCATACATACCTAATCATTCACTTTACAAGTGATGTGGAATATGTTCTTTCTTTGCTCCTCTTCGGTAAAGTATTCTAAGCTCATTGCATGTTGGACAACTAAAGTCAACTTATCTAGGTCCTCTACAAGCACATCTTCATCAATCAAGTCAGCATTAGCATCAATCTCATCTCTCGCTTCTTTCTCTTCCTTTGGTTCCTCATCTGTGCTATCTACTTCGATTTTAAGGACATCTCCCTTAATGATCATGGTCCTTTAGTTTGGGTATTGAGCAGCTATATGCCCAAATCTTTAACAGTTAAAGTACTTAATCTAGCTAGTCTTCCTTCTAGATCCTTACCCCTTCTCATATGTTCTTATCAGTACGTCACCATTAAGTCAATCCTTCTATTTAGCTCTAACATCTACCTTTTTAGTCGGCTTGGTACTTAACTAAGCTCGATAACTTCCTTAGGCAGGTCATCTTGACTAACTAAGTTGGCTCATTGAGGTTCAGGTTGGCATTTTACTCCTTCTCTGTCTCTCTACTCCCTAGGCTATTTGTATAGCCTCATCTATTGTAGTGAACTGTTGAAGTTCTACAATATCTCCAATATCGCCTCTCAACGTAATAAGGAATATGGATACTATTCAAGCCGATGGTTCATCCACTTCGCAACGAATCATGAGTACTTAGAATTCTTGAATATATTCATCAATAGTTTTGCCTCCTTGCCTCAACTCTTGAAGTCGAGCAAAAGTGTCTTGCAAATATGTATCTGGTACGAACCTATTTCTAAGTATCCTTTTCATCTCAAGCTAAGTATTTACCTTTCTATATCCTTCTCATCTTCTCATGATCTAGAAGTTCTTCTACCACATGGCGACATACCCTAAGAACTCAACAACAGCAATCTTCACCTTCTCTTAACTCTTGTACTAGTAATAATCAAAGACACACTCAACTTTCTCCTCCTAATCCAAATAATCATCTACATTCCCAAAACCATTAAAGCTCGAAACCTGAAACTTCACATGGTCGACAGCTCGAGGTACTCGAGCTTGCTCTTCTTCTTCATTATACTCTTTTTCTTCATCATCGTCTATATCTCCCAAGTTAATCCTTCATCATACTCATCCTCCCACTCCTCCACCTTAAACTTATTAAGCTAAGCTCCGTCCTCTAATAGGTTAAGCAACTTGCAGAGTGTTCTATATGGCCTCAATAGATCAATAGGCCATTGCATGAACAACTCTGGTTAAATCAATTAAGAGGTTGGCCACTTCATCAAGTCTTTCATTTGTACTCTTAGGAGTGCACTGGGGCTATCGGCCTTAGTGGATAACACCACTATTGTCATCTCCAATTCCAGCATTAACACTTAGGTTAGTCATTTTCTTTGATAAACTCAGTAACAACTTAGATTCTAAGAAACAACAAATACAGTTCTTCACACCAAATAAACAAATACATATTTATCCCTCATAAAGGTTCAATTGATTTGTAAACATGGCAACTCCCCTAAAGAATAATAAACCCAACTAAAACTTGTTTTGTCTTCAAGTGTTCAAAACAGGAAAAAATAGAGTATACATGAAAACAACTACTACACCCCTTTAACTTATGTGAACACTGTAGTGAATCTTTACATAACCTCAACACACTATCACAACAAAAACTACTTCAAAAAGACTTAAATATAACTTACCTAAACAAAACCTTCACTTTGATATAAAGATGATGCAAAACCATAGCAAAGAACAAACAAGGTTGGTCATTGGGATGGGTCTAAGCTTACAAATAACTCAAAAAAGGTAATAAAAAGCTATGAAAACAACGGGAAAAGGTAAAATCAAGCAAACCCATAAACAGCTCCAAAGGATATAATGTATCAATGGAAATTTCGATGACTCACAACACAACTCGATATGGCACATAAGCTAGTTTAGTAAGGTTACTTACCACCTAGCGTTACTTAAGGGTTAAGATAAGAGTAAAGTAAGTAAACAAGCCAACAAGAGCAATGTTCATCAAGGAGTATATTCATTATATTGATGATGATAAGATGATTGTGCCTATTGTACAGTAGGTATTTATACGCAAAAAACTAGGGAAACTTGCCTAAAATGGAAAAGACAAAAAGAGTATTACCTAAAAGAAGTAATGTATAAGGAATAGTAATGGTACAATTGAAAATACAACAAAATAAACTTATTACACAAAGGGTTTTGTCACATGGTTGCCTAGATACGTAACTCATTGTAGGTGGATGGCTTTCTGGTAGAAACGACAATTCTGTACAATTAGTCTAGGTTTCTATTGAGCTGAGGTATTGAGTAGGGGTGGTAGGTCAACTATGTTGAGCCAAGTAGATCAATCTTCTAAGGTGAATTCACCTCAGACAATTTTAGTATGGCAGTATGGCTTAAATTCAAGTTGACTGAGCTAATGGTCAAATGAGTTGAGCTAACATTCAAGTGCAATTCAGGTAGACAACTAGAGATGAATGATGAGTATGAGAAGGTTCAATTTGGCCAAGGCATTAGGTCAACAGATTGCAGTAGCTCAAACTCCTCGATGGTGAGTCTTAAGGAAAGAATTCACCTGGCCATGCTTTCTAGCCCTTAGGCTTGAGTGGGGGTTAAGGGTCTGATGGTCTCATTCCTATCAGTAAAGCCCTCTTGGCCAAGTTCCCTTCCTAAAACATCACAAAAATTCCTCAAGCTCAAAACTCAACAGCTAATTGGCTCTCCAAGCTTGTTTGCAAAGGAATATAAAGGCTTGAGGTAAAAGACATGAAGATATTCATTGAGTATATGCTTAAGAAAAGCATCACTCCAAATGGTGCTGAAGTCCTTAAGCTTAGAGAAGCATCAACAAAACTAAGCTAAATGGACCTTAATCACAATTATTTGAAGTAAGACACATTGCCAAACGATAGGAAGGATGCTAAAAAACTTAGGTACCACGCTGCCAGCTACACTTTGATTAATGGTGTCTTATACCACAGGAGAGTCAATCTCCTCTTACTTAGGTGCCTTTGAGCTAATGAAGGGCTACATGACACGGAGGAGCTACATACTAAAGTGTACAGTAACCACATTAAGTCACAAGCTCTTTACATCCGAGCTCTTTGGGTTGCATATTATTAGCCTACTAAAAGGTAGGATACAAAGGTAAGAGCTTAGAGGTACACTTGGTGCTAGAAGCATACCCTAGTCACTCTTGCCCACAACTCTAACTTACAGCCCTTAGCCCTTCTCTCAGTAAGGCATTGACATCCTTAGTGCTTTCCTAAAGGCCTCAGGTAGACAGCAGTTCATCATCATAGCACCTAACTACTTTACTGAGTGGTTAGAAGCCAAGGAATCACCAAAATAATGGAGAGGAGCATAGAGTCTTTTGTCCGCAACAACATCCTCTCTAGATTTAGAGTCCCTTATGCCCTTATCATAGATATCAAGTGACAGTTTAACAACCCTAAATTCATGGAATTTTGCCTCAAACATCACATCACACCCCATTTCACTTCGGTTATGCATCCGCAATCCAATGGCCAAGTCAAGGCCATCAATTAGGTCATCTTTAAAAGACTTAAGAAAAAGGTGGACCAAGCTCAAGACAAATGGGTTACCCAACATTTTGTAAGGATATAAGACTACTCACCGCACTTCTACAGGTAAGACCCCATTTCACCTAACCTTTGGTTGGAAGTAGTCCTTCCTATCGAGTTGGAGCTCCCTAACATCCGAACCCAATCCTTTAATGCCATCACAAATGAGTCCCTACTACAAGCCAATGTAGATACTATTGAAGAGATTAGAGACCTTACAGTAGCTTGATTGGCCGCTTATCGGCATAAGGAATTTAAGGTAGGAAACTTGGTCTACCCAAATCTTAAGGCCACCAACTCACGAGAAGGGCAAGGAAAGCTAACCCCTAATTGGGATAACCTAGTTAGAGTTAAGGAAAACTTAGGAAATAGGGCATATAAACTAGAGAGGCTGGATGGTGAGCTTATCCTACGCACTTAGAATGCCAATAATTTGTACTTTTACTTTGAATAAAACTATGTAAATTCCATTGTAATTGTTCAGCAAAGCTATTAATGAAATGTTTCATTCATCAACATCTGTGTACATTTTGTTTATTGTCTTGCTCGATTCATCCCCAACCCTAAATGGGTAAATAGACCTATAAGTATTCATAAGGACTCCTAACTTGTATGCCTCTTTAGGCATAGGCAAGTTGGAAGACCATCGACATGACCCTCATTAGGTAACCATAGCAAGGGGAAACACCCCTTGTACAACTAAGAAGTCCCAGTACATGAGCAGATTGGAACATTACCGACTTAACCCCCATTGGGTAACCTCGACAAGAGGAAACACCCCTTATACAATCAATGAACTCCCATAGTGCCTATTAGGACATAACCAGCTCAGCTCTTGACATGACCTAAGCTACAAATGGTTGAATAGTCCTCTATAAAGAGCAAACTCAACTCTTCCCTATGCAGCATAACCTAAGCTATAAACAATTGAAGGTCCCTTAAGGAGAACAACCTCAACTCTCCTTAAGAATAAGGCAGCCTTATCTTGTGATGGCCAAGTCATCCTGAAGGAACAACTAACTCCCCAACTAAGTGACAAAGTACAAGAATGCAACCACTAAGTATTAAACTACACCATTCAATAAATGAAAAGTACAGGAAGCAAAAAGAAATGTAAGTAGCGATAAAAGTAAAGTCTTTCAATCAAATTTTCAAGTTGTTTATAACGAAAAGGGGTCAACATAGCAGGCCACTACATGAAGACCCTTTATTGAAAAATTAAAAGACAACAAACAAGTATAAGAAGAAAAAAGACAGTACCTGATCACTTTAGATCAACCAACTTTAATAGCCTTAAGAAGTCCAATGCACCGATTTATTTAAAAGGCTGATTCATTTGATTTGCTAAGCCCAAGGCTAAGGAAGAAGGAGGAGGAATTGATTTGCTTAAAATAGATATATAAAAGTATAGTGAATACTCCAACAAGTATACTTGGTCGGAATAAAGTAACAAAGAGTAAGGAAGGTTGTTGATCCCTCAAAGACTATAAAATTACTAAACCTATGATAACTCTTATCGGTATTTAGGCAATTGAATTTAAATTGTAAATTAACTAATCTAATAATTACTCTAAAACTTGCAAAGAGAAAATCATAAGAATATACCTAAAATGGAACAATCAATTGAGAATGTGAAAAAACAAAATCCACCCTAGTTGTGTAAATCAAATTGTCATCACATAATATAAATTAATAGCTATAGGTTCATTCAAGTAAAATTATTATACCTTAAAATTTAAAGACTTAAACCTCTAATTAATTAGTCAACTCCCGTACTCCAATTAACAGTAGACTCTAAATTACACTTATACATCTTCCAATGCTATGATCAACTAATGCTCTAAATTGATTATCCCTAATGTCTTAGCAAATAATTAACTTAAGACATTGCATTAATCCCTAGATAATTTCTAACTAATCTAATTAATGTTACTCTTACATTAGCTAATTAGTTTAATCAAGAATTTCTAACAAACCCTATATCAACTCTGTATCAATAGTGTTTTTGACAATTATAACCAATAGAGAATTATAATTAAAATCATAAAAATTGAAATCATGAATTATCCATACATCTATTAACCCTATAACATGACTACAATTATCATCTTAATTATCTAGGATTTCATCAATTTCCCACAATTAAAATCTAACCAGCTATGGAAATTAAAATAAAAGCATGTATCATAATAAAATTTGCAAGGAAGCTCATGCTTGGAAATAAGAACAAATCACATAATCACATAAATAGTAATAGGATAGAAATCACCAATTCGGAAATTATGATAAAGAAACTTCAATTGCAAAAAATCTAAGGATGATCTCCACAACAATAGCAAAGTATTCTCAATGATCCACAAAATACCAAAAGAAAAACTCTTTAAAAAATCTTCTAACTTCATCTAAAACTCTTTAGGTAAAAAGAAGAAGCAAAAAGTCCCTTAAAATATCAACACATGCCTATTTATAGAGCAAACAAGGGTTAGCTCGCGACTAGCTATTTTTTCATTGAAGGCCAGCAGTGTTAAATGTAAAAGCTAGCAGTATTCAATGTAGGCCGACTGCTTTCCATCCTAAGTGCTACAAGTTGATTCGAGCTTCCTTTCAATTGCATAAAACTCCTCCAATTTGCTCATATTTCCACTTTGACTCCTCCGAGACTTGAAATATCTAAATGAAAATACTTAAGTACCATTTCTTAATGATTTCTATAAAATCAATAATAATTCAATATAATCTACACACTAAAATATGAATAAAATATGCCTTTATCAGGAATCTACTAGTTTAGGTCAGTAGGAGGGTCACCCTAACCTAATCCTTCCCCTAAGATTCATCGAGGGTAACCTCCTAAGGAGTCGCTAATGCCAAGGAGGATGTAAGAGCATCTTGGCCAGTCCCGATAGTAAGCACATCTTGGCTCCCTTTTCTTTGCATGGGTAATGGGTTATTGACCACCAGCCTACTTATTCGCATATGCCTTAAGGACCTCCAGTCCCTCACCTAAAGAATTGTCTTTCACTAACCTACCGATGATAAGAAACAATACATAGAAGGTGGATAGCTAAATTCCCTTAGGGCTCTAGGTTGTCATAATGTACTTTGCTCTCTCTCTTGTACTAATGCTGACTATCCTTTAGCCAAGGGGTTTACGCCGAGTGATCTAACCTTCAACTACTAAGAGTTCCTACCTAGTAATGAGAGCTAACCTCTTGCCCATCAAATACTTCTCTTTCGGCTTCCCTCTAACTCTCTTGGCATTCTTTCTCGTCTTGGCCTCTTTGTTATCACAACATCTTGATTTCTCCCGCCTACTATGATTAGAGAATCTTTGTACGGAACCAATGTTGCACTACCGTTTATCCATTTCAACTGACAGTATACTATTTTTCCCTTTTTGTCATTTGTCCTTTTTACCTTGTTTTATATGTACTAGAAATCTCCCTTTTTGTATGCCTTTTTGTAATTTCTTTATTTGTATTGTTACCCTAGGAACTTACTATAAATAGTCTCTTCTCCTTGTAAGCTGGAATCATCTTACTTTACAGATAAACATTGAATATACTGTTCTTGCAAGACAACCCTCTCCAATTCCATTTTCATACACTCTTATCTAATCTTGCCAAGTAACTCAAAATTAGTAGCGGGTGGACTTTGACATCAACTTGTACGTCATATCAAGTGAAGTTTTAAGTTGTGTTATGCTCGTAAATGTATCATATCTTTCGAACAGCTTCACATCAACTACTCTAGTCAATTTGTCGACCTACTCAGTCTAAGTTTCTTCTATATTTCAAAGGACCCATTGGTTCTAATTTGCTACAGTAAATCCTAGTGATAACTAAGCTTCTACTACATCACATAATTCCTAATATCATAGCTTAAGGTTATGATTAAGAGCTGTGTGATGATAGTCCCTACAAGTTTGTTGTTTGAGATACTCTATTTTCATTCGGAAAAATGGAGCAAGTTTACAGTTATATTTGTATGATATTTGTAATATCCCACAAATCAACAATCAAGACATTAATATCTAAGTATTAGGACAAAACCCCATCCTTATATGATTAAGATTGATAATTGATTTAAGGCATTTAGGAAAGTAAATCAAATAGGCTAGAAACTTACGAAAAACATAATAACCCTAATTAAGGAATCCTCGTATACTTAAAATTTAAAAATATAATAAAATATCAAGAATATAATCAAGATAGTGAGAATTTGCTCTATATGAAACCCTAAAGTTGAGCTTAGGACAATCGAACCTAAATTTAGGATTTTCGGGAAAAATTATCCGATTAAACCCAAACTTTACAACTAAGATGGAAAAGTTCGTTGAAGTAATTCGGTGAAGTTAGATTTTGAAAATAATTACCCAAGATTCCCATTTTGCTCCTAAAAATATGATTACTTAATATAGTGTAAAAATAATCGAAACCCTTAAAACTAAGTTCGGAATACGACGAGGACTTAGAAATAAGTTAATTAAGCAATAAAATAAAATAATATAACATAATATAATATATGAGTATAAACATATTTTTAGGAGTATACTCGGTATATATAATAAATATATTCGTAAATTAACCTAAAATTATATAATTATACGTAATAAGCGATAAAATAGCAAAATTAAATATGAAAAGTATCTTAAAAATAAAAGACATGCTACAAAACATGGTTATATGCATATAGTTACTCATTACATGTGTTATATATATAGTGTATATATACATGTATATTAATATAATAATTAAATATACTTAGATTATTCAAATTTCACTAAAATTACACTAAAATTAAACCAAAACTTATCCAAATGATGTAGGAATTGCTGGAATCTACATGGCACTTCAACAATAGTTGGAAATGATGACTCAAAAGTGACTCATCAACCATTTGCCACCTTATACTTTTTGTTTTGCAAGAAAAATATTAAAATAAATTACTTAATAATTAAGAAAAAAATTCAACCAACCCTAATTACTATAAATAAGACTCCCTTACAATACATACATGTTTAGAAACCCAAATTACATAAAAGAAAAATCAAAGAAAAAAAATCAAAGGAAAATAGAAAAAATTAGAACAAAAACAGAGCAAGGATCAAGCTAAGACAGTTCCTTGACCATTTGATAACCTGACATAGAGCCCTACCGCCACCTAGTAGAGCCACCATTGTCTAGGCTGGCCGATAATCCCTCTTCGACCAATGGTAGTCGGAGCTTTGATGAATTTAGATTCCGAGTTTTTATCCTATTTTCCTCCATTTTCGAAAAATTATTAAATTAACTAGGAAAAATATATAAAAAATTAATTCCTAGGTTATTTTAGATGTACTCTCATTTAGTAAATTTATTTTTACAAAATTAGGAATATTTAATGTACTTACTTAACAAATGTACTATTCATCCGAAATTTGAAATTAAAAATAAATATACTAAATGATATAGTTTCTAAGTCAAAATTTTTGTGTAAGATACTTATGATACATAGATAATTGTTATGTAGCATGATTTTTTATTTGAGTATTTTTAATATTTATTGTATTTTTCTGCCTAAAAATAACTCAAAATTAGGCTAAAAATGTCAAATAAATAGGATTTATGAAATTAAATGGTAAAATTAACCTATATTGACTTCTAATGAAGTATAATGATGTTTGGATAGGTTGAAAATGATTATATATAAAAAGAATCATATTTAGGTAATTAGGTGTAATTTAGGGGTAAATCGTAATTTCGAATATATAGCCGATGAATCAATAATATGAAACTAAGTGATGATTGCATTCCTTATATTTTTAGGAGTTTATAGAAATTTCTAAGGAACTATTTGGTAACTTGAGCTATTTATTATGAATTTATGTAATAAAATAGCTTAAATAACGAACTAATATCTAATTCCAGTAATAATAGGTTAAAATATGATAAATAATTAAATAAAAACTATCCATATGTGTACTAGTCAGATTGGATAAAAAGTATATTTTTAATATATTTGATGATATTTTAATAACCGAGATACGTTATAGGGATATTAGGGTTAGATAATACCTATATTACGAGTTATATTGGTAAATTAGGTAAAATATAGTGTAATAACATAAATTACGTATAATATGATAATATTTGATTAAATACGTATAATCATGTTAAAAACTCAAATTATCTATTAGAAGTCATCTCTAAAAATGGGATCCGTAATACATATCATTAAGTATGTACAAACCTAACGATATTATTTTTACTAAAATAAGACAATCTTAAGTAATATAACCTATTACTTTATAATATTACTAGAATGTACGTATTACGATAATCTTACCGAAATTAAAATGTGATTTAACCAATTAAAAGTATATTTCAATACAATCAAAATGATATATTATACGTTATAGTATAATTACGTATATTATTAATAATTAATAACTTAGCTCGATATATATATATAGTATAATAAAACTATGTATTATTATGCTAATATACTATATATATATATATATATATATATATAACTGTTTTAGATAAAACCTTAATGTTTTCGTAACTATTACAAAAACTGAATTTAGGTTTTGTATATATAAGGCCTCCCAACGATTAGAACATTAATAATACAAGTTTTCCAAAATGAGCGTTAGGACAAGTAAGTAAGATCAGTGTTTCATAACATTTTAGGATATTATTTTAGAATATTTAAGAACTTTGGTATGTATTGGCTTATGATTATAGTTAGCTGTTTGTGCGTATGCAGTGTCTGTAGTTGAGTTTCGATTTGCTATGATGGAGGCTAAGCTCCATGATATGGTTGCTCAGTGAATATTATTATGCTTAAATTCTTTGAGCTTAGTTGATCACCAAAAAAAAAAAAAAAAACTAACTTAAACTCGGCTTAACATCTAACCTGATATGCATCTCAACCCACTAAGCGTAACAACTAAGATTCTCAAACCAAATACGGACTCCCTTTAATGAGGATAGTTGAAATGGTCATTTCCCTATCCTTAGTCGAACTAAGTGACAAGAGATGAGGTCGCAGCAAAGTTAGGGGCCGTAGTTTGAAGGTAATTATGGGACGAGAGTGTTCTTCATTGCATAAGCCCCAGTTTAGTCTCGATTCACGAAATACACGACATCAATCTCCTCAACCCAGATTAGAGCAAATGCAATTTCTCTAATCTCATGACGGACTAGATAATGTCGTATAATAACATTTGCTTATACATGCATTGCATCTAACCAACTTGATTGAAAACCTTACTGGTGATGTGCTGAATGCATACTTCTATCTCTGCCCCACTTATTGAGTAAGTTGTTGCTCATTCTTCTATAGTTTGTTTTATAGGTCTTATATGGATTACAAGTGCCTACCCAACACCAGAACACTAGTAAACTACGACAGGGAGTGAGATGCAATAAGAAATGGTCGATTATTGCCCTTAGTATTAACTTTTTATCTTTTAAGGAAAACTACATAAGACTCCTCAAAGAGCTCAGTAGTTTTCAATATTTTAGTCTATATATGAAATGATAGGTATTTGTGAGATTTACTGCCACTCTTTTATAAGGTCAAATTACAAGTTTATTTTTAACAAATTATTTCAGAGGATTACTCCATATTTTTATATTAAACAGATATCGAATTGGACACTTCAAAGGAGTAAAGTCGAGTACACCTGGTGTGAACTAAGTCTAAGATAATAGTTGTAAAGATAATTTCTATCTTAGGATAGCTCATAAGGCGGGACTATTACGACTTCACTTTTTTAAGGCATGATAATATTTATGTGTATAAGGATTTCTTATGTGAAGAGTATTTTTGGATGCTTTATTTTGAGATTATCGAATCCCAATGTTCAAGGAGAGATTAACGATGTTGAGAGTGACGCTCATGGTTATGGTTAAGTTACCCAATAAACACCACATACTACTAATGAGTAGATACAAGACACTATTGCTATTGTGGCTAATTTAGCTATTTTAGTACAAAGAGTCTTAGAGACTAGGCTATGAAAGAGAGTTTTTGAATAAGGTGGAGAAATGTGAGATAAGCCAAGAAGAGAGATGAATGAACAACGGGCACCAGAACCCATTCTTGTGAACCAAGCACTACCCTAACTTGCCAAAAGAATGGTGAGGTGGAGGTTGGAATTAGATGAAGTGGAGGAGTATAAAGAGGAAGAACAGTATGTAGAAGTTGATGAGTGTGAACTTAGGGCTCCTAAGGGCAACGAACACCTTAAAGTACAAATCCCAAGCTCTAATAGGTCTAGTAGTGTTGATGACTACTTAGATTAGGAGGAGAAGATTGAAAAGACATTTGACTTTTATGATTAGGAGGATGTTATTTGTATTTAAGTGGCTACAATAGAATTTTCTAGATATGCATTAATGTAGTGGAAGAAGTTGTAGAATGTCTACCTGAGAGCCCAACGAGAAGTCTAGACATAGAATGAAATGAAGAGGGTCTTAAGAAGTGGGTTTGTTCCTAAACACTATGAGTAAGACACTTTCAAGCATCTCCAAGACTTGAGACAAGGTAGCAGATTAGTGGATGACTATGTCCAAGAGTTTTAGTTACTCATGATCCGGTGTGATGTCAATGAACCCGAGACATGAACTATCATAAGGTTCATCTCTAAGCTAAGGACTGAGATTGGTAACATAGTAGAGCTATAAAGTCTTACAACTTTAGACAAAGCCATTAAGGTGGTACAGAGTGTCGAAAGGCAAAGACGAAACCAGGTTAATTGAATGCCAAGTACCTAACCTATGCTGCTGAATAGAAGTGGCATGCTAAGTCGACCAAGAAATGACTGAGCATCAAACAATTCTAAGGTGGAACATCAAAGGCAAGTGCCGATTTGACCAGAAGAAGGCCAAGGTAAGGGTAAGGTCAAGGAACCTAAGGTCCGAAAAAACCAAGGTCAAAGCTTAGGAAGAAAGACCCAAGAAATCAAATGCTTTAAATGTCTCGGTTATGAGCACGTAGCTAATTAATGTCTAAACCGCCAAGTCATGACTATAAAGGGAGACAAGCACTAGTTTGAAGTAGAAAGTGTAAGCAAAGGAGAGGAAGAGATGGGAGTTAAACAGATGATGGAAGAGTTTCAAGAAGACCCTAATGCCGAGAGACCTCCTAAGGGCAATTTCTAAGTACTGGTTTATCGTTCGAAGATCTCTTAGTGATTTTGTAGCTAATGAGAATGAGAAAAGAGAGAACCTCTTCCATATGAATTGTCAAGTGAATGGCAAGCTATACACCTTGATCATTGACGAGAGGAGCTGTACCAATATCATAACACAAGGGGTAGTTAAGACTATGAAATTGCCAACCCTCCCACACCTTAAGCCATACAAGATTCATTAGCTGAATGAGAAAGGAGGTTTACATGTTGTCAAGTAGGTTAGAGTACCGATTACCATTAGTAATAGGTATAGGGACGACGTGTTGTATGATGTCCTTCCCATGTGTGCTTCTCACATATTACTCGACCAACCATGGCTATTTGACTTGAGAGTGTTGCATAATAGGTACAAGAAACCTACATGTTCTAGAAGGATGGGAAGAAAATTATACTGACACCTATGAGTCCTAAAGAAGTATAGGAAGCCCAAGAGAAGACTGCTAGGTCAATGTAGTGGAAGTCCTTAGTGATTTTCCATGCTCAGTTTACTCAAGAAGTCAAGGTTGAGGAGCTTACTTGCTAAGGTGAGAGAAGCTAAGAGCTTACCTACCAAGGTGCAACAACTACTTCAAGACTATGCTGACCTATTTCCTAATAAGATGCTGAAAGGTTTACTTCCTTTAAGAGGCATTGAGCATTGCATCGACCTCTAACTTAGAGCTATCTTACAGAACCAACCTACTTATAAGCTCAATCTTAAGCAAGCAACTGAGCTAAAGAAACAAGTAGATGAGTTGGTACCACTGATACATCTAAGAGAGTATGAGCCTATGTGTTATACCAGCAAGACTAGTACCTAAGAAAGATAGGTCATGGAAAATGTGTATCAATAGCCATATCATCAACAAAATTACTATTAAGTACCAATGCCCAATCCTACAATTAGATGATATGCTCGATGAGTTGCATGGTGCCCACATCTTCTTGAAGATTGACCTAAAGAGTAGCTATCACCAAATACGAATAAGACCTGGAGACAAATGAAAGATAGCCTTCAAGACAAGAGATGGTCTGTTCGAATGGATGGTAATGTTGTTTGGCCTAATTAATGTGCTTAGTACTTTTATGTGGCTAATGAATCATGCGCTTAGAACATTGATCGGCAAATGTATTGTGGTTTATTTTGATGACATTTTGATCTACAGTATCGACCTCATAACTCATTATGAGCATTTAAGATCGGTGTTTGACATCCTTCGTACCGAAAGCTTATTCAGCAACCTAAAGAAATGTGTATTCTATCAAAGCAAGGTCGTATTCCTCAGATATGTTGTTTCAGGGAAAGTAGTTTGAGTTGATGATGAGAAAGTGAGAGCTATTCTTGAGTAGCCTATGCTGACTAGTGCTGCTGAAGTCGGGAGCTTCCATGGTTTAGCTTCATTCTATCGAAGATTCATTCGAAACTTTAGTTCTATAACTGCACCTTTAATTGAATTGACAAAGAAGAACACTAAGTTTATGTGGTCGGAGAAAGCTTAGAAAAGTTTTAAAGATGTAAAATCTAAATTGACGTCTGCTCTAGTACTTGCCCTGCCAGATTTCGAGAAAGTTTTTTAGATAAAATGAGATGCATCTGGCGTTGGCATTGGTGTTGTCCTTATATAGGAACGCCAACCAATTGCATACTTCAGTGAGAAGCTTAAAGGAGCTGCCTTAAATTACTCGGCTTATGACAAGGAGTTCTATGCCCTTATGCAAACACTACATAACTGATAGCATTACCTCTTACCAAAAGAATTCATCATCTACTCCGATCATGAGTCTCTTAAGCACCTCCGAAAATAACAAAAACTTTGTCGGCGTCATGCCAAGTGAGTTGAATTCTTGGAGACCTTTTGCTACGCCATCAGGTATAAGAAGGGGAGCACAAACACCATAGCTAACGCTCTTTCTCATCATCATACACTCATTACAACATTGCAAGCCAAGGTACTTGGATTTAGCACCCTACCTGATCAGTATGAGCATGATCTGCATTTTGGGCCTTTAGTGGGCAAGTGCAATGTTAGGGGAACCGTAGATGGATTCTACTTAAATCAAGGGTTCCCGATGAAAGGTAAGCAGGTTTGTGTGCCGAGTGGTTTGACAAGAGAACTACTCGTCCGAGAAGCTCATGTTAGGGGTTTGGCTAGCCATTTTGGGGAAAAGAGGACAACTGAGATATTAAAAGAATATTTCTACTAGCTTAGGATAATGAAAGATGTGCGCCGAGTTCTAGAGAGGTGCGAGGTGTGTAAACTTGCAAAAGGAAAGAGAAAGGTGTATGGAGAGTATATACCCCTACCTATACTAGAGTAGTCGTGGACTAACCTAAGTATGGATTTCATGCTCGTCCTTCCCTGAACGCCGAGAAGACATGACTCAATCATGGTAATGGTCAATCGGTTCAACAAGATGAGCCACTTCATTCCTTGTCATAGAACTAATGATGCTTTATTTATTGCTAACCTCTTTTAGTAGGAAATTATGCGACCACATGGAGTAATGAGAAGTATTATATCCTGGTATGCCTAAGAGCTTAGTTATCACTAGGACTTACTGAGGTGGATTTGAATTGAAATGGGTCCTTCGAGATATCGAAGAAAATTAGAGGTAAATGGTCCATAACCAAACAAGAGTAGCCGACATGAAGCTGCTCGAAGCATGTGACTCACCAACGAACACAACATGACTTGACACCATACTTGATATGATGCACAAGTTGATGTCAAAATCCACCCACCACTAATCATGAGCTACTCGGCGAGATTAGATAAGAGTGTATGAAATATAGACTTGTAGAAGGTTATCTTACAAGAACAGAATATTCAGTATTAAAGTGTAAGTTATCTACGACTTACAAAAGAAAAGGACTATTTATAGTAAGTCCCTAGGGTGGCATTATCAATAATGAAATTACAAAAAAAGTATATACAAAAAGAAGATTTCTAGTACATACTAAAAAGGGTAAAAAGGACAAAAGACCAAAAATGAAAAAGTAGTACAATGTCAGACGAAGTGGATAAGTGGCAGTGCAACATTGGTCCTATACAAATATTCTTTGAGCACAGCAAATGAGAGGAGCCAAAATGTTGCGGTAATAAAGGGGCCAAGATGAGAGAGATGGTGGCATGCCGAGAGAAAACTATTCAACCGTTTAAGCGAGTCTCTCGTCACTCAACAGGAACTTCTCGTAGTTGGTTGGATTACTCGATACAGGGTCCTCGATAAGGGAATGGTTAGCATCATCACTACTAAGTGTATAGATTAACGTATGACAATTAGGGGAGCTCAAAGAGTTCAACCACACTCTTTCAACGTAAACTTTCTCGTCATCAGTAAGTTACCGAAAGAGAATTCACCGGCTAAGGGATTAGAGTCCTCGGAGCCGTACATAAGTAATGGGACCGTTGGTTAGCAGTTCATCATATCCAACCATAACTCAAAGTTCACGAGCTTCTTTTGGAGGGCCTTGTGGAAGAAGCTAAGCACTAAGCTCATGTTCAGTACTTCTTGCCATCCTTAAATAGATAGCTAAACTGAAGTTGTAAATAGGACAATCGCCCACCTCCTACAGGTTACTATCAAGAAGAATTTACATGACTAGGATTTATGCCTATCTATCATAGGGTTTGCCTATAACTGCTCCACTCACAGCTCGAGAGGAAAATCTCTATTTGAGATCGTTTATGGACTTAACCTAAACTTACCCATGGATTTAATTATCAATCCGACTACATAAAGGGAAAGCCAACTTGGCCTACAGCGAGCTGAGGAATTCTAGAAGTTACATTAGAAAGTTGCTGAACAACTGGCCAAGACTATGGCCCGATAGAAGGAACAAAGAAACCGAGGAAGGAGACTGGTCGTTTATACCTTGGAGACTTTGTTTAGATCTATCTTAGTAAGGAACACTTCCCTAGTAGGACGATGAACAAACTATCTCCCAAAGCTGATGAACCTTACAAGATCCTTAGGCGAATTAACGACAATGCCTATGAGGTTGAGCTACCTAAGGGGTACGGTGTGTCGACCACATTCAATGTCATCAACCTAACTCCCTATGTGCCAAATGACGATGAAGATCATGATTTGAAGACAAATCTCCAACAACCTTGGGGAGCTAATAGGTTATCGACCATTGGCTTACTCATTCGCGTATGCTTCAGAGGCCTCCAATCCCTCACCTAAAAAATTCTTTCTCACCAACCTACTGATGACGAGAAACAGTATACAAAAGGTAGATGGCTGAATTCCTTGAAGGCTCCGAGTTGTCATAATGTGCTCTGCTCTCTCTCTTGTGTCGATGCTAACTATCCTTTGGCCGAGGGCTCTATGTCGAAAGATCTAACCTTTAGCTACCAAGAGTTCCTACCGAGTAAAGCTAACCTCCTGCCCACCAAGTACTTCTCTTTCGGCCTCCCTCCAACTCTCAAGGCATTCCTTCTCATCTCAGCCTCTTTATCGCCATAACATCTTGATTCCTCTCACTTGCTGTGACCAGAGAATCTTTGTATGGAACCAATGTTGCATTACCTCCTATCCATTTCATCTGATACTATACTATTTTTCCCTTTTTGTTGTTTGTCCTTTTTTCCCTTTTTCATAAGTACTATGAATCCCCATTTTTGTATGCCTTTTTGTAATTTCTTTATTTATATTGTTGCCCTAAGAACTTACTATAGATAATCCCTTCTCTTTGTGAGCCAAAATCATCTTACTTTACAGATAAATATTGAATATATTGTTCTTGTGAGACAACACTCTCTAAGTCCATTTTCATACACTCTTATCTAATCTTACCAAGTAATTCAGGATTAGTGGTAGGTGGACCTTAACATCAACTTATGCGTCATATCAAGTGAAGTGTCAAGTCGTGTAGTATTTGTTGGTGTGTCATATCCTCCGAGTAACATCTCATTAGCTACTCTAGTCAGTTCATTAACCTACTCACTCTAAGTTTCTTCGATATTTTAAAAGACCCATTGGTTCTAACCTATTACGGTAAGTCTTAGTGATAACTGAGCTCTTAGGAACATCAATAGGTCAGCTTATTTAGATAATCTAAGAAGCTTACGTTGAGGCTTGGGTACTTCTCAAGAACCACTCCCCTAAGGTGGTGGCTCGCTTCAATAAAGATATCCTCACCTTCGTCATCCTACTACTCGGACAGTAAGAAATCACTGATGACCTTTTGCTCAACGATGGAATGGATGACTTTCCAACTCTAGATGCTTGACCTATTGCTCCAATTCCATCTTCTATTCGGCTAGCTCCAACGAGTACTTATTGCTTTCACTTCTACTCCCCTTCATTTCTAGCTTAGTTGACAATTTGGAGATTGATGCACTTAACTCTCAATTGCATTGTTCTTATCGAGCTTGGTTTTTCACCACTCGATTTTTTTTTTTAAATTAAGTTTTCTTTAAATTAATTAGTACTAAACCCTTATCCGTTTAGAACTAACCCTCGACTAAGGTTTAAATAAAACCATCTTTTTTTATATTGAAAAATGCCTTGTAATTGCCACCCAATTGAAATCGAGAAAAACAGTTAAATTATAACTAATTGGATAAATTAGTTATAACTTAGCCACTAGTCTACAATAAAACTAATTTTGAAACAGCTTTTAAAAACCAGAGATTTGGATTTAGGGGTTAAAGGTTTTAAACTCTTACGAGTACTACTGACTTTTCAAATTTGACTTTAATCCTAAAAATCACCTTTTTTGATCTCATAAAACTCGATTATTAATTGCTTTAATTGGACAATTTAAGTAATCTAGGAAAAGAAAATTAAATTTTTTTTATTTTTATCGTCACCCTATAAGTATCTATGTACCCGTTATTTGGGATCAAACTAATGTATTTCTTTTTATAAAACTTTAGTGAGTTGATATTGTTTTAATTTGAAAACAATTAAGTTTATGTTTTACTCAATTTGATTTATTTAAGAAAATTCATAAAAAAGAAGGTCCTAAATTGAGTTTTTTATTTTTTGGAAAAATCTAAAACGTCCTAACTTTAACAAAAAAAATCCAATTATTTTTTTATTTTGAAAAACCCGATTTCTAAGTGTAAAAAAAAAAAATAATAATCTTTATTCTTCAACTATTTACTTATTTATGTTTACTTTTATTTTTTATTATTATTTTATTTATTCTATTTATTTTTATTTTTATCAGACTAAAAATAAAAAAAAATAAAAAACAAAATAAACTACTTTTTTTTCTTTCTTTCTTTTTCCTCTTTTTTTTCTTCTCTCTTTTATTTTTTTATTATGATTACATTTAAAATTAGAAAGTAAAATGAATAAACAAAATAAGTAAAATAATAATAATAATAATAGTAAATACAGATTGAAATTGGTTCGGACTAAGAGGAGGCTTTGGATGTATAGGTCGAGTTGTAGGTCAAACTCTAGATCGAGCTTTGGGTCGAGCCCGGGGTCGAGTTGGATCTTCGAGTCGAGTCAGGTCTTCTCCAAGCTTTCTAATGGCAACAATAAGGTGGTGTGATTGCGAGCATTCTAGGTAGCAAATCGAGCAAGAAAGAGAGGATTCGTGAATTTCTGATTAGGATTAGTGGGGGTAGAGAGAGTGTCATAGTTGTTGGGGGTGGTTTTGAAGGTGGTGCGAAGTGGCGATCGGTAGTGGTTGACACAGTGGTCAAGTGGTGCTTGCTGGGTTCAAATGGGTGGTTAAGGTTTTGAACTACCACGAAACTAGTCGTGGCAATGGATTTCGTCGAAGAATCTCGGGGAGAGGGAATTCTAGAGAAAAAGGGACAGCGATTAAGCTAGAGAGAGAAAGGGATCGTAAGAGGGAGAGAGAGGAGTTGTGAGTTATTTATGCTATTTGTCTATGTTCAATGAGTCCCCTTAACACCCCTTTTATATACGAATTTATCCTAAAAAACTAAGGAAAGCTCAAATTAGACTTGAATGCAAATGCTCAAAAATCCAGTTTTTTTCCAAATTTTGGAGCTTGATTTGAATGCTCCCTTGATTGAATTTGGACATGTTATTGGTACCAATTCAAAGTAGGCTATGTGGTAAACACAATCAGAGCAAGGAATTGAATGTGTGTATGTATGCATGTGTGAAATCTGTGCAAAAATTGGCTCTAAAGTGAAGAGGTCGGGTTGTTTTCCAACTGAGAAAGAGGGGGGAAATAGCAGGAAGGGGAAGAAAGAAGATAGAAAGAGAGAGAAAATGTCGATGTGGCATTGACATAGTGCTATGTCAACCATGTTGACTAATCACAACATGCCACATGTCATCACGCGATACGTAGCAGCTGACATGGCATGCCAACGTGGCTTTACACCTAGCATACCACGTAGCTTAACACGTGGTGCCATGTCAGCACATTGTCCAATCTGATGATGCCATATGTCAAGATATGTAGCGCAATCAAACCCCGATATGTGATAGTCCTTAATGTGATAAAAAATAAAAAGGCTTTTACATGCATTCACTAAGATTCGAACCCAAGACCTCTAAATGTTTATCTATTAAGTTGTTCACCTATGCCTTGTCCATATGTGCAATTTAATTACACATACGAATCAAGCCAGCCTAGGCTGTATTCAAATCTAAACTTAAGCACAACAGCCGGACATCTAAACTTATTTTAAAATTAAAAACCTATCCTATGAAATCGTTATTTTCTAATTTCCCTAAAATCTTTTTTTTTTTTCAATTTTACTATTTTTTTATTTTCTAAATTTTTTCAATATTTTTATTTTCTTAACTTCTCATTTTTTTTTGTTTCTTTCTAAATTTTTTATTTTTTTTATATTTTTGCAAGTTTCTTATTTTTTTTTGTGCTTTTTCTTGTATTTTTCTAAAACATTTTTTTTTTCTAAATTTCCTTATTTTTTTGGGTTTTATATTTTTTTTTTTTTGTGTTTTTCCTAATTTAAGAGCTATTGAGGAAATAAAATCGACATAAATGAGGCAAAAATTAGATGTTTATAATTCCAAGTCCTTATTAGCCTCCTTCTCCTCCTCCCATTTCTTGAAGAGCTTAGCTTTAGGCTTTTGCTCCTACTCTAACTACTTCTTGAGGGAAATAACCTCCTTAATAGCCCCTTAGGCTTCCTTCCACTTCTCTTTCTCCTTTTCTAGCTCGGCCTCCAAAGTTGCTTTCTACACAAAGGAATGAAGAAGACGTCTATTAGCTTTCCAAAATTTCTTATAATAATGCTTTCAAGAGAACTCCACCTCTTTTCAACTCTTCTATGTAAGAAGCACGTCTGATCAAAGGTCTTTTACCTCTCCTAACAAATCATTATAACGAATAATCTAGAGTAGCACTTGGCCATGGGACTATAATGCAAGGGTTACACCATGAGCAATTAATAGGAAACTTAGGAAACATTGTAAAATAAAGCAATTTAAAGAAACGAATACTCACCCGACAACCTAACAAGTTAAGGTAGCTAATAAATGTATAAAATTGCACATTTATCTCTACTTAATTATTGTATATTCATGCATTTCGTGATACTTTTATTGTGAATTATGCTTAAAAATCATGAAAAATACAATTTTCTTAATTAGTTGCATAAATAGTGAGAAAAAAGATCAAAATATGACTCAAATAGTTATTATAAACTCATGTATTCATATCATGATTGTATGCCTTTTTCTATGTGAGTTTATATAATTTGTGACCAAGCAAAGCCTTTATGTGACAACTGCAATTGAACAAACAGCAAATTGAGTACAATCCATGATCAATCCAACCATTGCACTATAAGTAATAACTAAGTTGCAACATTTGATAGCAGTTGAACTAAGTCTCTTGAAGCAAATCAAAGCAAACAAATTGCTTTCTATGAGAAATCCAAGCAACAACTTCTTGAGTAACTGAAAGAACCAGGTCGTAGACCTCATATTTAGTAGCTACAAGACCAAGAAGTTCTTCAAAGAAGCACCCCCACTCACATTCCAAGGAAACTGCAGCAACTCATTTCAGACCAGAATTTTTAGGCCGAACACTCCAAAAACACAATTGGCATCATGGTAACCATCCATTCAAGCTTCTGGTCGGGTTCAACCCATTCGAGCTGTTGAACTTCAATTGCAGCAATTACAAGTCTAGGAAGAGCAGCTCTCTTGGTACTCTCCAAATTGTACATGCTACAGCAGCTTCTTGAACTGCAATTTTCAGCAGCAAGTTCTTCAAGAACCAAGCTATGTTGAATAGCAACTCCTCATATCCAAGCACAAGTCAGGGGATCTATGAGATGCAAATCTCTATTCAATTGCAACAGCCCCTAACCTGTGACAACAACTGCAACAACTCCAATGCCGAGACAAGACCAACACGGCAGCTGTCCATTTCCGAACAACAACAGCAGCACCAAGAGACTAGAACTCAAGCTCCAATTATGACAACTCCAGCTTTTAGCAAAAAGATGAATCGAGCTGCATCTTTAGTCTTACCAATTGCGCAATTTAGTTTTCTATCTTACACTTATTTTTCGATGCCAACTTGCCTTATCTTTGTTTGGCTTGTTACTCCATTTTGGTTGTTTGACAGGTTTATGAGCATGAGTTGTGAAGTCCAGAACTAAGCTTAAATTGTAGCGGCTTCTTAACTCCAACACAACCAGCAGCTGTTTAAATAAACTTGCAGGCCTTGGATTCAATTTCAGCAGCAGCACACCAATCTGAGAGCTCCACTTCACTCAGCAGTTGCAAACTCCACGGCACAAGATAGCTACAGCAGGATCATATGTTCGAAGTAGAACACTACAAGAGCAACTGACTCAAGCTACTGTCTAATCCGAGCCATACAGCAGCAGCCCTGTCCTGAGCTCCAATCTCTTCTGCATATGCAGATTTAAACCAAGTGAGCTGCTTTCCTTAAGCCTAGCAACTCGATCAAGCAACAAGCTGAGAACTGAGTAGATGCCGAGCAGTTTCCTCAACCAACTCAAGCACTTGAAAGCCGAAGCAGAGCAAAGCACTCATGTGAGCTGCAATTTACAGCAGCTGAACTGAGTTGCCAAGCACAAATACGAGCAACCCCTAATTCCTAATTGTAGCTGTCTGAGTTCTTTCTTCAATGATCCACATAAACAATTGATAACTGCAATTCCTAGCACCTTCTTTGGACAAATTTAGCAGCAGCCAGCAATAATGACCAAGCACCTATCTACTGCAAGCCGAGCTGCACATTCATTCTTCCAATTGCCTAATTTATTTATTTATTTTTTGAAGTTGCAATTCGTTTGAATCAACTTGCCTTATCTTTGTTTGGATTTACTCTATTTTGGTTGTTCGATAGGTTTTATGAGCATTGATTGTGGGGTTCGAGCAACCAAGTAGCAGTTGCGGCATTCCAACCAAACAACAAAGCAGAACCGAATTGAGCCATTGATTTGGAATCGTAGCAGGCGCAATTCAAAGCATGCAGCAGGCCGAGAGAGAGCAATTCAATAAACAGCAGCTGAAATACTCCAACCAGCAGCAAAAGTCCACTTCGAGCTCGGCAACTCCAACCAACAACTGAGCTGAAACAAACCGCGAACAACAGCAGCAGCCGAGAGCTCTAAGTGTCACAGCGGCAACTCCACGTGCAAGAACACTCGCATAACAGTTGAAACTCCTATCAGTATTGCGTGTTCATTCATTCGTAGAGAACTGAATGGAATATAACATTCCAATAGAGCTGACTTTCAATTCATTTTTAAGAAGGGCAGCAGCTTATTAAAGTAAAATGGCAAAGCTTCATTAAAAAGGGTAGCTGACTATGACTTCAAAAATTGGATCAAGTTCAGCTTGCCATAGCAGCCATCAAGTTCAAATCAAGTTAGCCAAGCTCCTATTCAATTCCATCGCAGCAACTTGGAGTTTCTCTAAGCAAATCAGACACAGGGATATGGATTGTTCAACTAATTTTCCAATCTTACAAGTCTTTGTAGAGGCTAACATGTTTTATCTCATTATTCTATTGGTTTGTATGGCTGGTAACAGGAGCATAATTACTACCATTAGCCCCTGCAACACTAAAGCCGAGCGCTCTACTGAGACCAAGCAGCTGAACTCTACACCTGACAGCAAAGAGTCTCTGGCCGAAGAAAACTCCACAACAGCACGAGCAACTCCAAGACAGCAGTAGAGGATTTCACCAGCAGTAAAGCAGTTGAGGCAGAGCAACTCCACCTATGCAACCAAAGACTGAACTCCATGAAGGACATAACCAAGTCGAGAGCTTCTTGAACCAAGCACTTGAACAACTCCAGGTCCTAGCCAAATTAATAGTAACACGCTTGAGCTTTACACAACCAAATAGCAAAGCTGCAATTTATTGTGACGTGAAGAACATATTTTGGCAACGCAAAGATACACTCGTGGGGCTTTATTTTCAAAAAAGGAATTAAATAAATAAATAAATTAAAGCAGGCCATGAGAATTAAAGAAGTTTAGCCCATTGTCATATTGAGTGGCCCACGTGGACAGAAAATGACAAATATCACCGCAATTTGCAGAAGGTCCAGCAGCACTTATTTGGAGAATGATATCCTTGGCATACAGAATGACATCACAGGGTCTACACATTCTCATGGGTGGATTTTATTTCCAGGGGGGGGTTGTGGTGGTGGTCGGGGTGGGGCCGGGGCGGCAGTGGACGAGCATAAAGAGAGGAGCAGCCGAATAGGAAAAAAAAAAAAAGAAAAGGGAAGGCGATAGCGAGCCAAAGAAAGAGAAGACAGCTGGAGGACGAGAAGAAAATTCCAGAGCTTAGGGATTTTTATTTTTTTCTTAGTTTACTAGAAAATAGAAACTTTATTTTTATTTTATTAATTTGATTATGTGTTGTTTAATTTTAGGACTCTAAATCATTTTGTTCTATCTTACTAGAGGACTATCCCAGGTTCCAAATGAATCGGGATATACCGATTATTATATTGGGTTTCGAGATTAAATATACTGATTGAGGTATTTTCTTTTCTTTATTATTTCAATTTAAATATATCTTGATTCATTTAAGTTTTGCGATATAATTTAGTGCTTAATTTAATTGGGTTTTGTATTGATAGATTTGATGAATTGAAGTGTTTGTGTTTTATTTCGATGTCAATTTTGAGTGTTTGGGTATTTTTCTTTTGTATTCATCGTCTAATCATTTAGTTAGATAAATTTATAGGATATCCGGGAGAGTATCGATAACTCGTGTTGAACATAGCTTGAATTTTTTAAAAAGCTCATCATAGGAATATGCGGATTTTAATTAAATTCATGAACTCACGCACTTAATACGATTGGAAGTATAGTTCAAGTCATGAGGACGTGCTTAAACCATATTTCTAACTAAAATAATAAATTTGGTGTGAACTGATTATTATTTACCAGATAATTTTAGATAAATTGTCTTATATAGGTGAATTTATGCTATAATTGGAATTCCGCTACTTCAGGAGGTAGGCAAGTTCTAATAAGTTTAGTTAAATATCTTACAGTCAATTTCAAATATCGATTTAAGACATTGCATTGATTCAAATGAGAATAGATTTACAAATCCCAATTTGATCTTTTTTATCTCGTAGACCCAAGATCCTCATAGTGCAGCTAGAACATTTCGTTTAGTATTCATTTTGTTATTCAGTTTTCACTCATTTTTAATTTAATTATTAATAACTTAGCTTAGGGAAAAACTTAGATAATTTAATACTTAACACCTAACTCTCTATGGAATACAACGTTGACTCACTATGTGTATTACTTCCACGACCCGATACACTTGTCAATTCACATACTCACGTTTTCAATGAGTCAGTAGCCTACTAACTCAAAGGGAGTCTTAAAGAAAGGCCTTAACAACATCTCCAAGGCGCTCCAATTAGTAAGGGTGAAAGACCCCATTAAGGCTTGCAAGCTGAGTTCTCGATTGTGTTGTATCATATTGCTGGCCTAGGCATCTCACTTGTTGATAGTTAGTTTTCGTTCATCTGACACTCAGCCTTTCATCTACCAAGAAGCCGTGTAACTAACTCTCTCGACATTCGCATTACACAGATGATACACGGCATTTATGCCAAGTATAAGGTACGCTCTTGGTTTGAATTTAAGTCTATTGTACGAACAGTTATCATAAGCACGGTTATATTACACAACCGCTTGCTACTCCTACATATGAGAGAAGATGTTAAGTCAAGAAACTTCCACGTATCTTAACAATTGTCTTGACAACTACCCTAGACACTTCAACCTTCTATAAATACCAGGAAGAAACTTTGTAAGGGGTTCTGACACTTCTTATTCATATACTTACTCTACTAAATTACCTTACTAACTTAGGCATCGGACTAGCCCTAATACTAAGTATTTCACTTTCTTTTACAGGATTTTTCCTCATCCCAAAATTCACTAACAACATTTGGCACTGTCTGTTTTTCTCTAAACACAACCACATAGTTAAAACTAAAATGACCAAAAGTACAAGTGCTGATACTTCCTCCCATTACCCTAAAGAGGGGAATCGGCATGTTGATGAACAATGATTAGCTCGACTCAAGCAACTTTGTCTTGATTTAGCCATAGAAAATTCCAAGTTAAATAAAAAATATGAATAAATCCTTAACCTTCTTCTTAAATGTTTTCACCCAAATTAGCACAAAGAGCATGGCAATCATGATGCTAACAGTCCTGATGATTCCATTTATTCACCTAAATTGCCAAAAGAGCAAGCTGAGGTTCCAGCGAGACCCTTAGTTCCTGCTTTCAAGAAGATTGATAAAGGCAAGCAACCGCAGTACGTGCATCATGTAGGACCCTTACATGTTAGCACCCTTGTTATAACGACCAAATAGTTCTAAATCAAGAAATATCCTTTCATCCTAGAGATTTTAGAAGAAGTAATACCTCGATACGTTAAGCTTTCCCAATTCGAAACATACAATGGGACGAAAGACCCAAAAGACCACTTGGAGTACTATCATATACTGGCCAAGTTATATGGTTTAAGCAATACGGTGGCCTGTCAAGCCTTTCCTTTAACCTTAAGGAATGCAGCTAGCAAATGATTCAAATACCTGAAACCAAATACCATTTCATGTTTTGATGAACTAGCAGAGGTGTTCCTTCAACACTTTCTTACTAGCAAACTTCCTTTTAAGGACTCTTTAATCCTTAACACCATCAAACAAAAGTCCGATGAGTCAATCAAGGACTATTTAGCCAAATTTATGGCCAAGATGGTCCAAATCCCAAAACTGGATATGAGTGTGGCCCTTAACATCGTAATTGATGAAGTTAAACCTCATGGAGACCTTTTCAAGTCTCTCGCAAAAAACAAGGTGAAAACTTTTGTTGAGTTTAAAGCTAAAGCTACCTCATACATTCGATAGGAAGACAACATAAAAGCACGATGAGAGGCTGATTAGAGCAAAGGAGATGGAAAGAGTGAAAAATGAAAAATGCGAAGGATAGACTTGGTATGGACAACAACAATAGTTCAAATGCTGAGAGAAAGAGACCAAGGATACCAACATTTACATCCCATATACCCGTCAATCATCTAATCTTGGACATTTTGATGGAAGTACGTAGGGAGAGACGTATCCTCCAGTGGCCAGAAAGGATGAGCGAGAATCCCTCAAGAAGAAATTTGAACAAGTACCGTGATTTCCACCGTGACAAAGGTTACAATATATATGAGTACATTCAACTCAAGAATGTAATTGAAGATGCAATATAACGTGGGCACCTATGAGAATTTTTAATGCATGATGCTGAAAGAATCAAAAGACCGTCTCAGAGGAGAAGAGAGGAACAAGAAGATGACACTTAGCTAGCAATGGCCATGAGAGATGCAAGGGATGTTAATCCTACTGGAGCACCTAATAGAGTAATTAATACCATTATCGGTGAACCTAGTATAGGTTGAACTTAATTAACAGCAAGAATTATGTTTACAATATTCACAGAAAAATAGTCAAGATTGACTATACAATATGTTTTGGAGAAGAGGATTTTGAGGGTATCTAGAGGCCACACGATGATACACTTGTCATCAATGCGAGAGTCACTAACTTCGAAGTCAAGAAGATTTTTGTTGACACAGGAAGTTCGGCCGATATCATTTTTCAGCATGCCTTCGATCAAATGAGACCTAAGATCAAAGCACAGCTACGGTCTTATAAGTATAACCTCTATGCCTTCAATAATCAACCTGTCCAAGTAGCCAAAGTTATCTTTTTGCCGATATAAATAAGCAATGACAAGCATGTTGTAGAGGACAAAGTGGATTTTCTCATCATCAAATGTTACATGATAATGAGATGGCCATACCAACATTTATTCAACATTATCCCATCAATAGCGCATCTAAAGGCCAAGTTTTCTACTCCTACTTGGGTTGGTGTGTACAGAAGGGATCAATAATTGGTGCAGTCCTTGTATATAAAGGCCTTAAGAAGAGAAGAAGTTTTTCAAGTTGAAACTTATCTAGATGGCAAGACAACGGTATAAAGAATGCCAAGAATGATATAGAGGAAATTCCTTTGGGAAATAATCCCGAGAAGACAACAAGGATAGGAAAAACCATGTCAGCAAATGTCCAGCAAAGTCTAATTGACTTCTTATAAGCTAATGCTTACCTGTTTGCATGGTCACCTTCGGATATGTTGGTATTCCGAGAGATGTTGTGGTACACAAGCTCCAAATTGACCCGAATGCAAAAGTGGTCCAACAGAAAAGGAGACATTTTGCACCAGAGAGACAAGCAATAATAGAAGAAGAGGTCTGGAAATTATTGAGGGTAGGATTCATCCGGGAAGAGCCTTATCCGACTTGGCTAGCAAATTGTGTATTAGTCAAGAAGTCTAACAGCAAGTGGCGAATGTGCATAGACTTCACGGATCTCAATAAGGCATGTCCTAAGGATTATTTCCCATTGTCAAAAATCGATCAAATGATAGACGCAACTACAGGACATGCATTACTTTCTTTTATGGACACTTTCTTTAGTTACAATCAAATCAAGATGGACAAGGTGGATGGAGTCTACGCATCTTTCGTTACCAATTTTGGAACATACTGTTATACTATGATGCCCTTTGGACTAAAGAACGCTGGTACCACATACCAAAGATTAGTAACAAAGATGTTCAAATCTTAGATCCACGAAAATGTTGAAGTATATGTAAATGACATGATTATGAAGAGCATGAAGGAAGATCAGCATCTCGTTAATTTGGAGGAAAATTTTACTACATTGAGGAGTTATAGTATGAAACTCAACCTACAGAAGTGCATATTTGGCACAACATCAGGGAAATTCCTTAGATATATGGTCATACGATGCAGCATTGAGGCTATTCTGAGAAAGATTGTAGCCATAAGGAATAGGAAATCACTTTACATGATCAAGGAGGTATGGGAACTCACCGGATGAATTGCCACCCTTAATAGATTCGTATCAAGAAGTACAGATAGGTGCACAAAATTCTTTAAAATTTTGAAGAATCCAAAGGAATTCAATTGGACCAACGATTGCGAAAGAGCTTTCAACGAGTACAAGGAATTTCTTGCGTCATCCTTGATACTCTCGACACCCATTCTAGGAGAAAATTTATAGTTGTATTTATTAGTCAGCTACTGAGCACTTTCCTTTGTACTTGTCCGAATTGATTGCAAAGAGTACCAACTCGTTTATTACGTAAGTCATGTTCTACAAAGGCCAGAGCTTCGGTACACGAAGATTAAAAAATTTATATTAGTAGTGGTTCTCTCGACAAGAAAGTTGAAGTTGTATTTTAAAGCTCACCAAATTATTATCCTCACTGATCAACCATTACGGTGGCTTAACTCCTTAGGGAAGATGATGAAATAAGCCTTAGAGCTAAGTGCCCATGGTGTGCAATATAAACCCAAAACGATACGAAAAGCCCAAGTACTAGTGGATTTTGTTGCCGAGTTCACGAGAGAGGAAGACTATATGGAGATCGCCGAGGAACCTATCTGGTTTCTTTATGTCAATGATTCTTCGACACGAGAAGGAAGCGATGCAGGCTTAGTCCTTCAAGGCCTATATAATGTCAAAGTCCATTACGCTCTAAAATTTGGATTCCCAACCAATAACAATGAAGCAAAGTATGAAGCTCTAATCGTCGAATTGAAACTAGCGAAAGAAATTGGTGCTGAGAAACTCAAAGTGTTCTCTGATTCCCAGCAGGTGGTAAATCAGGTCACTGGAAGTTACGCAGCAAGAGAAGAAGAGATGAGCAAGTACCTCTTGGTGGTACAAATGCTTGTAGAAGAATTCCTATCATTCTCCATTAACAAAATTCCCAAAAGAAGAATATTACTACTAACAAGCTGTTGAAGTTGGCCAATATGGCATTCCCTGAGTTAAATAAGAAACTTTTCATAGAGTTTCTCCCGTAGAAAAGTTTATGCAATCTCTCGTAGAGTTGTGAGTTAGCTCCTTACCCAAGAGAAGAATCATGAATGGATTCCCTAGTAAATTATCTAAAAGGTGGTATTGTCCCTGATGACAAAAAGGAGGCATGCAAATTGGCATACTAGGCTGCGAACTACATGTTGATTGACTATTAGCAGTGTAAGCGCGGCATATCTTAACCTTACCTTCGAAACCTTTCCTGAAAGGATGCCTAAAGAGTGTTATCTAAACTACATGGTAGCATATGCAATAATCATGTAAAGTCACAAACACTATACATTAGAGCAATATGACTCGGCTATTATTGGCCGACTATAAGGAAAGATGTAAAGCATGTTGTCCGATTGAATCCTCGATGCCAGAAGCATGAGTTACTGAGTAACGTACTTGCAATTGAGTTATGTAGCTTAACCAGCCCTTAGCATTTCACCTACTGGGGGCTAGATATTCTTGGACCCTTTTTGAAGTCTATTGCCCAACGCCAATTCATCATTGTCGCTGGTGACTACTTTACCAAATAGGCTGAGGTCGAGGCTGTGGCAAAGATCATCGAGCAGAAAGTAGAGGCTTTCATCTTCAACTCCATCATATCAAGATTCGGAGTTCTCTACATGATAGTTACAGATAATAGCCCACAATTTGATAACAATAAGTTCTAGACATTTTGTGAGAGGTATGACATTTGGCTCAACTATATGTCTGTAGTGTACCTTCAGACAAATGGACAAGTCGAGGCCATAAACAAGATCATACTGCACAACTTGAAATGAAAAGTGGATCAAGTCAAGGGGAAGGAGGCCAATGAACTACCAAACATCCTATAGGGATACAGAACCACTTATAAAACCGCAACAAGAGAGACACCATTTAAGTTAGCCTACGGTTTTGAAGTCATGTTGCCGATTGAGCTAGACTTGCCCAATCTATGGATACATAATTTTGATGTTATGCTTAATTGAGTTGGGTTGACGGTGAATCTGAGCATTATTAAGGAAATTTGAGACATTACAAAAACTAGGGTCGTGGCATACCAGCATAGAGCAGCAAGATACTATAATCAAAAAGTGAAGTACAAGGTTTTCCAACCTAAAGATCTGGTTTGCTGTAAGATGGAAGCAATTGGTACGCGGGCAAATCAGGGAAAGCCCGACACAAATTGGGAAGATCCTATTAGGATCCGGGAAGTCATTGGCGAAGGGGCCTATTAACTAGAAAGGTTAGATGGATCCATCATCCCTTAAGCTTAGAACGCCAAGAATCGAAAATTTTATTTTGATTAATGCAGGATGATTTCTGCCATCTCTCATTGGTGGCAGCCAACATGTTTGTAAGATTGGTACTTATTCATGACAATTATATATTTAAAGTCTCATCATATTTTGGTTACGATTGCTAACTAACAAGTTCCATGTTGCATGGCAAACGAACTGATAACCTAACGCGATTAACGACCAATACAAATTAACCTTATAATCGAGTAATGTGGCTAGTCCACACCTGAAACGGTAAACAGACAGTATAAAACGATGAGCATGTGAAATAAAATATGTTGAGGAAAAATGACATGTGAAATAAAACTTATCGAGAAACAAATGGTGTGTGAAATAAAACATGCCAAGAGATAGTTAGGCATGTGAAATAAAACATGCTAAGAGATAATTGGGCATGTGAAATAAAACACATCGAGAAACAAATAGCATGAAAAATAAAACATGTTGACGAATGAGATTGCAAAGCAACATACGTATACCATATAAACCGAGAAAGTGCAGTATGTAAAATTAAATGTCACAAGAACTCGGCATTGCCTTAATTATATTCTAATTAATAAATTACGTAAGAATGCAATGTGCTAATACAATAAGTCCTATGGCTTATCTTCAAATTCAACAAAAGTGATTTTTAAATCATTAGTTGGGGCTTCTTCGGCAGTTGGGTTCTTAGAGTAAGCAACTTCTTCGACATGAGCTTCATTATCACTTTGATCCATACTCTCAACACCTATCTCGTCGCCTTCATCTTTATTAGCAGTACTAACTTTGCCATCAATGTTAGCAAAGTCAAGACATGAGAGATCATAACCGAGATGAAGCTTCAAGACCTCTTCTCTTGCTACTTAAACTCCCTCCAACAACTTTTTAAGTAGAAGCTTCTCGTATTGCTAACTGGGAGTGACTATATCAAGAGCCTCTTCAACATATGGCCCCCTCCTTAGAGTCTACTCCAACTCGGCAACATGGCTCTGTAAGTTTGAGTTGTTGGTCTCCAACTCCTTTATTTGCATCCTGAGCTTATCTTCATCATCGCTCATCGTGCAAATAATTTAGGCCAAGCCCCAACACTTTTCCTTTTTCTTCTACAGCTCCTCTTTCAAGCTTTCAGACTCTGTACTGTTCTTCTATTTTGGCCTTTAGGTTAAAGATTTCATCAGCGGTGAGGTCATGTGACAATTTCTCAGCAACAAGTTCCTCCTTAAGCTTTCATGCCTCCATTTCAGCCTTAATCCTCACATTTTCGACAATAGTAGTTTGGGCCTTTGATGCACTGTACGCATCTTCAACTTTCTACAGCAAATTCATTTATTACAATCAAAAGTGATTAGGTATTACACATAAAACTGAAGATATTACCTTCTTTGCCTCTTTGTCAGCCTCATCTAATGTTGTCAGAATATGGCTACTTATTTGGAAAAAGAAATGTGTTGGTTACCCAAACGAATTTGATAATCAAAAGCAATGGTCATAGATACTCACATCATATAATTTGGCCACAAAATGGGTCTTATTGCAACGGTCGACCCTATTGACATCGTTCTTGGCGATATCTTTGTCTTTCAAAAGAAAGATCCCTTTCATTAAAGCTAAAGATTTCGTCTTGTCTCCTAGGGCCGAGTCAGTGTCCAAAATTTGGTGGCTCCAACAAGGGACGAAGTATTTGTTGACCTCTTTATTGGGGACGAATTCGACACTACTGATGTCGAGAGATTTAGAATGCATAGCCTCCTTCGCCCTTTTGTCCAAGCCCTTAGACTTCTTGATAGGTGGTTGGCCGGCGAGCTCCTTCCTTAGTCTTTTTTCACCACTCGAAGCCGCCACAATTGCCAGCAATGAGCCTTCTATAGCAATGGCATTTTCATCCTCCTCGTCGGCATGTGTCTCTCAATGCTTGCCATCCTTCGACTCGACAGAAGTTTAAATAATCACAATCGGAGGCTCCTCAAAACGAACAACCCCAATCGGCTGTGTTTTCTCATTCTCCTTCAACCTCTCAGCAAGATGAGAGATCTTCTATGTAGCCATCTACTTCGCTGCAGCTTCTTTTGTTGGTTTCTTTGCAATAACAGGTCGAGTGGTAGCTATGAGGTAGTTACCCTCTTATTAGCCTTAGATTTTTTGGCCTTGGCTCAAGCTAGTAGCTTGGCCGAATTCACCTCTCCAGTACTCATATCTACGACATAAGTACACTAATTAATATAAACATGGAAAAAATATGAACTTACAACTTTCTTCGTAGCTATACTTAGCATAGCGGTAACACATTAGCGTACCTTCTTTTTCAGAAAATATTGGTTCTCCATTTTCGTAACACCATGTAATTCTCTTGGTGTCCTAAAAGAACATTTTGTTTCTCCTTCTCTCTTGAATTTTCTTTACTACTGCTGCATCATTCGGCATCAGATCTATGTCTTTTGTATGTATTGACTCAATTTATTGGGTCCAAAAGTCCAAGTCCTAGTTAGATACTATTGACACGAATTTGTCATGCCACTTGTGAATCTTGAATTCTAACCCATCCATGAACTTACGCCCATGCCTTGCAATAACAAAGTACCACCCGTCAAGCTACCTTCGAATAGTGAAGAAATATCGAAACAATTGAGGTATAGCCCTAACTTCAACTTCTTTGCAGACTATCTTAAAGGCCGCCAGAAGCCAATATGTGTTATTTGAGAACATACTCAGTGTAACTCTGAAATAGTTGAAAAAGCCCTTAACAAAAGTTGAAAAAGGGAAGCGCAACCCAAAATCCAAATATTTCAAGTATATATGAAACTCACGCTCCCTAGGAAAGCATATCCTCTCCCCATCTCTCGACTTCCTCAAGTTCCATGCCCCGAGAAGATCTTGTTGGTACTGATTATATTTTGTAATGAGAACCCTGTTGATGAAACTTGCGGTTCCATCTAGAGAATCGCAAAAATAAGCTATTATGTTAAACAGATATCTTGCTGTGGACCTCCCTTCCTTATCATTGGGATAATTATCTATAAAGAGCTCGTTGATCCGAGCAAGTTTATCCCACATTTTCTCCATGCTGTCGATCAAACTGCCTATAGAATAAGCCATCTCATTCCTTATTTAGGGGGTGGGGCTATGTAGAAATGGCCTCAGTCTTTGTTGCTTTGGAATTGGAAAGCACAAGTCGACGAGCAACTTTGCGAACCATACCTAAATGGTTATGTGAAATGATACAACACAAATTGAAGAATTCAAGTTGAAGATAAGGAAACGAATGAAAGTTTAAGATGTAACTAAAGAGGCCAATTCTAACTGTGAATATTACATTATATAAGGACGATTCATCCTTGTAACTACAAATCTGCTTCTGACAGTAATGATGCGTTGATATGGTAATCCCACGGATTGCCGACCGTGTCTCATGATAGAAATCTGATGGCTGAAAACTCTCTAATAGTTATTAGGCCTACCACAAAATAATGACCTAAGCAATAGATGTCATGCCTCCAATTTCTTGGCTTCTTGAATGGACAAGAGTTTAGAAATGGCAACCTTTTTGCTGGGATGTGATCTGTCCTACTTCTTGTATTACTTGGCATAAATCTAAAGAATCTCTCCCCACTCGGCCTCTAATGCAATATATATGTGTAACTCACTTTATCGATTGCTCAAACACGGGATTTGGAGGGCAAATATTGATAGTCAGTTTTTGTTCATCTGACACTCGGCCTTTCATCTACTAAAAAGCCGCGTAACCAACTCTCTCGGCATTTGCACCGCATAGATGGTATACTGCATTTATGTCGAGTATAAGAAGCGCTCTTGGTTTGAATTTAAGTCTATGGCATGAATAGTTATCATAAGCATAGTTATATTACACAACTACCTACTACTCCTACATATGAGGGGAGATGTTAAGTCAAAAAGCTTCCACATGTCTTAGCAGTTATCTCGACAACTGCCTTGGACACTACAATCATTTGTAAATACCAGAAAGAAACTCTATAAGGGGTCTTAACACTTCTAATTCACATATTTACTCTACTAAGTTACCTTATTGACTTAAGCATCGGAGTAACCGTACCGAACTGTCCCCAGTACTAAGTATTTCACTTTCTTTTGCAGGATTTTTCCTCATCCCAAAATTCACTAACAACACCACTTGGGCCTATAGAACTTCCTCCTATACTGCCTGGTAAACATCTTAAAGTCACCCTAGAAAAGGCGAAGGTCCTAAGACCTACGCAACATTTCCTTATTCTTATTCATGATGGTGTTTGTCTTTCAATGCTTCTCTAAGGCTTCTACTTAGGCCTTACCCATCTGGTCCATCACGAGATATGGGTGACCAAAGGGGAACCAAGTTGAGACAAGCTTCCTGTAAAGCCTTAGCACTTTTTCTTCTTTAGGTTTGACAACCCTGATCCACTCTCTGTAAGGGTCTCCCTCTTCTAGCCCTTCATTTCCTCCCTTACGCTATCCTTAATGGGAGTAAGGAGTTCTACTTCCTCTTACTCTCTACCTTTGAACTCTGATGACAATGGGATCAAATAGTAGGGTAGGATAAAAAAAAAGAGCCACTATAGAAATGAGCTTTATGATGGTTAAAGGGGCACTGATTAGGATCCCCTAAGGTAAGTCAGATGGCCTTGTTCTATTAGTCCCCTTTGTAGACGCCTTCAATTTTGTCGCCTTACCCTTTAAGTTAGCGACCTTCCTTAATTCTTTGCATCAAACCATTTATTGGACACTTTTCCTAAGTAAGGGGCAAAGATGACTAGCTTTGCACCTATAGAGGAGCAAATAAACAATTCAATTAAGCATTAACATATTATAAGTATTCATAAACCTCGCTATGACTAATACAGGTAAGGAAGACCCCTTATTCCTTAGAAACATGATGAATGAAGTATAGCTTCATGCAAGCCCATGCTGGTGCAAAAAAGGAGTCAATTCACATTGAGATGGACCTATACCTTCCAGCCACTTCTTCAAAACAAACTTCTCTATGCTTAGGAAGAGTTGAAAGATTGATAAAGTACAATATCTCCACATCATGTCCTTAGCACTAATTTCTTTATCATGTCTTAAAGCCATGAAGGCCTCGATCTCTAGCATAATCTTAGCATTGTTTAGGCTAAGTTTCTTTTAGGTCCCAATTCGGACCAATAGAGTCCATCAAGTCTAGAAGTTTGCCTCTTCGGGCAGCTCTACCACTAAGAACTCATCTTACTAGTTCTTCATGGATGAGTCTAGGCTCTTAAATAGCTTCTTACTCCAGCAGTTCTAGAGATAGTTCCACCTATTCAACACCTTCCACAAATAATAACAATTGAAGAACTTAACCATAGCCCCCACCATCAAGTATTCATACGAAGCCTAGAATGCCTTTAACAACTTTACCCATTAAGACATATATGAGCAAAGCAACATCGATGATAATCAAATAGCTCCCTCTCAAAGTTTATGAAGGGGAAGCGCATCCTGTGCACAAGGGACTTCTCATACATTGTGAACCGCTTCCTTGACAGTAAGGCCACCCTCCCATCTTGCCTCAACAGCCGCACTACTAAGCTAGAGAAATCACCCACAATAAAGTAATTAAGGATATAATTTACTGTGATGGGTTTGCTTTTGCTTTCTCGACTACTTGGACGCTTTCCAACCTTAAGCCTATGATATGTATTAATGGCCACCAACAATTAGTTGCACAGATAGGTGTCTTATGAGAGGGCCCTTATAATCTTTGCCCCATTAAATGCCTCTAACATCCTCTTTGTCTCCTTATCTACCTATGCCAGTGTAGATGATGAAGCCCTTTCATCCCTTCGTAGGTACGAGCTGAAGTAGCATTCCTTGTTACCTTAGAGTTTGAAGATGTTAAGTTGCATTGGGGTAAAGCTACTTTACATAGGTTTGTTCTTGAGACATTCGACATAATGATAAAAAGTAGAAAAAGGAGAACTTTGTTGATGAAGAAAGAAGTAGAAGATGAAAGGAATCACTGAAGTCACAACAAGCAAGTGAGATATGGGAAGTTACAAAAGAGTTATCTACATAAGATCGATGGTGTTTATAAACCAAATGCTTTGGAAAGCAAATCAACAGTTATAGGGATCCGTATAACACAAATACCTTAGCACACCATGATGCAAACATGTGGTAATGGTTTTGATTGAACAACCTCATTCAAACGATAAGACAACTACAAACGTAAGTGTAACTATATAGATATGAAAGTTGTCATGTTAAATTAACTATACCATAAAAATACGTGCTAAGATAGGAATTCAAAAGGTTAACTTCCCCAAGAAATTTTATGAAGGCCCCTTTGGTTTCCACATCTACTACAGCACTTCAGTATAGACATATCAACCCAACTTGGCTCCATCATTACCAGATCAACTTGCTTGCCCTAATAACATGAGCACTTCTATAAGATCACCTGCTCTACTGAATGCTCCTCATAGTACAAAGAGGTCAATCTTCCTAATCATTACCTTGGTACTTAAGTACCCAGCTTGCCTAAGGGAATAAGCAACTTGGATTGCCTTATCCTGCGTAGCCCAAGGTACATTCAACTTGGACTACTACATCAAGCATCCACTCAACTCGACCTTAGGCCATTTCAGCCACTTCTCTAAGGGTGCTAGCACAGTAGTTTAACCTCTAGATCGCTATGCTAACATGAGAACTTCAGGTCCAGCTCAATCATGTGCCTAAGGGACCCATTCTTCCTCTCTCCTTGCCTCTTCAGTGGCAATGAGATTGTGGGGGGTTGGAGGGCCGCAAGGGAGGAGTGCAAGTTTTGATAAGATATTTTGGACTTGGGCCTTTCCATCCTATAGCAACTCGCCTAGACTTGTGGCTTAGCATACCTCTCTTTAGATCTGACCTCTTAGTCCACTTAGTTGACCTTAACCAAAGCCCTTTGCATAGCTTATCCAGTTATTGCAACTTACAACGGTTAGAAAATAGTGGATAAGGCTTGAAGACCAGATCAACAACCACCTCTTTTAAATCAGGATCGTATCCAACTATACAACTTCACTATGATACGGACTTGTGGATGAACACACGAACCCAATATCACGCAAAACCAAAGGGGTAGGTCTAAGTCGTAAGATGCCTTGAAAAATAAATGATAATCGAAGGTTGAGTAGGGGGTTCCCGTGCACCAATGAAGGATATGATGCACCAACGTCTCACACGAGCTCAGGTCATACTTGATATGATGCACAAGTATGGTTAGAGGTCACTTACCACTAGTCCACACTTGAATGGGCTAAATAAGAGTAGCTTAAGAGTAAGAGAGACACTTAGCTCGAGAGTGAAAAAGTTCGATGTATTCTCTATATATTTGATGTCCTTAACTTTTACAGTATAGCAATATTTATATCATCCCGTTAAGGCAAATCTTAAGTTACAAAAATTACAAAAAGAATGGTCCTTATTTGCTAAAAACAAAAGAGAATAATTTACAAGGAAAATACGAAATCGTGCAAAAGAAGGAATGTGGGCATCCTTTGTCAAAAAAGATAGTATGGATGTCGGTAAAGGACAGTACACAGGTGTTTTTACTGTGATTCTAACAATATTATGGTCTAAGCAGGAGTAGACCTCTATTCAAGCCTGCTCCGCGTCAGAAGGGACTGGATTGGGGTTGGTACAGGGATGGCTCGCATTGGGGTTGACCTCAAATGGTTGGCTCTTGACAGTTACTCTCAGCCTCAACATAGTAAAGATTGCTGCATTCTAATTTTGCGTTGGGACTACAGTTTAGTGGAGGGTTTGGCTCAGCATGCTGGTTGATCACCTTCAGCAACATCTTGGATGGCATGGAGAACAAAGTAGCTCGACAAATCAGACTGGGACAAGCACTGCTCCTGGACGCTTAAATTACCTTGGATAGCTCGGTAGATCACCTAAGAGAGCCCTTGGGTTCGGGAACATGTAATTAGTCCTTGATCCCTATCATCCCCTCCAGGTTGTTTGAGATTTAGGGTGAAATCTGGTTCAAGCCCAGCTTACTCGTCTTCAGGAGTGTAAGGTTAGAGGTCAGCAATATTGAAAGAGTCTAAGACTCCATATCCTTCAAGTAATTCAATCCTATAGGTGTTAGGATTGATCTTTTCAAGCACCCTAAAAGGTCCATTGACTCTAGGAGACCACTTACTCTTCCTCAAGTTTGGGAATCGTTCCTTGCTAAGGTATATCCAGACTAAATCGCCCAACTGAAATTCTCTCTTCTTCTATCCTCGACTTCGCTTCTTAAGCTTAACAACAGCTCGACCCAGTTGCTCTATAACCTTCTAGTGCATGGTTTTGACGACTTCTACTTTCATGATGACTGGCTGATCACCACCATCAATTTTCAATTGGGGTACTTAGTCTAATGGGAGCTCGGGGTTGAACCCGTAGGTGACTTCAAATGGAGACATGCTTGTGATGCTATAGGCAATTTGATTATAGGTGAATTCGATGATTAGCAGACAGGGATCCCAATCAACCATGTTTCGTCCAATAACGACCTGTAACAAAGTTCCTACGGTTCGATTGACAACTTTGGTCTACCCATCGGTTTGTGGACTATAGGACATGCTGTATAATAACTTAGTTCCTAGTCACCTCCAAGGTGTCCTCCAAAAGTAACTCATAAACTTGGGGTCTCGATCCAAAACTATGGTTCTAAGCACACCGTAAAGCTTAATCACCTCCTATAAGAAAAGAAAAGAAATAGATGAAGCATCGTTAGTCTTAGAACAGGGCACGAAATGTGCCATCTTACTAAATTGATCCACAACCACCATAATGGAGTCCTTCCCTTGGGATGTCCTTAGTAATCCTAACATGAAATCCATACTTAGCTCAGACCATGGTTTGGTTAGGATCGGTAAGGATTGGTAGTGTCCTTGCTTGGCTCGGCTCGGCTCGCCTCTTCGCTTTTCAGCAGGTCGCATATTTTTCTAATATGGATTGGACATCTCTCTTCATCCTTAACCAAAAGAATCTAGAGGATAATACCTCATAAGTGTGCCACTAGCTAAAGTGTCTTCTCAATCCCCCTCTATGCGGCTCGCGTACTAGTAGTTCTCGCATGGAACAGGTAGGGATACATAGCCTCCTCTTCTTAAATAAGTATCCGTCTTCCCTGTAATAGTCATCTAACATCCGTCCTTCCTCACAACAGGCGTAGATAGGACTAAAATGTGGGTCCTTGACATACAAGTTCTTGATGGTTGAAAAACCAAGTAGCCTCATCTGCAATTCTATCAAGAGGGTATCCCGTCTCGATAGGGCATTAGCCACAACATTATTCTTTTTGTTTTTGTATTTTATGACATAAGAAAAACCTTCCATGAACTCAACCCACTTGGCTTATCTCTAGGATAACTTTGGTTGGCTCTTCAAATATCTTAAGGATTCATGATCGGTGAACATCACAAATTCCTTGGGTAGCAGATAGTGTTGCCATACCATTAGGGCTCGAATTAAGGAGTAGAACTCCTTATCGTAGACAAAATAATTGAGTGTAGCTCCTCAAAGTTTCTCACTGAAGTAAGCGATAGGTCGGCCTTCTTGCATCAGTACAATACCTATGCTTAGTCCAGACACATCACACTCTACTTCAAATATCTTATCAAAGCTCAATAGAGCTAAGACAGGGACTGTAGTTAGCCTTTCTTTAACTTCCTCAATACCCCTCTTTCCTTTCTCTCCCCATCTAAATTCAACATTCTTCTTTGAGAGTTTGATGAGTGGGGCCACAATTATACTGAAGTTCTTGATAAATCAATGATAGAATGACACCAGGCCGTGGAAACTTCCTACATTGGTAGAACAGGTCGGTTCAGGCCATTCTTTGATCGCTCTTATCTTTTCTTCATCTACTTGGATACCACCTCCACTCACAACAAATCCTAAGAAGATCACCTCAGAACGACAAAAGTCGCACTTCTTTAAATTGGCATAAAGTTATTCAGCCTAGAGTTTTGCAAGCACTTGTTGGAGATGATCTCAGTAAGTCTCCAGGTTAGGACTGTACACCAGAATGTCGTTAAAATAAACCATGACAAACCTTCCCAATAATTCTCAGAGCACATGATTCATAAGTCGCATGAATGTGCTCAGTGCATTAGATAGTCCAAATGGCATTACAAGCCACTCATATAAACCATGTCATATCTTGAATGCGGTTTTCCACTCATCTCCTTTACGTATTTGAATCTAATGGTATCCAAATTTGAGATCGATCTTGTAGAACACTCTTACTCTACTTAACTCATCTAGCATATCATCAAGCTTGGGTATAGGATACCTGTACTTAATGGTGATTCAATTGATGGCTTGGCTATCCATACACATCCTTCAAGAACCATCCTTCTTTTGCATTAATAAGGCTAGCACAACATAAGGGCTTAGAGATTTGTGCATATACCCTTTCTTCAAGAGGTCATCTACTTGCCTCTACAACTCAGTAGCCTATTCAGGGTTCAACCTATAAGCAGGCTTGTTCAGTAGTGCGGCTCCTAGCTGCAGGTCAATCGCATGCTTGACGCTTCGGATTAAGTGTAAACCCTCTGGTAGCTCCTCTGAGAACAAGTTGGCAAAGTCCTTTAATAGGTTTTTACCTCGATCAGTAGCTCTTCCTCCTCAAGTCTCCTCTCCAAAAGTCTCCTGACAAGTAGATAGGTCGGTCCCTCCTGTTCCATTTCTCTTTTCAATTCGGCTTAGGTCAATACCAAAGCCTCTTTCTTCAGGGTTCGGCTAAGTTAAGACTACATGAATTTTACCTACTTGGCAATCATGGGACCCAATTTCAATCTTCTTCCTTCATGCTCTACAAAACATGTGTTCCTCCTACAGTCATATATAACTGCTTGGTCAAACATCCATGGTCATCCAAGTAAAAGGTAGGATGCATTCATAGGCAACACATCACAAAGCACTTCATCTCGACACCCGCCTATACAGATCAGCACGGACACCTGTTTGTTCACTTATAAGGCTCCCTTATCATTGAGCCAATGAAGCTTGTAAGGTTTTAGGTGGGGCATGGTCGGTAATTTCAGTTGCTAGACCATAAATACGGAGGCTACATTGCTGCAGCTCCCATTGTCTACAATTAACGTACATAGTAATTCATTCACATTGCACCCAATATAGAAGAGATTTTCCCTTTGCTCATCTTTAGGCACAGGACTGACACTCATTGTCCTCCTCAATACTAAAGCGATCAGCATGAAGTTGCCCTCCTCATTATAGATAACTTCCTCCTCTAACAGCTCAATATGTTTGTCCTCCTTCAACTCTTCTACTTCCTCATCAATATTATTGATCTCAATGGATGGCGCCTTGCTTTTGATCACTATTGCTCCTTGTTTAGACACTAAGCAACCATATGTCCAAAGCCTTGGCATTTGAAACACTTAATTTCACTCATCTTCCTCCTTAAACTCTAGCCTTTCTCAAACTTCCTTAATGTTTCCTTCTCCTTTGCTCAGGTAATGTGAGCAGGTTGGGTCTCAGTGACCTTGCTTGGTTCCGTTCATACAGGTCTGCTCAGAACAGGTCGACTACTACCAGGACAGTTGACATTTGACCGAAATCTTCCTATTTAGCACCTTTCTATCCTCTGGGCGACTCAGATTATATCATCGAGTGTTCTAACATCTAGGGTTTCTAGGACATCCCCAATCTCATACTTCAATCTACTAATGAATCGAAACACAATTCGATCTTCTAGCTCCACAACTTCGTACTGAATCATTAGCATTTAGAACTCCTTAATGTAAGCATCTATACTCTATGCTCCTTACCTCAGTTCTTACAGTCTCTTAAAGGTATCCTACAAATAATAGCTAGGCATAAACCTCCTTCGCATAACTCTCTTCATTTCATTCCAACTCCTAATCTCTCGCTCTCCTTCCCTTCTTCTAGTGGCTTGTAGGTTGTTCCACCATAAAGCGGCATAGCCGGTGAACTCTAACACAGCCAGCCTAACCTTTGCATTTTCGAGTACTTCTTGGCATTCAAACTGCTTTTCAATCTGATCTACCTAATCTAGGTAGTCCTTAGCATCACCTCTTACAAAGAAACTTGGAATACACATCCTCAATCCCTCAACCCTAAGGGCCCGTACATTCCTTTCCTCAGGTTTATAGTACTCCTTTGCCTCGTCACCTCCTTCTACTTCCTTTTCAATCTCTTTAAGTGCTAGTCTTCATCTAGCTTCCCTACCAATTCCTTCAGTTCGGGGTAATCAAGCTAAAATGTTATCTTAGCCAAACTGACCATTGCTTCAGCCTTGCTGTTCACGTTCCTTAATGGGGTTATTTCTAGCTGACTGTCTGTCTTCTTAGATGACAGTCACCAGACTAGCTACCAAATCAGTAAGGCTATCTAAGCGATCACCCACTAACTTAAGCGATCACCCACTGACTACAGCGAGGAGCTTCCTTCTTGTCCTTAACCATGTTAAGTACCACTTTCTTGGTTTCCTAAAGTCCCTTGCACACTTGAATCCAACATTGATGGCTACTTCACAATGACGATTGCCTAATAAATATACAGTCACCCACACTCTGTTTTGGCATATCGAAAATAAGGGAAAACAGAATACAAAACACTTCTTACTACTAAACTTCAAAGCTAACAATGGAACCAATTTTATATGAGAGTAGTGCCAAACTATTGAAAGAACACAGTAGCAGAATCCAGCTTCAAATGTTGCTAAGCTCTGATACCAAGATGATACAGACTCGTAGATGAACATATGAACCCAATATCATGCGAAACCAAAGGTATGGGTCTAAGCCGCAAGATGGCTTAAAAAATAAATAATAATCGAAGGTTGAGCAGGGGGTTCCCATACATTGACGAAGGATATGACACACCAACGGCTCATACAAGCTCAGGTCATACTTGACATGACGCACAAGTATAGCTGGAGGTCACTTGCCACTCCACACTTGAATGGGCTAAACAAGAGTAGATCAAGAGTAAGAAGAACACTTAGCTCGAAAGTGAAAAAATTCAGTGTATTCTTTGTATATCTGATGTCCTTAACTTTTACAGTATGACAGTATTTATATCATCCCGTTAGAGCAAATCTTAAGTTATATAAATTATAAAAAGAATGGTCCTTATTTGCTAAAAACGAAAGAGAATAATTTACAAGGAAAATATGAAATCATGCAAAAGAAGGAATAAGGGCATCCTTTGTCAAAAAGGACAGTACGGATGTTAATAAAGGATAGTGCGCGTGCGTTTTTACTATAATTTTGACAGTATTATGGTCCAAGCAAGGGTAGACCTCTATTCAAGCCTGCTCAGCATTAAAAGGGGCTATACTAAGGTTAGTTTAGGGATGGCCCACATTAGGGTTGGCCTTGGATGTTCGACTCTTGATAGTTATGCTCGGCATTGGCACAGTAGAGATTGCTGCATTTTGATTCGGTGCTGAGACTACTGTTTAGTGGAGGGTTCGACTTGGCATGCTAGTTGATCACCTTCGACAACATCTTTGATGGCATGGAGAACAAAGTAGCTTGGTAGATCATACTAGGATAAGTGTTGCTCCTCAATGCTTAACTCACCTCGAACAGCTCGGTAGACCACTTAAGAGAGCCATCGGGCTTAGGAATGTGTAATTGGTTCTTGATCCCTCTCACACTACCCATGACTCATGGCATGCCATCGGTGCATTAATGGTCCCTTAACTTCCAGTAGTCCTCCTCTATAAATACTATCCATCCTTTTAACGGTAAACTACTGGATCACTTTGTGCACTTAGCTTACTCTTTGCATACTTACACTCCTAACCTCCAAACACTAGCTTAAGCATTGGAGTACTCATGCCAGATAACCCCTGGGTACTCCTCACTATGTTCTCTTTTGTAAGCTATTAGTCAAGCATGAAGTCCAATTCACTTACTATTATACCGACCAAATCCTATAGATGACATTGTCAAAGACTAACCAACAATCAATTTTCAAAAGGACAATGTATGCTAAGCATGTTAACAAGGAAAACAAACCAAAAAATGTTATCTCTACTTCTAAGTTACCATGACAATTGCACATGGATTTATTTGGTCCTACATGAGTTTAAGTGAGAAGAAATATATCTTAGTCATTGTTGTTAATTTCACTAAATACACATGAACTTTTTTTCTTGTAAGAAAGGATAGGATAAATCATGTGTCCTTTAAATATTGTAAGAAAGTCTAAAATAGAAAATCTCTTACAATTGCCTCTCTTAGGAGTGATCATGAGAGAGAATTAGAAAACTTTGAAATGGATGAATTTTATAATCAAAATGACATAGAATACACTTTTTTGGTGTCTAAAACTTCATAACAAAATGAAGTTGTCGAAAGTAAAAATAGGATAACTGAAATGGTTAGAATAATGCTTTGCAAGAATAATTTTCCAAAATATTTTTAGGTAGAAGTTGTAAACACAGTATGTTATATTTCAAACTGTGTTTTTATAAAAATTATTTTGAAGAAAACCCCCTATGAGCTATGAAAAAACAAGAAACTTAACATTTCACATTTCATCCTTTTGGAGCTAAGTCTTTTGTTCTTAACAAAGGCAGTGACCTAACTTGGTAAGTCTGATTCTAAAGCTGATGAAGCTATTTTTCTTGATTACTCATTGAGTAGCAAAGCATATAGTGTGTTTAATGAAAAAACATTGGTTGTTGAAGAGTCTATTCATGTTATTTTATATGATTCTTTGCCTATCTTGCATAAAGATACTAATAATGAAATTGATGATATAAGTGCACATTTGGATAAGGTTAACTTAAACAATGACAAGCTCTTGACAAAGAAATTTCTAAGGAAAATAACAATGTGAATCAATCAAGTAATCTAGACCTCCTTAAAGAATGGTTGGTTGGTAAAAATCACCATAAGAAACTAATTATAGGTAAATCTTCTACTAAGGTATTAACTAGATCATCTCATGGGAATATGAGCAACATAGCATCCTTTTTCTCAAATTGAACCTAAAAACATTGATAAGGCTTTAAAAGATGAATTTTTGACATAATCTATAAAGAAAAAAAAAAACCAATTAATTCACTAGAAATGAGGTATAAGATCAAGTGCTTAAACCTAGTGATAGACCAAAGAATTAAAAATTAGGTATGTATATAGAAACAAACTTGATGAAACTAGTATTGTAACTAGAAATAAGGTATGGTCAGTTGCTCAATACTATAATAAAGAAGAATAGATAAATGTTGATGAGACTTTTTTTGTAGTTACTAAACTAGAAGCCATTAGAATGCTTTTGCTAAATTAGAAGACATTGGGATGCTTTTCCCATTTCTTAGTTTTAAAGATTTCAAACTTTTCTCAAATTGATATTAAAAGTGCTTTCTTAAGTGGCTACATTGAATAAGAAGTGTATGTATAGCAACCACTAAGTTTTAAACATAATGAATTCATTAATCATGTTTTTAAGTTAAATAAAGCATTGTGTGAACTTAAACAAGGTCATAGAGCTTGGTATGAAAGACTCTGTAGTTTCTTAATAGACAATGGTTTTTTTATAGGTAAACTCGATACAATGTTGTTTATTGAGAATCATAATTCAAATACATTGATCATTTAAATTTATATAGATAACACTATGTTTAAAGATATTAGCATGAACCTAGTGGATTAGTTTGTAAAGTATATAAAAAAAGAATTTGAAATGAGTATGATGAGGGAACTAAATTATTTTCTAGGTCTCCAAGTAAAACAAATCGAGAATAGAAAATTTATAACACAAGCTAAATATATAAGAAAGCTTTCAAATAGATTTAAGATGAAAAAATGTAAGTTAAGCCTAACCCTCTGAGCACTACACTTAAACTTGACAAAGACAAACATTGTAAATTTATATGTGAAAAGTTGTATAGAGACATGATAGAAAGTTTATTGTACTTAACTACTTCTAAACTAGATAGCATATTTGTTTTATGTTTATACATCAATTCAATCTGTCCCAAAAGCCTTACTTAAGTGCATTCAAACACACCTTCAAGCACCTTGTAGGCATTATTGAAATTAGCTCGTAGTATCCTAAGTTTACCTCTTTTGGTCTTGTAAGATACTGTGATATTAACTTTGCTGGGTGTAAAGTAGATCAGAGAAGTACAAGCAACACATGACACTTTCTCGACAACTCATTATTATCTTATCTTTCAAAAAAGTAAATTTCATTAGCATTATCTACCACCGAGGTCGAATATGTAGCCTCTAATAGTTGTTGTGCTCAAATCTTATAGATAAAACAAATATTGTATAATTATAGTCTCAACTTCTCTAAAATTCCCATTAAATTTGATAAGCATATTGAGATTAGACAACATTTCATTAGAGATTATGTCCAAAACAACAGTATATGCTTATAGTTTAGTGATACAAGTAACTAAACTATCGATATTTTTACAAAACCCTTGAGTAAAGATTGGTTTTACACTTTGAGAAGAGAATTAAGAGTGACCATGCAAGATGAGTATTATGACTCATTGAACCAAGAGAATGATTTTTATAGAAGTTGACTTTTTCATTAAACTAATTAACTTATAATATGATATTTGGTCTAAGAATCTTGACTACATGGTTTTCATGCATTAATATCAATAATTGACATATTTTGAAGTTATTTATGTATGTTTAGATAACCATGCGCACATCTTTTAGCATTATTAGTTTCTATACTTAATGTGCATTCTTACATGTTTGTTTTTATCTATAGATTGTGCTTAAACAATTGGTTTGATCAAATTGTGATTTTGTGCATTTTTGAATCCTTTAGACCTTAACGTGAAGCTTGACATGTCTATAAGAACTTATATGGTGATTTTGCACAAATTGACTTTTTCATTGAACTAATCAACTTACAAACATGATATTCAGTCTTAGAAACTTGATCACATGATTTTCATGCATTAATCTCAACATTTAACATGTTTTGTGTACTTTTGAAGTTATATATGCATATTTAGATTACCATGTGCACATCTTTAAGCATTCTTAGTTTCTGCAGTCAATGTGCATTCTTCCATATTTGTTTTTACCTATATTTTATACTTGAATGGTTGGCTTGATCAAATTGTGACTTTATCCATTTTTGAACCCTTTAGAGCTCAAATTATGTCTTTAAGAACTTATATGGTGATTTTATATGATTTTGTGTTTCATGTCTTAATCATGCTACTTCAAAGTCTATTAAAACTTGCTTAAGTGTTGGTTTGCAATAGTCATAGGTGATACTTGAAAATTATTCATTTATGTACACATTAGCTATGCTTGCTTTAACATGACTTTAAAAGTTTACTTTGTTAATTCATTAAAATCAAGCTTAAATTTTAGATCATATGTATTTTTACCTCATATTAAAGTTGTTTAGTGTGCTAACTATCAATTTTTTATGCTTGTAATAAGTTAATATCAATCATATTTCAAGCTTAATGCATATTAGACCTAGCTGCATTGATGATATAGCATTTGAATATTAGCATATATGGCATTCAAATAATATGCTAACAAAGATTCACAGAAGGCTAGCATTCAGATGCTATTCGACTATCACACTCCAAAATTGTGGAGTCGTAATAATCCCACCATATAAATTATCCTAAGATAGAAATTATCTTTACAGTTGCTATCTTAAACCTAGTTCACACCAGTCATACACGATTCTGTCCCTTTTGAAACGTCTAATTCAATACATGTTTGATATAAACTAGTGGAGCAATCCTTTAAAATAATTTATTAAAAATAAACTTATAATTTAACTTTGCAAAAGAGTGGTAGTAAATCCTACAGGTATGTAGCATTTCATATATAAACTAAAATGTTAAGAACTACCAAGCCCCTTAAGTAGTTCTATATAGTTTTCCTGAAAAGTTAAAAAAGTCTATACTAAGGACAATAACCAGCCATTTCTTGTTACACCCCACTCTCCGTCCTAGATTACTAATATGTTGGTTTTAGGTTAGTACTTGTAATCCATTCAAAACTTATAAAACAAACTATAAGGAAATGGCCAACAACTTACTCAGTAAGTGAGGCGGAGATAGAAGTATACACCCAACAAATCATAAGCAAGGTTTTTTACCAAATTAGTTAGATGCAATACATATACAAGCAAATGCCATCACACTGCATTATCCAATCTATCATAAGATTAGGGAAATTATGCTCGCTCTAATCTAGGTTAAGGAGATTAACGTTGTACACTCACGATTCGAAACCAAACCGAACTTATGTAATGGAGAAAACCCTCTTCTCATGACCACCTTCGAATCATGGCCATTAACCTTATCACAACCTCTTCTCCTATCACTTAATTGACTAAAGATGGAAAAATGACCATTTCAGCTATTTTCATCGAAAGGAGTCCATGTTTGGCTTGAGAATCCTAGCCATTACCCCTAGTGGGTTGCAATATGCCTCAAACTAGGTGTTAAGCCAAGTTTAAGTTAATTCATTTTTAAGGTAATCAACTAAGCCTAAATAATTCAAGTATAATATTCATAGAACATCCATAACATGGAGCTCAACTCTCATCACAGCACATTAAACCTCAAACACAAGTACAACATATGCACAAACAGCTAGCTACAATCACAAACAAATACATACCAAAATCTTTAAATATTTTGAAATAATACCCCAAAATGTTGTAAAGCATTGATCTTACTTACTTGCATTGATCTTACTTACTTACATTGAAGCTCACTCCGATAGATCTAAGACGTTAAGGCTTTACTTACTTAGAAGTCCTATATATACCAAAGCTTATATTCAATTTTTATAAGATTTATGAAAACATTAGGATTTTATCTAGTATTTAGTTGAAATATTATTAATATAGTTATTTAGTAAAGTTTCGTATATATATGTTTATATACATACGCATTATATATATATATATATATATATATTTGAAGCATTTTATTTTATCATATAGGTTACAACTATTTACTTAACAATATCTAATATATATAGTTTTACTATTACTTTATATTATATTGTTTTTATTATCTCGAAACATACTTATTGTGAAACTCATATTGGTGTAATTAGGTTTGATAGCCGATTTAGGGTACTTGAGAAAATAACCCAATTAGTCTAAAAGCTTACAAGGGGTTTCATGAGATTAATTGAAAAGTTTTTATAGGCTCAAAATTTGATAATATAATAAAATGTTAAAAATATAGCTAAAATAGTAACAATTTACCATAATACTATATTATTGATAACATATGAATTAGGTTTCAAAAATTAACAAATATTTTAATTAATACTAAACATAAATAATATATAAAAGACATGTATATACATCGGGTATATATATTATATAAATATATATACTCATAATTATTAAAAATACCCGAAATCAAGTAAAATCTACAAAATAATTAATAAAAAATTGGGAAAATTGTTAAAAGATTATAAAGCAATAACGGAAACCCTCCTTTTGCCGTAGCAAACCTTGGTGATAGTAGGAGATTAAAAAATATGGAATTATCATGCATGGATACCTAAAATTAAACTTTTCCACATATTGAATGAAGATGCAAAAATCAAAAGTAACCCAAGTGAGTTATGAAAAATTACAACCATCTTCCAAGACAAAGTTTAGGCATTTGTAAGTCTAAGGAAAATTTTGGAGTGAGAAAATAGAGAGAGAAATGTGAAAATGAAACTAGGAAAAATAGTGTGTAAAGGAGGTGATTTACAAGATCTTAAGGAAGATGACCAATTGAAAGTAAAACAAGATGGTAGCTTGAAGGAGTGGTTAGCGACTAGGCTGGCCAACAAACCTCCTTCCGTTAGTGGTGGTTGAAGCTTTGCATTCCCAATGAATGTTTGATTTCCTTGATTTTAACAAAAATTTGGAAAAAAATGGCAAATGAACTCCAAAAATTTTGAAATTTGGTTTTCCTACATTTTTTTACATAAGAAATTCAAATCTTCAATCATATTTTCAAAATTTTAAGTGTAGATATGGGATCCTTAAGAAAAACATCCTATGCAACAATTTTGGATTGGGGTTTTGAAAGATCAATCATGTAATTTTGATTTGAGATTTTTTGGTCATTCCCCTAAGATGTTGAACTTTGATGCTATGATTGGATTTTCAAAGTTTGATAGTCAAATTTTGTAGAAATTTGGTTCTTCACAAAACAGTGTGTTAGAAGTGGGTTTTCTTTAAAAGAGCTAAGTTGGGTTTTTGTAAAAACATACTTCAACCTATATTAACCAACATGCAGTACTTATAAGTAAGTGAATAGGAGCTTCAAGAGGTTGATTTTCAATTTTAGGTGTGTATTTGGTGGTTTAGGAGTTCAATTGCGAAAGTTCCAATGAGTGGTATTAAGTGAAGGCGTAAGAGAAAAGTGTATATATGATGGTAGTACTAAATTGTTGTTTTTTGCATTTGCAGGTTTATTAAGACTTTGAAACTTAGGGTAAGTTGAATTTTATATGAAGTAGTTGGATGTACTAATAGCAGCAGAGTTAGAAACTATATCAAAAAATAAGTCAAAATGTGATCTGATATGAATATGTTGAATACATTAGGAAAATGGAATCTGTACAAAAAAGTAGCTTATATTTGGACTCTACCATATTCCTTGAGACAAGTTGTAAGTTAGGAACTTTCTAAATAAGGATTTAACTTTGAATTGAGGGTTAGAAACTTCATTAGAAATGGGGTCAAAATGTTGCTTGGTATTAGATATCCTTGACCACCCTCAGAGTTTGATAGTAGATCAATTAGTAATTTATATATGAATTCCATATCATTATTAGAGTCAAAACATGAGTTAGAAGCGACTTGGACAATAGTTTATACCACAAGACTAGGTTAGAACCTCAATCAGAAAGTAGTTCAATGGAAGATGCAAAATATAAGAGCAATTGGAAGTTTGAAGACAGTGGGTACTAGGGGTTGGAGAGTAGATTAGAAAGTTGCCTGATTATACTTTCTAAGAATTTATTGAAGTCAGAACCTAGATTAGAAATTACTGGGCAGCAATTGGTATCAGGTTAGAACCTTGGTCAGAAGATATCTTATTTAACTAATATTTAATAAACACCTTATAAAAACTTACCTAACATAATTGAAAATGTACTTAAATGTTCATAATGAACACATATGTTATATATTGGACATAAACTAAAGATGTAATGTTAAATTTTAGGGATAATAAAGAAAGATGGGACGAAAACGACACATTAGGAGAATGAGCATTAGTATCCAGGTAAGTGGGATCAGTATTTCATCGCACTTTAAAGTATTGTTTCAAAATACTTGGAGACTTTAGTATATGTCTTGTTTATAGTTGTAAGTTAGTTGCTTGTGCGCATGTAATATGTATGCTTGAATACTATTGTGCTATTTGAATGCTGGATTGATGTATTGATTGCTTCATGATATTATATGCTTTGGATTATTTGAATTTGTTTGATCACCCTAAAAGTAATCTAATATAAACTTGGCTTAACCACTAATCAGATTTGAATTGCAACCTACAAGGGAAAACAACTAAGAAGTATGAGCCAAACACAAGCCCTTTCATTAAAGATAGCAAAAATGGTCCTTTCCTTATCCCGAGTCACACTAACTAATAAGAGAGGAGGTTGTGGCTAGGTTAGGGTCAGTGGTTCGAAGGTAGTCTCTAGCGAAGCATATTCTCTATTGCATAAGCCTCAATTTGGTAACCAAATTTGCAAGTGCACTGCGTAAAACTCCTCGAAACTTGGATTAGAGCAAATGCAATTTCTTTGATCTGTAATGGTATTTGCTTAATTATACATTGCATCTAATTAAATTTCTTGAAAACCTTGGTTGCTTTGTATCAAATATATGCTATTGTCTCCATCTCACTTATTGAGTAAGTTGCTCATTCCCTTATAGTTGTTTTGTAGGTTTTTCCAATAGACTCTCTAGAAGGCTAAAGTATAGGGTTAGGAAATGAGATTCAAGATTACTTGACTGGATTTCTATTCAATTTATCGACTATACTAACTTATAAGAAAACTAATAACGCCTCCTTAGGTAACCTTTAGTTTTTATTTAATGAAATTTATTCCATTCCTTGCAAGCCTGTAGATTTTAGTAAAATTTTAGTCGATACTATATCTTTCCATAACAATGTAGTTTTTTGGAATTTTTATTAAATGAAAAGTTTTATCTGTTATATAACTTTTAACTTGATTTTTACTCAAAATTGAAGTTATAAAAATTATTTTTAAAATCTATTTTTATTTTTAAAAGTTACACCATAGATTGATTACTACCAAGTACTGAATGGAGTACTTCTAAGCAATGGAGTAGTGAACACCTTGTGTAGGCTATACCTACGCTAACAACTAAGGCGGCTAGTTTCTAGCGTAAGTTGATTTACAAGGCAGGGTTATTACAACTCCCTAGTTTGGGGGATGACACCTACTATTATTTATATTACATTTTAATTACGGAAAGATAGTCTTAGGATAATATTTTTTCTAATATTATAGAAAATATCTATTTTATTATCTAAAGTGATTCAATTTTAGTAAAGTCAGTATCATAGAGTTTGTATAAACTCGATTATACGTGTTACATGTTTTGTTTAGAAGATTATCTCTAAAGGGTATTTTTAATTCTAGTATATAAATAAAGTTATATAACAACCAATATCATATTGATACCATATTATATAGTGAAAAATATATTTTCACACAATTTTACAATAAAATATAATAAATTATATATACTCAAATTTTGCGAAAGTAATGATATTAAATTTGTAAGAATATAAAGTTCAATTTTAATAATTTTGGTAAATGATTATTCCTAAAGATCCACTCTTTTTAAGAATCAATACTAATAATATATGTCTTATAACTATCAATATTCTAAGTTTATAGCTCGAAAAAAATGAAAAAGTATAGATAAAATACTCCATTTAAAAAAATAATGAAATTACGGATATATGTTTGCTATAACTATCAAATATCAATTAAAAGATAACACTTATAATAATATAAATAAGGTTACCTAGAAATAGCGGACACTGAAAACTTGTTTCTTCAATTTTTCTTCTAATTTCTTTCTTCTCTCTTTTTTTATTTTTTTTTTCTTTTCCTTATTTTCTTCTCTCTCTTTCGCTCTTTCCCTCTTCCTCACTTTTGAATTCTCTTGCCCTCCCCCTTTGTTTCTCTCTTTGTTGGTAGTTTAACCAATATATGGCTTTATGACATTTTCACTACCATAGTAAATGGCGATGATATGATTATATATTATTTTTTTATATTATATATTATATTGTATTTAATATTTATCCTAAATTTTAGAATATTGAAGGATATTCTTTTTTTTTCCACCATTACAAAAAATATAATAATTTATGGCCACAATTTTATTTTCTCACATATTGTTATTTTGAGTAAATTTAACATAATTGTTAGTAAAAACATTAATAACATAAAATATATAGTTAAGTTTTATTAATTATTTGAAACTTATTTATATACATCTTTGATTTACTTTTACTTATTAATATTGATTATGAAGATCACGAAATTGATTTTTAAAAAATTTATCATAAGCTATATTTAAAATTACAAAACCTTATATTATAGTGATTAGACTCAATAAACTTAATACTTCTAATAAAATTACATATAAATGAGCTTAATTTGAAATATTAAAACTATAGAGTTATTTATTTTAATTATTTCTTTTTATTACCTAATCATGAAGGTTCAACTTAATTTCAAAAATGTTGTTATAAGTCATAATTTTCTTTTTGAGTGTGTCTGAAGTACCAAACTTTTAAATTATTTCATTAATAATTGCCTATCTTAATCTAAGTGTAATTCTAACATTTCGATACCTATACAAGGTTTTATTAATTTACATGTCTTTTATTATGGTAAATGAATATAAATTATTTTTTATATATTATTTCGTATTACTAGTAAAGATAGTATAAACCGTTTTATATCTTTGACCTGACTTATAAATACATATTTTTCTAGAAAGAGTATAAACTGTTACCAAGTTAGTAGGTTGAGACTGTGAAGTATTACATTCTTCTCTCCTTTAAAAAGTTTCGTCCTCAAAACTTTTTTGTGGTGATCCAAATAGGGTGTTCATTGTCTGTAATAAAATTACCTTGATTTTATTTCAACTATTCCTAAGTTATTAAATTTTGTTTCAAAGCTTCATATTTTGAACCTCTATTTAGAATTCATTCATTATACACACACACACACACACACACACACACACACACATATATATATATATATATGGTGTGTTTTTATTTTTAGTAAACATATAATCTTATGTCTGTCCTAGGACATGATAAGGATTACAAAGTTGGATTCACAACACCATTCTGATTTGGATTTGATCCAGTAGCTATGTCTTTATTTGGCTATTAGTGTCTACTTTGTAATTATATGAAAGTTTTATCCATAAGTATCTAATGCTATATATATATATTTCAACATTTAGTTAAATCCCAATAAATTCTTCATTTAAAAAGTAAACATTGATATATATATATATATATACTCATTTACACATTTTATCAGTTGAAATATGTATTTTTATGTAATAACTATTGATTACATAGATTTATAAAATATTTTAAGTCAATATTTCTCAAGTTAGTTATAGGTTTTGGAAAATACCCTATAGTGATAAGCACATATACAATCTAGGATTTACTTCTTTTACCAACTAGTTTTTACTAATGTACCTAAGTTTTTTACCCTATCTCACTATGTGATAACTTCATTCTATCTCTACTAACCTAAAGCTCTAATATCATTCCTTTATCACCATCCAAACTAATACTTTGACTCAATCATCATTTCCTTTTTTCAATTAGTTTAGACTTATGTATTAATTAATCTTATAGAACTCCTAGTCATCCCTTTCATTATTTCCTTATCCATCATACATCTAGCCAATATATTTTTTCACCCCATTTCTATCACCTATACATTATCTAAATCTTAATTTCCACTTAAGGTGAATATAATAAATTCAATTTCTTCACATCTACAAATCTTATACTACGGTCGTCACTTAATAGTTACAATTAAGATATTAAGTACTTTCTACAATTAACATATATGTCAACAAGAATGAGTTTGACAAATCTAAACTTTCCTCTAGATTATGTACCAAGGAGATAAAGAATGACTCATATCAAGCAAACTCAATAGGAGTTGACATAGATTAAGATAACTCTTAATGAACAAGACTCACAAAGACAATGAATACTTTTTCCAGCAGACAACTAACACAATGGAACTAGATCAACAACAAGAATCGGAAACTTTGTTATGAGAGACATAAAAGTTGTAACAGACATAAGTCTTAACAAAGGAATCATGAAAGTTATAGATTTGTCATACTCTTCTTACTTATCACATGTGCTAAGGGATCCATAAAGGGTAAGCTCTTATAATGTTACAGTTATACTTCTTATCAACTTCATATATTTTATTGTCTTTTGACTCCTTAATCTCATAATTAATTATTACCTTATGAGTTACAATTTCATTCTATATGAGTCAATTTCCAAATTAGTCTTTGATTTTGCCTTTAATAACGATTTTGATTTACTTTCTAAATCCATTCCTAATTACCTACCCTTGGCTTTTCTTGCCATTTTATCAGTTTAGTAACAACTATAGCCTATATCACCAGAATATGTACACCCTTGCTAGGATCTCCTCTCAGTTTCTACTAAGGTAGTGAGTCGTTTTATTAACGTAGAAGTATAAACTGATAACAAGTTAAGGAATTAGTTTCTTACTTCCATAACTCTCTATGTATTGAGAATAGCATCTTACACTCATGTTTTAAGTTATTTCTTATCAAATCCATGTTTATCTATATAGACATTACATTGATTAATCATACACATTATTTCTAGTTAGTTAGTAAAACAACAATTATAGTATGCATATACTACTATTAATAATATCCACTTGCTTTAGAATATAACATATAATTTATACATTCTTTTTTTTTTATAATGCAACATATAGAAGCTCTCTAAACTTTATAACTTGAGCTAATCATACTTATGTAGAATGTAGTAAAATATATACAATAGATCATACTCATGGAATAGGAACTTATTATCAATGTTACAATATTGCATTTATGTACGTAATAATTTCATAGTTAAACAACACATATATCAACTTCTATGGTTAAGAGATATACTCGTACAAATTTATCCTTACCTTATTCATAGATGTCTCATAATCTAATCACAATTTTATTAGATCATCTAGTCGTATATACATTGTGTTTGCTTGGCATTTGTACATCATTACGTAGTTTCACTTTATAGCTTAAGTCAATAGCATTCAAAGTGGATGTGAAGATATAAGTTCCAAACTTCCCATATGAAATACTAAATTAACATTCTTATGTTTCTCTTATAATGCTAGATATGGGGACTTTTACGATTCTTAGATTATCAGCAAACTTTTCAACTATGAAAACTCATTTTACAATTGTAATAAAATGCATTCAAAAGATACAAGAAGTGTATGTTCAAATTAAAATTAGATTTATAATAGGTATCTTTAGTTTACACTTATCAAATTCAAATATAACTTACCTAATTTCATAAAACTTCTATGGAACCCCTATATACATATTAATATCAACATTTCATAGTTACTACGTATCGAATTCGCTTGATTTACTTTATATCCAATATTTGACATATACACTCAAGTTATAAGATTACTTAGATATGATCACATTTTTTCTTAACTGATAAAAATTAATTCCTTATATCCTTATTTTATGTCACTATTATTAATCACATTTGTCATTCAAAAGTCAATATTATTACTTCCAGCAATTCAGTCTTCCCTATCTTCTCTACAATTTTCGGTTTAATCCTCTAGATCAATCTGTATAGAATCTTTTGAATTCCATTATACTCTACTCACTTCCTCGAGTTAATCTACTTTATACCTTATCATAATCAGTACTTCAATTATACTCTCAAATTATTTATGAGGTTTACCTTAAAAGCTTCCCTATCTCTATCTATGGAACTCCTTTAGACTTCTCAAGTCATAACTTTTTACGTTCTACTAGGTGATACACTTAGTATGGTAGAAAAGAGGGTTCTTACTCATGGGAATATAATTTTACAAAGATGTGGTAGTTAATTAGTATATCTAAAATGCTCTTTCAAAAGACATATAATTTACTCAATATAGGAACTTTATGTTTATTAGCTTCAGGGGTTTCGTAGCAATTCAAAACTTTTATCCAAATTTACTCCATATGAATTCACTACATTATTATTTCCACTTATAAATTCAGATCTCAACTATAAAATATAAGGGAAATCCAGAATATCAATTACTTCGTAAATTCTATTGACATTTGACTTCCTATCATCATGAATAACTACTATCTCAAAGTATTTTATTCTCTATAGGATGATCCTTTAAATTGTATTCCGATGGCTACCCTTATGCTATGTCTTACCCTCTCATTAATCTCAACTACTTTCTACAATATGTATCACTAAAGTGATTGAAATCTCATTAAGATCCTTCTTTATGATTCTATAGATGGATTAAAGATCTTAATTAATATATATATAACAATTAGGTAATACAATTAGTTTATACCGTAACTTTTTAATATAGTCTTTCATCACCTACTTTTACTATCTACTCTTATTATTTCCTATGATATTTACTTTCTTTTATTTGGCGCTTTAGAGCACATTCTTAAGAATTACACTTCAAAGCAAATTTTTAAGAATAATGCTCTGCTACTACTTTAGAACTGTTGCGCTCTGAAAAGGTGGGGTCATAACAGTCTTACCATATAAGTTATCTTAAAATAAAAACTATTATTACAATTGCTATCCTAAACTTAGTTCACACCAAGCATACTCAACTCTACCTCTTTTGAAGCATCTAATTCAATACTTATTTAATATAAACCTATGGAGTAACCTTTTGAAATAATTTGTTAAAAATAAACTTGTAATTTAACTTTGCAAAAGAGTGGTTGTAAATCCCACAAGTACGTAGCATTTCATATATAGACTAGAATGTTGAAAACTACCAAGCTCTTTGAGGAGTTCTATGTAGTTTCCCTTAAAAGTTAAGAACATTAATACTAAAGATAATAACCAACCATTTCTTATTACACCTCACTCCTTGTCCCAATTTGCTAGTACGTTGGTTTTGGGTTGATATTTTTCAGCCATTCGAAATTTACAAAATAAATTATAAGGGAATGAGCAACAGCTTGCTTAATAAGTAAAGTAGAGACAAAAGTATGCATCCAGCACATTACAAGCAAAGTTTTCAATCAAGTTGGTTAGATGCAATGTATGTACAAGCAGATGCAATCGCACTATGTTATCTGATCTATCGTAAGATTAAAGAAATTATGCCCACTTTAATTCAGGTTGAGGAGACTGACATTGTATACTCATGAATCGAAACCAAATTAGAGCTTATGCAATAGAGAAAACCCTCATCCAGTGACCATCTTTGAACTACAACCCCTAACCTTACTATGATCTCCTCTTCTGTCACTTTGTTCAATTAAGAATAGGAAAATGACCATTTCAGTTATCTTCATTAGAGGGAGTTTATATTTGGCCTAAGAATCTTAATCGTTACCTTTAATGGGTTGCAATGCACCTCATATTAGGTATTAAGCCAAGTTTGAGTTAGTTCATTTTGAAGGTAATAAACCAAACTCAAATAATTCAAGTATAATATTCATAGAACACCTATAACATGGAGCTCAACTCTCATCACATCACATCAAATCTCAAACACAAGCGCTGCATACGTATAAATAAGTAACTACAATTACAAGCAAATACATACCAAAGTCTTTAGATATTTTGAAATAATACCCTAAAATGCTGTGAAACATTGATCCTACTTATTTATACTGAAGCTCACTTCGACAAATTTAGGAGGTTAGAGCTTTACTCACTTAAAAGTCCTATATATACCAAAGCTCATGTTTAGTTTTCATAAGATTTACGAAAACATTAAGATTTTATCTAGTATTTAGTTAAAATATTATTGATACAGTTATTCAGTAGAGTTTTGTATATATATGTTTATATACATACACATTATATATATACATATGTATTTTAAGCATTTATTTTTATTATATAGGTTATAGCAATTTACTTAATAATATCTAATAGATGCAGTTTTACTATTACTTATATTATATTGTTTTAATACACTTACTATTATTTATATTATATTTTAATTATGGAAAAATAGTCGTAAAACAATATTTTTTGTAATAGGAAAGATAGTTGTAAAACCATATTTTTTGTAATATTACAAAAAATATCTATTTTATTACTTAAAGTGATTCAGTTTTAGTAAAGTCAATATCATTGAGTTTATACGAACTCGATTATATGTGTTATGTGTTTCGTGTAAAAGATTAGCCTTAAAGGGTATTTTTAATTCTAGTATACAGATAAAACTGTATAGTAACCAATATCACATTAATACCATATTATGTAGTGAAAAATATATTTTCACACAATTTTGCAATAAAATATAATAAATCATATATACTTAAATTTTACGAAAATAATGATGCAAAATTCGTAAGAATATAAAGTTCAATTTTAATGGTTCTAGTAAATGATTATTACTAGAGATCTATTCTTTTTAGGAATTGATACTAATAATATACAAGTGTTACAACTATCAATATTCTAAGTTTATAATTTGAAAATAATGAAATTATATAGATAAAATACTTTATTTAGAAAAATAATGAGATTACAGATTTATGTTTGCTATAACTATCAAATATCAAATAAAAGATAACACTTATAATTATAGAAGCGAGGTTGCTTGGAAATAGCAAACGTCAAAAACTTGATTCTTCAATTTTTCTTCTAATTTCTTTCTTCGCTTTTTTTTTTCTTTTTCCTTTTCCTTATTTTCTTCTCTTTCCCTCTCCTTCTCTCTCTCTTTCACTCTTTCCCTCTTCCTCGCTCTTGAATTCTCTCGCCCTCCCCTTCTATTTCTCTCTTTGTTGTTGGTTTAACCAATGTATGCCTTTATGCCATTTTCACTACCATAGTAAATGGTAGTGATACAATTATATATTTATTTTTTATATTATATATTATTTAATATTCATCCTAAATTTTAGAATATTCAAAGAATAGTCTTTTTTTTTTACCACCATTACTAAAAAAATAATAATTTATGGTCATAATTTTATTCTTGCACATATTACTATTTTAAGTAAATTTTAACATAATTGTTAGTAAAAACATTAATAACATATAATATATAATTAAGTTTTATTAATTATTTAGAACTTATTTATATACATCTTTCATATACTTTTACTCGTTAATATTAATTATTAAGATCACGTAATTGATTTTTAAAAGATTTATCATAAGCTATATTCCTTTCCCCTATAGGTAAGTATACAAACAGTCTTTTGTATAATTCTTAGGATCCTTTTACTCATTAATATTGATTATTAAGATCACGTAATTGATTTTTAAAAGATTTATCATAAGTTATATCCCTTTCCCATATATGTAAGTACACAAATAGTCTTTTGCATTATTCCTAAGGATTGAGATTACCCTAAGATGTTTGTGATTTCATTGGAGTAAATGTTGAAGGGTATCGTTTCTTAACAAATTTCCAACCAATAGTTGACTATAAGAATGCGTTTTTACTTTGAGGGTATTGAAAATCATAAGAAATCAAAAGTTGCTTTAAAGATCAATTGACTTCCCTTGGGATATAAAATTATCCATTTTGTATTTGCGTTAGAACTACTTGCCAAGTATTAGGCATCATAATCTTATGATACAAGAGGATCTATGGGTTATGGGGTGTTTACATGCCAACATTCTAATTGACTTTTGAATAGTAGTTTGTTACAATTTTTAAAAAGTGACAAATGGCCTAAATCATGCTATGTTAAGGATGTTAAGGTTCATCACTCAACTTCTTCATAGGAAAGGTGCCAGACTTAGGATTCCATCTCGATCAGTACCCTTACGTGAGTCATTTACCTTTGATTCCATATGATCAAGGCACATATGTAAGAAATAAATCTCTCTTCTCTCCCATTTAATGATGAAGAAGATGAAACAAGTGATAATGAGAAAGAAGGAGATAAGGAATCAAGTGAAGAGGAAGGGCATGATGATGAGACCAGGCCTCAAGTTGAAAGTTGAGTTGAGTGATCATAGAGCCACTACTCAACATGTATCTCCCGATACTATGGATGCTCCTCTAATGCTTACCTTTGCTCAATTTTACCAAGAGTTTACTACCTTCACTAGTTAATTCTTGATTGTTTTAATTCTCTTGATCACTTTATTGCTTTGATTAAGAGAAGCCAAGATGCTCTCTTTTGTATTGCTCCTTTAGCCCATCGTCCTACTTCTTCTTGTTCTTCCACTAAGCTTGAGTCTTAGTTGTACTTTATCATCTATTGTTGTTGGACTTAGCATTTGGCCTATTTGCTTTGCTCATGTTTATGTCTATGTTCCTTTTATGCTCTTGTTAAACTTAGCTTTTGACCTCTTTTTTTTGTTTTCTTTTCTTTTTACTAAATGTTGATTATGGCCTACGACCGTCTATGATTTACACCTTTATGTTTCTTATCTTCAAATACCCGTTGATGGTGCTAACTCTTGATTTGTTGATATTTTCTTGAAGACTTTGTGTAAGCTTCCAAAATTGAGTTTAGGATAACCGAGCTCAGATTTAGGGCTTTTAGAGTAACTTATCCAATTGAGCCCAAACTTCGTGACTAGAATGAAAAAGTTAGTTGAGATATTACAGTGAAGTTAGCTTTTAGTAATAATGACCCGAAATTCCAATTTTGCCCTTAGAAATTGGAATATTTACTAAAGCCTTAAAATGTTCAGAACTCCTAAAATTGAACTTAGATTGCAACGAGAACTTAGAGATAAGTTAATTGAGCTATAAAATGAGATAATGTAGTATAATTTACTATAAAAAAAATACACGTAATTTTTGAGTATACCCGGTATAAATAATAATTATACTCGTAAATTAACTTAAAATTGAGTAATTATATATATATATTGTGTTGAATTCATGAAATTAACCTTAGAATGTATCCTAAAAATAAAAGATATGCTAGAAACTTAATTATATGAGTAAAGTTATATATTTCACATGTTATTACATAGGGTATAACCTTGTATATTAATTAAAATAATTAATTCTAACATATAATATCTATATTTAAGTAATTGTTTAATAAAAGAAAAAGAAAAATTAATTAAATAACAATGGAAGGAGGCATGGCAGGAGGATGGAATTGCAATTGTTGATTCAAAAGGTACAGTTATAATATTTGGACACCTCATGCATAAAAAAAAAAAGAAATTGGAAAAGAAAATATGAATTAATTAAAGGAAAAATCCTTAAACCGACTTTGAGGCACTATAAAAAGCCAAGATCATCAGATACGATAGTTTTAGCAATTTGGAATCAGAGAAAATCAGAAAGAAAAATTAGAAAAAATCGTGGAAAAAAAAACAAATTTAGAAAAAAACAGAAAAATTAGTGAAAGTGTGGAATCCTAACCTAGAGTAGATCTGTTGTGAAACCCAGCCAACCCCACACGGTCCACCCACCACGCAGGCCGTCCGATAACCGCCCAACCGCCGCCGGCCACTGAAGCACCCAAGAACACCAAGGTCAAATTTCTGCCCTGTTTTTCAATAATTTCTAAAAAATAGTAAATCCGCCCAGAAAATTATGAAAAAAATTACATTTAGGTTATTTTAAACATGCTTTCATGTGATATTTTTATTTTTGAAAAATTCGTAATATTTAATATACTTTATTAAGAAATCTGTAATTCATCAGAATATAAATTAGTGAAATAAATATACTATATGATGTTGTTTCTAGCTGAAAATTTTTGTGTAGGATGTGTATGATATATGGGTAATTGCTACGTAGCCCAAATTTTTATTTGAATAATTTTAATATTTATTGAATTTTTAGGCCTGAAATTGGTTCGAAAATAGGCTGAAATTATGAATTTAATAGGAAATTATGAAATTAATTGATGAAATGGACATGTACTGATCTATAATAAATAATAATGGTATTGATTTAGATTGAAATTAATTGGATGCTAAAAGAATTATAATTGGATAATTTATCAAATTTAGGGGTAAAATCGTCGATACGAAAATATAGGTAATAGGTCGAAAACTTGAAACCAAGTGATAATTGAATTCCCTATATTTTTAGAAGTCTATAGAAATTTTCGGGGAATTATTGGGTAATTCGAACTATTTATTATGAATTTATTAAGTAAAATAGCTTAAATTACAAGTCGGGGTGTATTTGTAATATTAATAGACTAAAATGAGTTAAATAGTTAAATAAAACCTATATATAGGATTGTTGATCGAATTGAGTTAAATGGAGATTTTTATTATAATTATTAATATTTTCTGATCGAGTGTACTTTAAGTGTATTAGAATTGAATAATACTTATATTGTTACAATATAAGGACAAATTGAATAAAATATAATTTAAAACTGTAAATTTCGCATAATACGATGGTTTTTATATAATTATGTATAATTGTATTAAAAATTCAAACTACCCGTTAAAATCCATCTCTAAGAACAGGACTCGTAAAATGTGTCGTTAAGTCTATACGAACTCAACGACACTAGTTTTGTTGAAATTGGATAACCTTAAGCAATCTAGCCTATAACTATAACATATTCAAGAATATACACATTTCGGTAACCTTATCGGAATCAAAACGTGAATTAATAAATAAAAAGTACGTTTCGATACGATCAAAATAATATATAATACGTAATAGTATATATGATGTACAATATCAATAATTAATAATTTAATTTGATATATAGTAAGAACATGACTACATATTATGGAAATAATATATATATATATATAACCATTTTAGATTAAACCTTAATGTTTTCGTAATTATTACGAAAACTAAATTTGGACCTTTTGTGTAATTAGGACCTTCCAAAGACGGTTGACAATTCAAGTCAGAAATAGCGAACATCTAAACAAGTAAGTTGGGATGGTAGCTTTGCCGCTGTTTGGGTACTATTTAAAAGTATCCGGAGACCCAAGAGTACTTCTGGTTGTGTTTGTAGTTAGATGATTATACGCATGCTAAGTGTGTGAATGATACTCTGTTGTGACAGGAGTTCAACTCCTTGGTGTGCTGTTCTGCATATTTGCATGGATTCTGTATTGTGTGAACTTATTGGTCACCCTTGATTATTACTAATGATTATTCGACTAAAGTGTAATTGGTTATGCATAATCACTCGTTAGGGGAAACGATTAAGAGTGTTAAGCCAAACACCGACTTCCTTCGATGAGGATAGCTGAAATGGTCCCTTCCCCATCCTTAGTCGAACTAAGTGATAGGCGAGAAGGTCGCGGCAAGGTTGGGGGCCGTGGTTCGAAAGTGGTCTTGGGAGGGGGGTGTTCTCCATTGCACAAGCCTGGGTTTGGTCTAACTTGAGTCGCGATGAAACTCCTCAATCCAGGTTGGAGCGGATGAAATTTCTCTAACCTCACAGTGGACCGGTTAACACTGTGCGATGTTTCATTTGATTGATTGATTGCATTGCATTTCATCATAATTATTAACCTTATTTGTGATTGTATAGTACTCTTATGACTCCGCCCCACTTACTGAGCTAGTTGTGCTCACACCCCTACAGACTCTTTTACAGGTGCTGAGTAAAGGCAAAGATGTTCAGGTACTACCGTTCTCAGGTTAGTGTGCTGCTGTGTGGGAAAGTGAGGATTGATGAATTTAACTGAACCTGAGCTTTTGTTTTGTCTTTAAGTTTTGAAGAAAACTAAATGGGAATTCCCTGGGAGCCCACTAGTTTTCTAACTTATTGTATATAAATCGTAAAACCTGTAGTTTTTAATAAACTCTGATTGTAATCTATACCCTTGGATGTGAAATGTTTGTATAATTACTGTTGTAGTACTAAACAACAGATTATATAGAACAAGTATTTTGTAAAAGTTCTACCACAGGTTTGGATATTAACAGATGTCAGAACAGACGTTTCAAGCTGGTTGAGTTGTACGCCTTGTGTAAACTATGTCTACGATAGCAGCTGTGAGGTCAGCTTCTATCTTAGATTAGTTTATACGGCGGGACTGTTATGACTCTTCTTGTTCGGGGCGTGACACTTTGGTTAAAGATGAGCTAAAATAGTTTTGAATGGACTTGAAGTTGTTGGTTATTATATGGCTTGAGCTTTGCTATGTTAACTTCTTGACTTTGTTTTCTTTTTCCTTCACCATTGGAATTACTAATCTTTCTTATGAGGCTAAAGGTAGAGAAAAGGATGAGTCACTTAGAGAGTCTTGAATGGTTAGCATTATTGGTTGATCAAATCTAAAGTATTTTTTAAATCATGTTTTTACATCTCTTCTTAAGTTAATTTTCTTGAGTTAAGCAATCCCTCTTGAACTTGTCTTTGCAAATTCTTTTAAAACTAGATGCTTAATTAAGGGAGATTACTAAATTAAGGGGAAGCATATGAATGTAAATTTTTGTCCTTATAAAAAAGAGTTATATTATTGAGCAAATAGTTCACATATGATTTTGATGAGACAAAATATTAGATAAACTATTGAACTTAATTTGGATAAATCATTAATAAATAATTTGTCATAAATCCTATATATTTCATCATGTATGAAGTATATCTTGAACTTGAAATTGTTGCATGTGTTAAGTGATTTTGTTCGAAGTATATTTTGGAGTTTGTGTGCTTGATGCTTGATAGGAACAAAAGAGTTCAAGGGAAGATGTCTAAACACCATTATACTTAACATCCGAATGCTAAGTTGGTTTTCGCTGCTGACATGAAGTAGCATGTAATGATCGAACACCATGTGTGTAGCATCGGGATACTAAGCTTTTGATAATTTTTTGAAGCCATGAATTTAGCATTAGGACACTAAGCTTCTCAACATGAATTGATGCTTCCGAATGCTACAAGTGCTAGAATTCGAATGCTAGGAGTGCTGGAATCTAGATGCCATGTCAAAAAATAGTCACTAAAGTGCATTTAATACAACTAGTTTGGTTGAAGTTTTCCCTCCAATATCCATATTTATGAGAAGGCAATAAATATATGACCGATCGGAGAAAGATGATAACTTTTGAGCTTGTATTCTGCAATTATTCTACTTGTTTTCTTACACATTACTTTATTTGTCTCTTATGCTTAAATTTGCAAAATCATTATAAACCCTAATATAATGCATAGTAATTTATACTTATACTTTTTGAGAAAGTGTACTATACTGAGATTGAGAGTATCTTGTAATAAAAAAACTTATGTAAATGAGATTATGTGTAGACTCTCGAGTCAATGTTTGAGATCAATAAAAGTGTGAGTAAAGTTTTTAGATGGAGATATTATATGATCCTAAAGTATAGGGTGTGGTTCGAACTCTATGTCAGGATCTCAAGCTTAATTTCTCTGTCCCTTACTCTTTTAATCACATCACTTTATTTATTATTTTATCACTTATTGATCATATTTATTTAGCAATTTGTATTAAAAATTGTTATTTTGGCAAAATTGGCATCAAACTTAATCTATCTCTCCTCTTGAGTTCTTAATTTAGCATTTCATAAGAAAATGCCTTATGACTAGTGACTATAACAACTTGAAATCATGATGGCAATCTCAAATTCGAATTCGCTTTTCCAAATCAAGACATAGCCACTCACATTAAGCCTTTAGAGGCTTAATAAGTAATTTTAATGGATTAGAGTTAAAAATTAAAGTAATGACAAGGAAGTTAATGTTTAAAACTCAACTCAAGTTGGACATTATACATTTCCAATTTCTATTAGTGCCATCTAGTTATTTTCTAAGAGATGACGATATAGTGACGTATCTTTGTTACTTTCATGCTTGAAAATCATTATAGTTAAACATGTGGAGCTTGCCATATTTCTATTTCTCAGTAAGTGATCAAGAGTTGGCTATTAACAATTTATTACAAGTTATTTAAAAGGATATTTTTATTTATTGATACTTGTTTCTATGTCTCATTTGAAATCATAATTTTATAATTATTTAAGACTTTAACCTTTGTTTGCATAGGTAGTAGTTACCTATATGATTTTCATTGTGCATTTTAAGCATAGGATAAAGCCAAATTTGGGTGTTGCTGTTGTAGTTTAGGGTTACAGGTAGCATTAATGATTTGGTTTTATCTCAAGGTTATTGTTTATTCTAGTGGTCAATGGTTGTCTTTGTAAGTATTAATTGATAGAGTTGTATGAGGATAAGTTACATGATGGCTATTGAGAGATGAAAGGAAAAAGAAAAGCTTGATTTTCTATAATTTTTAGCTTTTTTCTTCTATTAATTTAGTATTTTGATTATATTATTTAGTTGTGTTTATTGTTAGATTATTAAATCAATTATTATGGATCAATTAGACTTTATACATGTCTGTTAATCAACATTGATAGATAAAGGTAAAACTCAGGTATGCTAAATGTTAAAAGTGAAAATACAAGGTTGTAAGATATTAAAGAATGAATTTTTAGGTGTATAAAATGGAATTTGCCTTATTAGAAATATTTATGAAGATGGCCATGCGAGGGATGGTTTCCTTTTGTAGGTATAAGATGGAAAAATAAATAAATAAATAAATAAAATAACTGAGGGAAAGGACAATTTTAAGAGTTAGTTGACCACCGAAATTCACTTGTTCCAGTCCTTATCGTTGCGCTCCCAGTAAAAACTCCATCAACCGACATCACACCGATTGGTCAATCCAACTAATACCATCACATTAAAAAATCTCAAGGTAAAAACCTGAATTAGTGGTGCTCACAGCGCAATAAAATAATTGATATTATTAAACTAAAAGATATATTTTAAATATTACTTGTAAGCATAAATAGAAAACGAAAGTCTAAAATTAAATTCACTTTTATGAGGAGCATGTGTCGTGTCGATCTTTTAAATTTAAGTTACGTGTAGGTGCTGTGGTTGCTCAAAACACAGTTTTTCTTTTCTTTTTTTAAGGGGAAAGAAAAAAAAGGAACGAAAATAATCCAGATTCTCGATGGACATAACAACTGGCACCACAAAACCACATAACCTGAGTTCAAGATTTTTTCAGTGACCTGATGAGTGGATGGATAATGAAAGTGGGTCAACCTCGAACTGCCACATGGACATAACAAAATCTCCATTAACTGGTGCTCCACATTTCTTCCTTTACTGTCCAGGATTGGCTCTATTTATATTTTCAGTTCGGCAAAACCCCAAAAGAAAAAATAAATAAATAAATAAAAGGAAAATAAGACCTACTTTCTGCCACTTACAACCAACGATTAACTAAATCAACGTTCATTTGTTCCCCAATTCCTCAAAAGAAGCTGAAAATAGTTCAAACTTTACTTCTTTCTTGCTGTCACAGAGCAGTGGGTTAGAAAAGATAGCAGATGGCTTCTACTCTGTTTCACAGTTCAATTCATCCATCGTCTTCAGTCTTCACAAGAACTCAGTTTTGCATTCCCTTATCTAGAGACAACCTATTAGAGTTTTCTCAGCATAGATGCTACAATAGCAGCAGGTCAACTGCTAAAGGGTGTTGTAGAAGCAGGAAATTTACTCAAGTGAAAAGTGCAACAACAGAGTCCCCTGTAGCTGATGTTGGCCAAGAGGCAAGGGACCAGGAGGAGGAGGAGAAGAAGCTGAGAATACTTGTCGCGGGAGGCGGTATCGGGGGGCTGGTGTTTGCACTGGCCGCAAAGAGGAAGGGTTTTGATGTTGTAGTGCTTGAGAAAGATACGAGTGCTATAAGAGGGGAGGGACAATATAGAGGTCCAATCCAAATACAGAGTAATGCTTTGGCTGCTCTGGAAGCTATTGATATGGATGTTGCTGAGCAAGTAATGAGGGCTGGTTGCATTACTGGTGATAGAATTAACGGTTTGGTGGATGGGGTTTCTGGTACTTGGTAAGTTTGTTTTGAACTTTTGGCTGACTTGGTCTCTTCTCGATCGAATAGCTTTGACTACATTGAATTTATGCGAATTAACAAATAAAGTTGTTCTCGTTCCCTTTTTCCTTAAAAAAAAAAAAAAAGGTTGAGTCGTAGGAACATGAGGCTCTTAGGGACAATTAATTTGCTACTCTTTGCCAATTTTGTAAATTAACCAATCGAATTGGATTATATTTGAGTTTTTGCAATCTCTAATAGTCTTCAAGCTTGGAGATGTGGGGCAGCAAAAGCTAGAAACTCATCCAAAGTGGATAGATATGAACTAAAACTTGGTTTTGACGCAACTTGAATGTTTTGTTATGGCTCTTTGAAGATGAAAGGACTAAGTCAAACGTTTATATATATGAGGCTGGTGTGCTGATGTGATAGATCTGATGCTGGCAACTCCAGGCAGATAAATAAATGGATATTTCCTTTTTCCACCTTGCATCGTTGGGTTGAACTTTTTACTAGTTCTGAGTATTCCCCAAAATAGAAAATTTAACTAAGCAAGTTGAAAGACCCTCTAAGGGTGAATGGATCATATTAAAATTATCTTTTAAAGAGGCTTGTCCAACAGCCAACCAGAAAAGTTTGGGTAAAATTGGATTGAAATGAAGATGCAGTTCTTAGAAGAGACATGTATGCCCAGACAACTTAATTTAAGTTTTATATGGCATCTCAAGAGTTACTGCTATATTTCCAAGGGTAAGTAGAGTTACCTCCTCAGAGATCCCAACTATGCTTTCCCTCCACTTGAAAGATATTAGAAAAGCTATTTAACGGAATCTCAGGAGTTTACACCTCTTACTGACGCAAGGCTATTTAAGGTTGAGAGTATCTTATTCAATGTGCTCTGTTGCCTGTCAGTATTTTACAGGAGTTTCTACATGAATAGTTGTACCTTGTTAATGCAACATTCCTTTTCTCAGATAAGTTAGTATGATTTCTGTCCCCTTAGAACTCAACGATGCAGAGACACTGACCTATAGAAGAGGTCCTGCTCAAGTAAGTTTGTACATTGCTGCAGCATTCTTTTTCACTTTTTAATCTCTGATTTATATCCAGAAGAGTTCTTTTTTTCCTCTCTCTATTGGAATCAGTCCATGTGGTTTATTGTTAAATTCTTGAAGGGCAAGCAATCTATATTTAGGTCCATAGATCTGCTATACTTTGAAAGATGTGTTTAGTTTTTCAATGATGTATATGGTTGAAGCCTTGAATTGTAAAGAGTAATTCATATTTGGCTATCAGGTATGTCAAGTTTGATACCTTTACTCCTGCAGCGGAAAGAGGGCTTCCTGTTACAAGAGTTATAAGTCGTATGACATTACAACAGATTCTTGCTGAGGCAGTTGGTGATGATATTATCCTCAATGGAAGTAATGTGGTTGATTTTGAGGATGATGGCACTAAGGTACTCTCTTACTTTGGCTTTGAAGTCTTGTTCATTAATGAACTTGATGATTTCACTCTTTAGCAACCCATTGCTTTTCATGGTTGCATCCTTTAACTTTTCCCTTCTTTTTCCTATTCCTGCTTTCTTTGATATCTTAAGGTAGCTGCAGTGCTGGACAATGGAATGCGATTTGAAGGTGATATTTTAATTGGTGCTGATGGGATATGGTCAAAGGTATTAAGTAATCTAACATGGTATTAATTAGGTTCCCAGTTTTGAAAAGAAAAGTTCTTGCAATTTTTTGGATGAACCAACAAAGGCTATTCTGGTGTTCTAAATTCCAACCCAATGCCCCTTACTAGCTTGATCAAATAAAAGTTACTTTCAACTTGTTTTACAGCTTAGCTTACTATCTAATAAACATAATTTCATGATGAACTATAAATGACATTTTGTACAGACAAATAATCAAATTCTCAAATCCACAGACATGCTGTCCATAAACTAGTGGTAATCATCAGGTATGGGTGATGAAGATTAATGTGATTAATTGGTTATTGTCTTGTGATCAGGTTCGAAAGAGATTGTTTGGACCAATGGAAGCCACATACTCAGATTACACTTGTTACACCGGAATCGCTGATTTTGTACCCCCTGACATAGAGACTGTTGGGTATGTCAAGAGAACAATCATGAGCATATAACGTATCTTTTGTAGAGTAACAAAGTTTGGTTTGTACTATCATAAGTATACATTGTTGATCTCATGCTCATATACTTTTATATGAACCTGAAGGTATCGGGTGTTTTTGGGACACAAACAGTACTTTGTGTCTTCGGATGTTGGTGCTGGAAAGATGCAATGGTATGCATTCCACAAAGAACCACCTGGTGGTTCTGATGAACCAAATGGTACATATCTTTATCTCCTGAAAAGTTGCTTAATATTTCAATAATCATTCATCAGAGTGGTGGAGAAAATCCCCATCACATGCCAAGACAAGAACAATTTCTAAATTTAGATCACATTGTCTTTTCTAAGTTGGATAAGTGCTCAAACCTATGCCCTTATATACCAGAAAGTTTCCATTGTGTATTCTGTAGACTGTTAGTTCTACCAGCACTTGAACTAAACTGACTGATTGACATACCAATATCACTATGTATTAAGAACATGAGAATGATAATGATGGCTCAAAAAGCACAATATGTCATATTCTCTACACATGAAAACATTTTGTTGCAGCCCAAATCCTTTGTCCACAAGGCACTTCGATAGTGTCTTAACCATATGCTTGTAATGATAGGGGAGCTGCTCATGGCTTTCTACTCTTTCACAACATATTACACAGCTCATTCTGAAATTCCATTATGTTGGCTCTGTCTGGTGAAAAAGTGATCTACATAGCAAATCGATGCATGGAATGTTGTAAGAGAATCAAAATCATCGGTAATACTGATGCTTTCCTGAGCTGATGCAACAGAGATACACGTCTTGCATCTTTCCATACAATATTTAATCTCGAGTGCTGTTGCAGTTGTAACAAGTGTGTGGTTTCTTATAACTAACTGTATTTTATGTGATATTTTTGTACTTAATTTATGTGTTGAATTGTTGAGCTTTATGTAGAGTTGTATGTACATATGTTGTGCTGGGAGTGTGTGCATGCAGAATAAGACTGGTTAGTGTAAAGCCAGGTGTTAAGATAACTTATGGTGGGAGTTTTGTGTCAATTGCATTTAGATTCACAATAGTAGAGAAAATAAGAAGTGCAGGCTGGATTGTGATTGCCACTTGCAATGCTATGATTAAAGGACAAAAATGAATGGAAGAAAACATGTCGTTGCATTCTCTCTACAATGACATCAAAAACTTATTAATCATTCCTACAACAATTCGGTCTCAAAGTTGGATATTAGGGAGGAATTGATGCAACTAAAACAACCATTTGATGCCTTTTTTGCATTGTAGAAGGATGATAGGGTATAAATTGAAGCAGGGCAGCAAAAGATGTTAGAATTGTTGAGTTTGACATGTGACTTGTCAAACCAGCACTCAGCTGAGAAGCTCGTGGAAAGGAAGAGACTGAATTCAGGAAACAACTTAAGAAGCAGCAAGAAATTGACAAATACCTACATTGTAACGAGAAAGAAGCTGCTGAAAGGAAGTGGCAACATGCTATACAAAAGCAGGCTTTCAATGTAGAAAAACTTTTGAAGAGGAGCAAGACTGGCCCATCTACACAGGACAACAAATCATCCAGCATTATGCCCTATTCATCACATAGGATATGTGAAACAATACGTGAAGCATCTACTGGACAATGCTCTTTCTTCAAACCAAGAGATAATTGTTGCTGATGTCCTTAAGTCACATGAATAAGCTTCGCGTCACCTGGGTTGTTCAGTAAGGTTGAATTGAGGACAGCATGGGGGCATACACAAGAAGCCCAAGACATAGCTAATTAAGGAACTGAAGCTCACATGAAGTGCTCCTAAAGGATCAGTGCAGGAGGTGAGCGGTGAAGAAGTGCTCACATGAATTGTGCATTGAAGTGGATAGATAGACAGAAAGAATATCTAAGAGGTTGAGCGGTGATACAGGAAACAGGTCTTATCCAGAGGTGAAGAAGTGTATATGGATCAAACAATTCTTGCAGCATGATCAGAGCCATAGACCTGCATTATATGGCATCTGGCCAAAGAACAGTCAAGTTGTTGGGCTATGTCATCATTTGAGGAAAGAATGGAGCTGGATTATAATGGGAGGAGGAGTATTCTGGTGAAAGCCTACCTGACTGTGAAAATGATGAGGAAAGCTTTGTGGGAGAGTATCAGCATGCTATGCCTCATTATCCATCTATTGAGCATGAGATCATGCATGTTTTCAACGGGGAGTAGATGTTATGGTTGTAACAATACTATTAGATGATTCCTTCCATTTAGAAGGACCTTCCAGGCTGAGCCCTAAATAATGTAAAGTGACATTGCCAGGTGTTTTCAGTGAAGGAGGGAAGATGTGATTGATCATACCATGAGAAGATCTGATCCCCAAAAAATAACAGTTTGTTTGGGAGATACGAGTCTTTTCATCAATAGATAAAAAGATTCAGTTTCTATAATGGGTCTCAATGAAGAGTTCCATGGATAAAACTCTTCGGTATAGGATCTCCTTCATTTAGTTTTCTTTTAATAACAAATGCTATCCCCCTTTTTGATCACTTTCACATCATGGAGCTGAATTCATTGGAGAGGGAATCCAATTTCTATGAGTGATTTATGTTTAGTGTCCTTGCTCTCATAGAGACCCACTTTATAGTGTTTGTCTTGTTTAATATTGGACTTCTGTGCAAACAATGGCCTAATCTATCTCCTTGTTTAATTTTCTGAGACAAGATATGAATACACACATCTTTGCATTGAATAATTTGAAGAATAGACAAAAAAAAAAAAAAAAAGTATAACGAATGGCAAGTGCTTCTCCTTGTATGCATTCTGCTTCAGTGGGTACTATTTGGCCTCTATTTATTTATTTATTTATTTTCTTTTCCAATCTATCTTCATTGATCACCTTTAGTAGCTGTTCCCCTCAATTATTCAATAACTAGCCTTCTCTTTATATTCAACTTGTAACAGAACTAGGTAAAGCCCGCAATCTGCATAGATATTGGTATTAAGAATATATTATACTGATGAAATTAACAAAAGAGTTAGAGTGCTTATAAATTTAAGGATGTCAAAAGTTGTGTCCTTTAGATTGAGCTATGCAAAAGCTTACAACTCAAAGTTGTATTTTGACTAAAGGGAATGCCATGTTCACACATGATTAAAGAGCTATCATTTACAAGGTTGAACTTCATGTTTTATAGCAGGGGAATTGACACATGGAAATCTATTAGTATATATAAAATATCTATCGTGGCTAGATAGTCTACTTTCAAACCCTTTTGAGATTTGAGAATGCATAGTAAAGTCACTAAATACTCAATGGCTTGCACATTTTAAAGGCTTTTTCCTTTATTCATTTCATACATGATAATGCTTTGCTGCTTATATCAAGGAAAGGAAATTTTCTTGTACATTGTAATAATGTTGTGTTGATACATCTATACACTGCTAGTCATATTAATGTTATCTGCTTTTCATTCTGTAATTCTCTAGCCAAGAAGGAAAGGTTGCTGAAAATATTTGAAGGCTGGTGTGATAATGTGATAGATCTAATAGTTAGCACTGATGAAGAATCAATTCTTAGAAGGGACATATATGACCGCACTCCTGTTTTTACATGGGGAAAGGGTCGTGTCACTTTGCTTGGAGATTCTGTTCATGCTATGCAGCCAAATATGGGTCAAGGTGGTTGCATGGCTATTGAAGTAAGTTTGCTTATCGATTGGATTTTAATGTTATTGCCATTTTAGTCTCCTTAAATTTGAAGTTGAATGAAGTGTTTCACTTTTTTTTCCTTTCCTAGGAGTACACACACAGAAGAATTGGGTTAATAAACATACCAACTCTGTAGTTTCTTTTTCTGCTTCACTTAGTTACAGATTTGGCATACCACTACTTCTATTCAGTTACGTGTTGTCCCTTATAGGGCTGCTGAAGCCATCTAGAAATCTATATTCTTGCTTTCATTAGACATGTAATCTATTGTTTGTCTGCAGCAATATGTTGGAGATAACCATTATTTGACAATTACTTCTCCTTGTAACAACAATGTTCTTCTTGTTCTATGTAATGTTCCTTCTTGTAATATTCAAGGTACTGTTCTGTGTAGAGTGGTGGACGCATACGGTTCCAAAAGAGCTAATTCCCAGAACTTTTTTTTTTTTTTCCTTCTTTCTCTAGGATGCTTATCAACTTGCATTAGAGCTTGATAATGCATGGAAAAGTGGTGTTAAATCAGGGACACCTATGGATGTCATTTCATCCCTGAAGAGGTGAGTGTTTTACATTACTTCAATTTGCAGTTAGGCTACACTATCTTCAATGGATTGTGTGGGGATCAAAATGGGAACAGTTGAAATACCTAATTTGTTGGCAGTTATATCTTACTTAACGCTAATCCATGATAAATTAAGTTTTCCATGTGAGGCAATTTAGTTTCTTAATTTCATTTTCTGAAGCTATGAGAAAGCAAGACGACTGAGAGTTGCAATCATTCATGGAATGGCAAGAATGGCTGCAATTATGGCATCAACTTACAAGGCTTATCTAGGAGTAGGACTTGGCCCATTGGAAGTAAGTACATATAAATATATATCCACATATATATGCAAAGTACCAATATCCTCATATACTGTCTTCATATTTGTAATGGGTTCATGCTCAACTTTTGTTCAGTTTTTAACAAAGTATCGGATACCACATCCTGGGAGGGTTGGTGGAAGATTCTTTGTCAACATAGCAATGCCTATGATGCTGAGTTGGGTGTTGGGTGGTAACAGGTTAGATTCATAACCTCATCATTCCTTAATTTAAATTGACGCCTTCATCTCTCACGATAACAATTCCAACAGTAAATTCTTGGGAATAATATGATTTCAGATGTTTCTTATTAAAAGCTAGTGAATTTAATAACTTGTTCTTCCATGCAACTTTCATGCCGTAACCCTTTAGCATTCTATGTTCAACTGGCTAAACAAAAAATTCCTTTTGACAGTTCAAAACTTGAAGGCAGACCACAATGTTGCAGGCTCTCAGACAAAGTACGTAGCTCTCCTCCTGTAGATTCTCTCTTTCCCCTTGTATTTGAACTGAAATTCTTCCATCATCATTTTAGATCCAACAATGATAGCAAATCATGTTTTATTGCATACGTTGATTATTTAGTTTGCTTCAAGAGTTAACCTGTTGTCCTTCCATGAAGGCAAGTGACCGGTTGAGGCAATGGTTTGAGGATGACGATGCATTGGAGCGTGCCATGAGTGGACAGTATGTCATGAGTTACAAATATATCATGAGTGCTCATGAGTACCCAATACAGCTGTGCCCTATTCTTGATGTGTGACTTGATTTTATATTGCTTGTAGATGGGTTCTATTGCCTTCTCGAAATGAATCTGGTTTGCAGCAACCTATTTCCTTGGGAAAGGAAGAAAGCAAAGAATACATAATTGGGTATTACATTCAATCTCTCTTAAACAGCTCTCTCATCATTTTTGTTTTGAAAGTATACTGTCTTAACATAACAATTCTAGATATATATTCTGGTGTTTAATTAGATGTGTATCTGATAAGTCTATGGAAGGTATCTCTGAATTTTAACATTTCTTTGGATGTCATAATATCACTTATCTTTGCATTTTTTAACGAATTTTCATCTGCATCTAAATTTCCTGGAACCATTGTTGATGGTCTTCGTATGCTTTAAAATCATATATGTGCAGTTCAAATGAAAATTGCATTTCTATAATTATGAGATGGACCAATCACGATGCCTTTGTGAAGCTTTGAGAAAATTTTTCTTGCTCAGAACCGGTTTATAGACCAAATTTTAGAGCAAGGTGCAGGTAACATGGTGCATGTAACTTGTTCCTCGTTATGGTCTTTACATGGCGGTATATTTCATAATCTTTCACGTTCAGCGTCTTGATTCTAAGTCTCACTTTACTCTTTGTTATACTCGCAGAAGTGCAACTAATAATGATCTTCCAGGAGTAGCAATAAATGTACCTTCGCCACAAGTGAGTTGTTGAGTAGATTTTTTACCTGCTTTACTTCAGCTGTTGTACAAACACACCAATTTCATGTTATTTCAGGTTTCAAAGATGCATGCTCGCATCAACTACAAAGATGGGGCCTTCTTCCTGACTGATCTATGCAGTGAACATGGAACGTGGATCATCAAGTAAGTTATGACATTGAGCAATGCTCTTTCCTTCAGTGGTGGTCCCATATCAGGAGAAACTTAAAAGTAGGGTATTCTGTGCAGCCAAGCGGGAGGACTGTGTCAATTAACACCAAATCTTCCAACCCGTATACGTCCATCAGATGTTATTCAATTTGGTTCAGATGAAAGCGTAAGTGTTTAGTATCAAACTCATTTGCATTCTTGAACTTAAAAACACAATTTTCTTTCACATGCTTTAAATTCCCCGTTATAACAAACAAAATTGCTCTCTTTAGATGGTCATTTGGTACGTTCATTTTGCAATTCATTTGATTTCCCTCATAGCTACATTCAGCAACATGGTATTTTCTGCAAGTTTCCTATTAGTGCGATCCATTTGATTACATTTGCGGTGGGAAAACCAGCACTTGGCATAGAGTTCATGTTCGTTCATTGTAATTGACATTCATATGATCTGCAGGCCGTGTTTCGGGTTAAGGTTGTCGGATCTCCTAGTAAATTCCCAGACAGTGAAAGAAGTGGGATTCTCCAGGCTGCATGACAGAGAATCAAGCTACGTGCAGTTGGATAACCCTTACAAGATTGTTTTATACAGGAACTGACATAAAGCAGATAGATATTGCCAATTTGCTGCATTGTACGCGGTATAGGATCATTCGATATTTGTCACACGGAAATGTATCAACCGTTAGTAATGAAATATCGTCATTTTCATTTTAACCATTTGGTTAAAAGTAGTAAATAAATAAGTTAAAAAACAACAGTAGTTTTATTTTAATCATTTAGTTTAAAGGTTATATGATATTGTGTTTACAAATTACTTATTATTATACTTTTATAAATTAGTATTAGTTTCTTCTGTAATTTAGATTGGATTTTACTTAATCATGGGATATCTTATGGCACCTAGGTTTGCATGAATTTAATATAACTTTGTACTTCCTCTGACAAATGGAACAGACAAGGAAAGAAAGTACACGGTATCGAGATAAGATATAACAATTAAACTCGAGGGGACGGCACCTGGAGCCTTTGAGAATATCCAAAAACTATTTAAAAGAACTTCAAAGCTTCATTTTTCCAAACTTAGAAAAAAAAAAAAAAAAAAAGGGAAAAGGGAAAAGAAGAAGAAGAAGGATGAAAATGAAAAAACCGAAACTGTATGCGATGGGCTCGTAATATTTGAAGCATTCAACCCCACATATAAAATCTTCATTACTTAAACTCTACCTAAAAATTCAACAGCATTATACAAAAGATGTACCACTTGAAACCGTGAAATGAACAAGTGATTTATTACGTAAATAATACTTCATAGAAACAAAAGACAATAATGTACTTTAGCAGTTTAGCTAAGTCAATACTGCAGGCAACATATGAAGGAAAGAGCATAGGTAAATGAAGCACTCTAGACTGCTAGTATGCGTAAATTGAGCATTGTATCTATATATCGTTGGATTCATCCAAATTTCACTTTCTAAAACGACTAAGAAATTTCCCTCTTGGACTTTTATATTGCCGATTTAGCTACCGACTTCATTATATAATATATATATATATATATATATATTTGTTCTTACGCAAAAATCTTAATTAACTTTGCTCTATTAAACTGTTAAGGGATCTTGTCAACGATTAGGGGCAATGAATACATTCTAAGTCGCTTATTGAGCTATCGCCCTCTCTGCCTGCCTCTTCATTACCATGACAAAAAGTAAACTGATGATACATCTAACAACTATTTTTGCTCTTTCTCTGCTTTCATACTATCAGCAAGCTAGTTCTCTGCAGTTCAGTATAACCCAGTTCCATTCTAAGTTAAACAACATAGTCTATGAGGGAGATGCAAAGGCTTCAGCCGGTGTGTTAGACTTCACAAGTCAAAGTTACTCAGCTCATGTAGGCCAGCCCACCTATGCTGAGAAGCTGCAACTTTGGGACTCCAACTCTGGAGAGGTCACAGACTTCACCACACACTTCACTTTCATGTTTGACATCGAAGGCCTTTCGTATGCTAAATATGGAGCAGGGCTTGCATTTTTCCTAGCCCCTGCAGATTTTCAAGCCCCCATGAATTCTGTAGGTGGATTCTTAGGTTTATATAAATACCACAAATAGCGACTCTTCAGATAAAAGTCTTGGTCACGTTGAATTTGATACATATGCGAATCCAGAATGGGATCCTCTCTACGAGCACATAGCTATTAACAAGAATTCAATTGCTTCCTCGGTTCACACACAGTGGAATGTCACCTTCCATAGTGGAGGTAACGCGGATGTTACCGTCACTTATAATGCCAACATAACTAACTTGACAGTGTCTTGGAGTTTTGAGCAGACGCCGAATCCTAATGAGAGCACTAGCCTTTCCTATCTTATCAATTTGAAGACCGTTTTACCGGAGAGGTGATGGTTGGATTTTCAGCTGCTACAGGGGCTTTGGTGGAACGTCACTTTCTTGTCTCGTGGGATTTCGATTCCAGCTTGGTTGTGAGAGGTTCAAACGAGGAAATTCAAAAGAAGATGGTATTAGGCCTTACAATTGCAATCGGGTCCCTGATTTTCGTTCTGTTTGTTTCAATAATAATCTTCTGGAGGAAGAAACAAAAAGATGGCGGAGCAACTCTGGCTGAGGGTACGACGCTAACATCAATCAACGATGCACTTGCATGAGGAGCTGGTCCAAGGAGGTTTGCTTATACAGACCTTGTCTTAGCAACCAACAACTTCTCACGAGACAGAAAGTTAGGTGAAGGCGGATTCGGGGCTGTTTACAGGGGATTTATCCCAGAACTCAATGTTGCTGTGGCGGTTAAGAAGATTTCTAGAGGATCCAAACAAGGGAAGAAAGAATACATCACAGAAATAAAAAAAAAAAAAAAAACTATTTGCAGCTTGAGACATAGAAATCTTGTTCAACTGATTGGTTGCTGCCACGAGGAAGGTGTTTTTTTGCTTGTCTACGAGCTTATGCCAAGAGGCAGCCTTGATTCGCACCTCTTTGGAAGAAAACCACCCGTTACTTGGCCCGTAAGGTACAAAATCTCACTTGGACTAGCCTCTGCAATATTTTATTTACATGAAGAATGGGAACAATGTGCAATACATAGGGACTTCCCTCATTTATGATCATTAGTCATTTGAGTAAGAATCATTTGAGTTTCAAAGCTTATCTCTCCAAAATTGTTTTCTTTCTCCCTCTAAAAGCTCTTATATATTTTGTGGCAAGGCTGACTTAGTTCTCTTTAAGATCTTTAAATTATCTAGGTGCCATACATGTGAGTTAAGGTTAATCACTTCACATATGACACGTGGTATTAAAGTAAGGCTTGAGTTAAGATGCTATGGCAAGAAACATAACTGATGCTATCAAATTTGATAGTTCTCCAATTACTCCCTTTGTTGCAAGTGTGCTAGCCAATTTAGGATCATATCGTGCTGACTAAGGGCCCATAGAGGCCAGATTAGCTAGGCTAAAGCTAGTTGTGGTAAACCTGATAAATTGAGTGGAAGGGGCAGATGACAACGTAAAGAGGCTTAAGGGGGATCTTCTAGGGAAGATGTCGTCGACCCTAAATCATGTTATGAGAGATCTTAAAAAGAAAGATGGTACTTTGGAGAGGATGTTAGCTGCCTTAAGAGGGGAGTTAGATGACTCATGAGCCATGATGCGATAAAGAAATGTTACTAGCTAAGTCTTAGTCCAAGCAAGAGGAGTGGAGAGAATTGATGTCTCTAAGCTCAAGCTGCATAGTTGTTAAAATAGTGATTTTATTTATGTGATTCTATAAGTTTATGATTTTAATAGATTCTTTCGAGTTAACTCATATATAAAATCATTTTCGTTTAAAAACTTATATTTTTAACTAAATTTACATGTAAACTTAGTAGCAACTTACGTTTTTTATCGAATTTATTGATTTTGCATGTTTGAGTTGAATGGGCTAAAAAATGAAAAAATACAACTAAGCTTTTACAACTCATTAACTATTATGGCATTACATTATCTTTCTTATCCTATTTTAATTTTTTTTCCTTTTTCTCTCTCTCTTAATCCCTTATTTTATGTTTATAACCTTCATCAAGTTTCAACTACAGTAGCAAAGATTATATAGAAAACTATATACTTCAGTTTATACTATCAATAATTTAATATGAATTAAAAAGTTTAATCTCTTTAATTCATTACTTAAAAAAAAAAAAAAGAATAATGGAAAAGTCTAGTTACAACTTTGTTTCTCTTTCTCCCGTACATGTTAGATTATATATTATTAAGAATTTTTTTATGAAAAAAGAATTTAATTTCTTTATTTTCATCATAAATTTCAAGCATTGAAAAATCACTATGAGTATATCCATAGTTTTTTAAAGCTATTTTACATAAGTTGTAGAAACTTATATTTCTACATTTCGATTTTATATTCTAATTCTATTGATGTTTTAATGATTCTAAGTAGAATTGCAAGTTTGACAATCCTACTAAGCCATACTTAGGAGAGAGGAATACCAAAGAGATCGATAATTTCTTATGTAGCTTAGAAAGTTACTTTGATGCTTTAGGAGTGTTGGATGATGCTTCCAAATTTCACTTTGCTCTTATGTTTCCAAAGGATGTGGCTACTGTAAACCCTACTTTTAATGGGCCTATGATGTAACTAAGAGTACTTCCCGAACATTCTCAAAGATAAACTAAACTAAGAACTCAAGTTTATGATTAGAAATGAACTTACTTTTTCAATTTAAAAGCCTATTATTGATAAAACTTGAATTTGAAAAACTGCGAACTCTAAAGTTACCTAAAACCCTAAGCCCTAAAACAATTAAGAACTTTTAACCTTAAGTGACTAATTAATAATTTAATTTGAATAATTTAATTTGAATAATTTCATTCAACTCTATAAAATTTCATAATTTTATAAGAATTAAATCATCATTTACAAAATAATTCAATAAGTAAATCCTAAAACAATTTCCTATAAGATAATTCTCTTATCTTCATGCTTAAGCCTTATACTTGAATAAGTACACCAACTAATCACCTTAAATGACTTATCAATTAAAAGTTAGAGTCATTTATCAATTGATAACTTATCAAAATTTAATGATAAAACACTTTCTTTATCACCCATTTACTTATACTACATATGGATAAATTATCACAAGATTTCACATGCTTAATTTTAATAAATGAGACAAAACAATTTCATGCCCAAAAAGATACCCAATAGCCGGTTCTTACATGTCTTTAAGAGGGGCCATACTTTTGTCTTTCATCCATCAATCACTTTATCTTATACTTCGCTATTTACCTCTTAATGCTTACATCATTAATAGTTGTAATTGTTGACTTTTGTACATGCTACAAGATAACAAAATCAAACTTCTTAAACACATTTCTACCCTCATTCCAACCGGCCACTCTTTTCCCATTTTCTCTTACTTTCAATTTCAATTTCATTTTCACTTCCTTTTCTCTCACTTTGAAAACAACACAAAAGAAGAAACAACTATACCCCACAAAATCCTTCACTTGCCGCTACATTCCGAGCATACACACACTTACGGCACTTTCAACTTCTTCTTGTTTTGCTTTTGTTAACATTCAAAGCCATTTAGGATCCTTAGAACACTCCTTAAACCCCACTTCAAAGGATCATAACTCGGGTTTCAAAAGGGGTACAAGAAGGAGGAAGCAAGACAAAGAGCATAAGTGAAACTTTAGTGCATAACCACCATATTTTTTTTCCTTTAAAGACGAGTAAGTATATTTTGTGTTAGTTGGTATAACATGAAAGACCACCTTAAGAAGTAAACTCATGAAAACCTTATATGGAAGTTGAAATATGAGTATGTAAAGTTAGTGTTTTGTAAAAATACTTGTTTAACTCGAAATGGAAGATTTTAAGTTAAGAAAATCTTGAAATGAGAACTTGAATGAAAGGGAAGCATGTTGGACGTGAGAGTTTAGAAGTCATTTGGATGTTGTTTACACTTTTATTAAGTTAAACATGCTTAAATCTAGACTTAAGTAAAGATAAAAATCCATTATATAAAGTTTTATGAGGAAACCAACTTTGTAAGACATGAACTATAATATGGGAGGTATGATAAAAGTGAGATCCTCTATTTTCATGTAAAATATAAGCCAAATAATCATTTCATGAAAAAGAAGTCAAGTTAAGATTTGAATACATGTTGCTTAAGTTCATGATTTAATACTTAAACTTAAGAAAATAATGAAACAAGTTGGAAAATCAAGTGGAAGCCCTCATACTCAAACCGACTAGATCTAGAACATCCCTAAAAGGCAATTAAAAATATGATAAAAGTAAGTAAATAAAGTGAAAAGACCAACCAAGGCAAGTTTGATAAGCATATTAAGCCTAAAACTCAAAATTGAACTTAAAACTTTCAAAACGAGCCTAAAACGTCAAGTTGAACTACCCTTAAGTTTCTAATCAGCAACTTGACACATTAATAAGGGTTGTTTTAAGACCCTTAAGAAGCCCATGAGACACTCCCCAAGCCTAAGAAAGTGACCATCTTTAAATTGAATAAAATAAGCCCATTTGACAACTTAAGCTCACTTAGGAGCCCAATAAGTGCTTGATAGCCTTAGGAGTATAAATTAAAGTTGTAAATCTGACCTTAAGAAGTATTTTGAGCCTAGAATGAAATCTTCAACCTAAGCTCAAAGGAGTTCTCAAGTTACCAAAAAACCCATCAACTAAACAAAGCCTAAAAGTACTCTAAATCATAAGAACCGCTACTGTTCTGACTTATGGATAGATTTATGTGCCTCATCTTGAAAATCTAACTTTACTAAGTTAAAGTACACTCGAAAATGATGAAGATTGACTATAAGATCATAAAAATTGGATTTAAAATAAAAAAGTTATACGCAATTGAACTTTTAAGTAAAACTAGGAAAAATACGAAAACTAATCAAGAGTATAACTTAAGAGGTTTTAGTTTAGTTTTCTAAGTTTTGTTTCAATCCTTTATAGTATTATGATTTCGATGATCAAGGGACCTTACGTTCGGAGATGACTTGCCTCCGAACTACTTTGATTGACTTGCATGGCAAAGCGAATAAATTCTCAATGACTCTTTACTTGTAAAATAGATGCACCCAAACTTATATATATATTTGGATACTTATGGGATATGGGAAATGCATGTGTATGAATTTGTGAACTGAATGCTATAACTTGTTAATTATATAATAATGGGAATTGTTTGTGATAATTTATACGTACGATTATATGGAATGAAATTATTTGATCGCCATGAAAATTGGGTTAACCACTTATACGATTAAGAAATTTAATGGATCATACATTCCCCATGATTGCATTCAGATAATACCGACTGCCACTTCACGTAGAAAATGGAAAGGGACTCACAGAAGGAGAGCTTCCTGCAGGATTGAACACTAGTTATGTCATCATTTTATTGAGTCTCTATCCTAAGCTGACGGGCTTACTAGGCGCCGGGAGACTCCAACAGTCAACGATGAGTAGTGTCTTGTGGCTTTTACTTAGAGCATGTGTTTATGCATTGCGAAGGCCACTACACCGCTAGATTTGGGATTTTGAAAAAATAATTCAATATTTGATAAAGAAAGTATATATTCAATAATTCAATATATATATATATATATATATTGTTTTGACTTAAATACAATAGTGCAAATGAAATAAAAACCCAAGAGCTATGTCGAGTCTAATTTTTCAGTTTCTTTTATTTAAAATTAATTTCCCCATTTTGGATTAATACTAAACCCTAACCTATTTAATATTAATTCTCGACTAAAGAAATTAGGAAATTTTGATTTCTTATTTAAAATAATTTTTGGAGTCGCCACCCAACCAAAGTCGGGAAAAGAAAAGAAACAGTAACCAATTGGATGAATTGATTACAATTTGGCTACTAGTCTTTGATTTTAATTTGAATGAAAAACCAGAGGGTTCTGAGTTTAGAAGCTAACCTATTAAACTCTAACGGGTACCACTATCTATTTACCAAAATTAGGATTATTCTTCTAATTATAATATTTAAAAAATAAATAAATAATTAATTAATTAAAAGAAAAAGAACTTAAGTTTCTACAAATTTTATCGTCGTTCCGAAGGTACCTATGTATTTGCTAGTTGGGAATGAACAATCGTAGTTCTTTTTAAAAATCTTTAGTGTATTGGTTAATTTTAATTTTGAAAACTAATTGAATTTACATTTTAATTGATTCAATTTATTTTAAAAAAAAAATTAAAGAGGTCCTAACTCTTAAGTGTTTTTACTTAAAAAAAAAAATTCTTTAAAAGTCCTATTTTTTATAAAACGGGGTTTTTATTATTTTTATTCCTAAAAAAAAAATTTTCTAAGTAAGGAAGTCTTAAAAAACTTAATGCTAAAGAAACACCTAAATATATATACATATATCATTATTATTAAACAACCACTTATATATAAAAGACTAAAACCAAAAATAAAATCTCCTAATCTAATATGTGCATATTCACTTATATTACGTTGTCAATAATAACTGACTAAGGAAATAATAATATAATAATAATGAATAAATAAATAATATATATAAAAAAACAAAGAACCAAACCTTATTGTTTGGTGAAGGAATTGCAGTGTAAATGGTAACTTGGTATGTGCTGCATTGAATTCGTTAGCGACCAGCAGTGGATAGTGGGTTGTCGTGTATCAATGCTGAGGACATGTATGGTTCGACTGTGGAGTGTGGCGACGGTGCAGTTCAATCAGCAGCTTGTATTCATCAAGCAGTATGAGTTTTGTACTTGGAATTGCTGTCCGGAGTTAGTGTGGTTGGACAATGCTAGCTGATCGGAGATTCAAGCAGACGATGTGGTTGATTCTCCTTATGTGTGTGTTGGCGTGGTCAAGGTTGATTGCGTAGGAATTCAGTTTGGCTTGCAGCTATGCGAAGTGGTGTAACAGTGCTTGTTGATCAAGATTGCAACTGAACTAAATCCTAAACACGCATGGAGCAGATCGGGGCATTGTCAGATTCAATCTTGGTTTAGACTAAGATGTTGTGTTCGAAGATGGCATGGATATGCTGGAGACTGAACGAGAGAAGTCAAGGGTTGAGTGATGGTGATGGAGCGGTGTGCTATAATCGACTTGTACGAAGGGGAAGCTGTACATAATTGGGTTGAAGCTTAGACGAAAGTGGTTGCATTCCAGCGACTAAGTACCAAAAACACTATTGTACGTTGTTTATTGACAGTGGTGTTGCACGGTTGGGCTTGCAGAGAGAGAGAGGTCGCGTAGGTGCTTGATTTTTTAGTCAACGTAGCAGCAGTCGTATGTGGCACTGTGCGAGGAAGGTGATTTTAAGTTCGAGCACCGCTGGGTCGTCGAGTTGTGTCGCATGTAGGTTTGGGGGTTTTGGTCGCATACGATTGGGGGTTGCTATTATTGTAGGGTCGATGTTTGGTCATTGGGTGAGAGGATAGAGTTTGTTATTAGTGTAGAGTCGCAAATGTGGAGTGGCTATGTGAGGCTGATCCTCAAGATGTAGATTACTGTGTGCATCGGAGTGAGTGGCATGAGGATTATGCTGTTGTATTGTTGAAGCGGTGAAGAGAGAGCTAGGGTACGCTCATGGCCTGCATAGGTTGGGAATGGGGTTCGGTTGGACAGGGGGTGAATGTATATGTTTGAGAAGAGAGGTCGACAGTGGGTGTTTGCTGTTTGGTGACGAAGGGGCTCTAATGATGTCGGGCTTAACAAGGAGCAGCAGTGAATTGACAGTAGCGTGCGTTGTGTATATTGGTTGCAGCAGTAACTGTCATTGTATGTTTAGCGTGTGGGCGTATTTATAAACCCAAATCAAACCGTATCAAATCGTATCTATTGTATCTGATTTGATAAAGATCAAATATGATTTAAATCATTTATATCAATATAAACCTGATTCGATAAAAATCAAACTAGACTTAAATATTTTGTAACGATTTAAATTGGATTATAAATCACATTAGATTTGGATCTCACAAAAGATTAAAAAAATCAGATTTGAAACCCATTTAACTCAACTGGTTTTCGCAAAATGGATTAAAAGACATATAAATGCCTAATGAGATTCAAACCCAAGACTTCAAACTAAATCCATTTCAATGTCTCAATGCTTATCCGTTAAATTGTTGACCTGTACCTTAATTTTTAGTACAATTGAGTTACACTTAAATTATGCGACTTCCTAAAATAATTATTTGAATTAAGCTAAAACTAAAACTATTTGTTTATAATATAAGTTACTTCCTAAAAATTTACGAAATTTTTATAATTTTCCTTTTCTTATTTTTTTTTGGTATTTTCATCATTTGTTAATTTTTATTATTTTTTATCTTTTATTAATTTTTTCTTTTTTTTTTGGAATTAGGACCCTTTTGTAAAAAATAAAAAAAATAAAAAATTAAGTTTACTAAGGGGCAAAAATTAGGTGTTTACAGGCTAGAACTCGGATTTTGGTTTAGGTTGGTTAATTATCTCCAAACCCTGACTATAAAGGGCATAATTCTGAGTCGTATGTAATTCCTAGGCCACTACATGTGTTATTTGGCATACTGATTATTCATGCATTCATATAATTGTATATCTAATAAATTTCTACCATGCAGTATTGAAGAGGATATTTATCTCACTAAGCTTAAGCTTATACCTCGATAGATTCCTTTTGTTGTAGGAAAACCTCTTTGCTAATCCGAGTTGAGGCATGCCTGTGGTGAGTCTTGTGTAGAGATGGGTTGGAGCAATCAGGGAGCGTATAGGAGATTTTGTAAAAGCTTTTGTAGATAACTATTAACCTTTATTTTATTCATAATATAGTATAAAGTTTATGACGCAATTCCCATTATGAACCGCATTTGTTTGTAATATTCTTTTAGTGTGGAACTTAACGTGTCTACACGTTTACTTGATTAATTTATGTCTTAAAAGTTAATTTTAGTAAAAATTGCTCTATATTATTTATCTATAAGTCTAGTAGTAACGTATAGTGGAAGAAACTTTGTGTATCGTATGAAAGGCTTATGATTAGTAAGTGGGTTGATAGTAGACCTTTGTACAGTATATGGCAATCTACCATGACAACGATACTGTTTGGTTGTGATAGCTACAATTAGTGGAGAAGAAGGATAGAAGGCGCTAGGTAGGGTACCAATGATATCATTACTTAGGAAGGTTTTAAGACAAAGTAGAAGGCCTAGTTCTATCTAAGTAATGTAAAGAAGGATGCCGAAGCTAGATTGAGAAGACTACAACACAAAGGCTCTATTTGGTAGTATGTAAGGGAGTTCTCCAAGTTGTTACTAGAGATCTTTAATATGAGTGATAAAGATGAAATGTTTGCATTAAGGAACTAGAGAGGCGAGGAATCTAAACTCTTGCTCAAGCCATAGCGACCACGAAATGTGATGGCCTTAGGGATAGGGGTAAGAAGGATGGCCATTGAAGAGTTAAAGGAGATGCTAAAAGGACCAAGATCGACTCAAGGAGAGAAGGCCAAACTCAAGCATGGAAAGGTAAGACCCTTGAGACTCATAGGGAATCTTCCCAGTGAAGGTTTTCTTACTTCCTTTGGATAAGACCCTACAAAGCTTGAGAATGCTTGAACTAGGCTAAGTTAACAACATTATGTGCCAAAGATGAGAAAGTGACCTAGAATGATACAAAACTGGGAACTCTAAAGCCAATTAGTGCCATATAGAGTAAACCTATAGGTGATTTGAAAGGGCTGATGTATGTTGAAGCACAAGTTGTGGGACATAAGATAAATGCTTTAGTTGACATAGGTGCTTTGAACATCTTCATTTCTAAAGAAGCAACTACCAAAATTGGGTTAAAGGTAGAGAAGGGCTAAGGAAGACTCAAAACAGTGAACTTTGAAGAGTACCTATTTCTAGGTAGCTGGAGAAGTAGATTTTAAAGTGAGATAGTGGAGTGGGAAAGAAACACTTAAGGCAATCCCTTTAGACGATTACAAACTTGTCATCAGTATGAACTTTCTTGATAGGATTAGAACTTGCATTGTGCCATCCTCAAATTATATCTTCGTTATGAGTAAGTCCTAAGAATGTATTGTTTTGATAAGCCAAAATTCTAGCTTAGCTATTGAGATGTTATTAGCTATTTAGATATATAAGGGGATGAAGCAAAATAAACCTACATTCTTAGCAACTCTAAAAGTAGAAGACAAAGCCAAAGAAAGAGATACCTAAGGCAATAGGAAGTATTGGTGGAGTCTAGCAATGTGATGCCAAAAGAACTTCCCAAACAACTTTCACCCAAGAGGGAGGTCGATCATATAATTGAGTTAGAGCTTAATGCCAACCCCCTATCAACAATACCATACTGAATGTCCAATCTAAAATTGGAAAAGCTTTGATACCAATTGAAGGAGCTCTTAGACTGATGTGCCCTAAGGTCTGAAGGTCAACTAAAGTACAATGCATAGCTAACAAAGACTATAAATGGGTATTTAGGTTCAAATGTATTTAAGGAAATGACATGTAGACTAGGGTTTGAATGTGAATGTGGTTAGATATCACACACCAAACACAAACACAGGTAGAGGTTGTAGTTGAAAATGGATTTCAAAGTAACTTACAAAAACATAAATCAAGCTTATGGGGTTCTAATTAAAGGGGTAAATGTACTACGTTACCAAACCAAAAGAAGGTTCACTACAATCTTAGACAAAGATTGATAGGAACTCAATGGATTAAAGAGCAATAACAATGCTCAATAATTGGACTCAAAGTAAGCAACTGACTAACGAATGGATAATATTCACATTAATAGTTTGTCTAATCTCTTGTGATGTTTGTTTATTACAAAGTGAAGCTATTTATAGTAAATATTAAAACCCTAATGACAAAACTGTAAATAAGTATAACGTCCTAAACCCTAAAGATTAGTCCTACAACTAAAATAAAGAAAATGATAATATATGTATAAAACTGTACATTGTTAGTGGGAAGGTTGGCATGCAAGTCCTTTGAGCTATTTTGGAGCACATCAGTTCCGAGCTGGATTAGACTGGCAGCTGGGTATCTGAGTTAGAACTAAAGTTGTCTCAACCTTACTATGTTTAGTTGAGCTTCCCATGAGTGGGCCCACGATTGTTGAACTCGAGGGTTGGTCAAGAAGACATTATGGGCCACTTGTTGAGTTAGTCTCCTTCCTTAGAAACTTGGTTGGTTGGACCTCGATTCCTTAAAGGCTGGCAGTACCTTTGCCTCTCTCGTCTTTGTCGTCCTAACTTCTTCCCTTTTGTTAGCCTATTCCTATCAACTTAACTTCGAGGAAAACGGGTTAGTCTTGGCTCAAGACTAGTCGGTCGTAGCTTAGCGAAGGTCAAAGGCCAATCCCTATCATATATACTAGTTTTATCTGGTCTTCTAAGGTACCCTTTGGTGCCCTAGTTTTACTTCTAAAGAAGCATGATGGGTCCCTATAGTTATGCATAAACTATAAGGTCCTCAACAAAATCCAATTTAGAAAAAATATTCTATACTAGTAGTGGTCAATTTATTTGACCAGTTAAATGGAGTAAGATACTTTTCCAAACTAGATTTGAGATCAAGTAGTCATCAAGTCAGAATTGCAAAAGGGGATGAATAAAAAACCACTTGTGTCACGAAGTATGGAGCTTTTAAATTTCTTGTTATGCCATTTGAGTTAACTAATGCCCGAACTTAGTACCCTAATGAACTAGGTTCTAACTCCATTCTTTGACAAATTTGTAGTGCTGTATCTAAATGATATTATGGTGTATTGTAAAACCTTTAAGGATCACGTGCAATACTTGAGACAAGTTTTCTCAGCCTTATGGTAGAACTAATTGTATGTAAAACTAGAAAAGTGTTCTTTCGCCTAAGAGGATGTGTCTTCTTGGGTCATGTGGTAGGCTAGGGATGGATCAAGATGGACAAAACCAAGGTCTAAGCTAAATATCCTTAGGGCTTGCTAACTATTACAATCAATTCATTCAAGGATATTTAGAAATTGCAATGCCCTTGACAAACTTACTTGAAAAAGATACACATTGGCCTTAGAGTGCAAGATGCTAAGAGGCCTTTGATTAGTTAAAAGGAGCTATTATGAAGGAATCAGTCCTAACCCTACTAAACTTCACTAAACCATATGAAGTACATATTGATGCAAGTGATTTGGCTGTTGATGGGGTTCTCATTTAGGATGGACATCCTTTAGCCTATGAAAATCGAAAATTTGATGACACGAAAGGAGATATATAATCCACGATAAGGAGATGACTGTAATAGTTCAACGCCTTATAGCATGGAGACATTATCTATTAGGCAACAGGTTCATTGTAAAGGTAGATAATATAGCCACCAGTTATTTCTAGACTCAAAAGAAACTATCACCTAAACAAGCTAAGTAGAAAATTTTCTTGGTATAATTTAACTATATATTAGAAACAAGCTCAAAAGTGCTAATGCAAAGGTAAATGCTTTAAGATAAAGAGTAAAATTAGCATCCTTGGTAAGACGTTCGATGGGAAACAAGATGGAAAAGATTATAAAGGGACTAGAAATGACCATCAAACAAAGACCTTAGTAGAGAGTTCCTTAAATAGTAAGACTCGAAGGTTTTGGGTAGAGAATGGGTTGTTATACATGAAGGGGACTTGACTATACATTCCTTGACACATAGTGCTTAGAAAGGAAATACTAAAGGAGTATCATGACTCATCATAGGTGGGACACCTAGGAGTTCAACGAAACTTAGCCTTGATTGAAGATAGGTATAATTGGTCTGATATGAGAGATGATGTAGAGGTCTATGTAAAGACATACCTATATGTCAACGAGACAAAGTTGAGAACTAGGCACCAGTATATCTTCTACAACCTCTTCCCATCCTCGAGAGACCTTAGGAGAATGTTTCCATGGATTTCATTTTAAATCTCCCAAAGTTTAATGAGTACAAGACTATAATGGCAGGTGTAGACCGGTTCTCTAAGTATGCAATCTTTATACTTGCTACAAAAGAATGCCTAGTTTAGGAAGCTGCTCGATTGTTTATGAAACATATAGTAAAGCATTAAGGAATACCCTCATTAATTACCAGTAATCAAGATGGACAATTCATAGGGAGATTCTGGACAAAGTTATTTAAGTTAATGGGCTTAGACTTAAATTTCCCCATTGATCTACACCTATAAATTGATGGGCAAACAAAAAGGATGAATTCCTTACTAGATTATTTATGAGACGCTATGTGAGTATTAATCAAAAGAAATGGGCAAAGTTGCTTAATGTTGCCTAATTCTCCTTTAATATACACTATACCTTTCAAGTGGTACAAGGGTTCCAACCTACTGGTCTAAATACAATCGCTATTGAGTATAGAGGTAGACACCAATAGAACATAACTTTGCTAAGAATTAGTAGGAGGAAGCAAATATAGTCCATACCTACTTACATAAAGCAACTAAAAGAATGAAGAAATTTGATGACTAGAAGAGGAGAGATGTTGAGTATTAAGTGGGGAGATTTTATCATTATTCAACTACACTTAATACAATGAACTAGAAGAGCACTTCACAAAGGTTTAATGAGGAGATATGAAGGGCCCTACAAGATGTTGATGAGAGTAGGGAAGGTAGTATATAAGTTGGAGCTCCCTCTATGATTGAAAGTACATACAATATTCCATGTTAGCAAGTTAAAGCCTTATTATGAAGATGATGAAAATTTAGAGCAAGTGAAGAGAACATAAGCCCTTTTTGGAGTTTGGAGTTCCTATGATAAAGAGGCCAAAGAAGTATTGATGTATAGTATAGTAACTGAGCAAGGCTATCCCAACTATATCGAGTAGGGAACGTGGCATATAAGCTGGAGCTCCTATAAGATCTTGATGGGGAGATATGAAGGACCCTACAAGATCTTGAAGAGAGCATGGAAGGTGGCATATAAGTTAGAGCTCCTTCCACAATTGAAAATAACATAGTATTCCATGTTCGCATGCTAAAGCCTTACTATGAAGATGATGAAGATATGGAGTGGATGAAGATGATATGAACCTTTATTAGAGATCCATAGTTCATATGATAAAGAAGCCAAAGAAGTATTGAGGAACGAGATAGTAATTGAGCAAGGTTGTCCCAACCGTATTGAGTACTTAATCAAGTAGAAGGGACTATCTGAAAGTGAGAACAATTGAGAATCTACAAAATTATTGTGGCATTTGAAGCATTAATCAACAAGTATCAGCAAACAGTGATGAAGGCATCACTAGACTTGGGTAAGGGAAAATTTCTTAGACCACCAACAAAGACCCAAACCTAAGAGGTTTCTTAAGGCCTATATAAGAAGAAGCCCAAGGCCTAAGTCCACTAATGTTTTTAGAAGATCTCAAAATATCATAAATCTTTGTATCTTAGTGGGTACAGAGTAGGTAACATTGGAAGTGTAAATCTATTCTAGATTGTTAGATCGTATTAATCTTAGTCATTCATTTGAGGAGGCCATTTGTGTATATAGGGGACTTCAGTCCCCTCATTTGTGATCACCAATAATTTGAGTTACAAAACTTCTTGTAAACACCGCATATTTCCTAAATAAGGCATTGGAAGTTAATAAAATTTTCTGAAAGATATCCTTAGTATTGGTAAAATAGAAAAGGTTGTATAAAATTATTTATGCAATTTAAGGTCTAGAAAATGAATAACTTAATATCATACTTAGTAAATGATAAAGTTACAATAATATTCTCATCAGGGAATAGAGACAATCAACGTTAAATTTAGTGGCAATAAGCATTAATATGATTAGACAATAAACATTTACTTTTGATGGCTACTTGGTATCGCAATCACCTTCCATAATGTCACACACAAATATAACACTTTCCCCTTTTAAAAATAATGGCAATGCTATACAATAAATTGAACTTGTTTGCAATCTTTTGAAAAATATTTTTGGAAACTGCGAACTAACGGTAAGTGTACCGGTCAATTTATAGTATATAGTGAGTACCAAGGTCATATTTTGCAGTGAAGGAGAGAATAGAGTTCAGAAAGATAACTAAGTACTAAATTCTACTATTTATACTCTAATCTAGGCAACTAATTGAGCAATTTTAAGGGAAAGAACATGCAAGTTATCTAAATAAAAGTAAAAACTACAATTGAATTAAGTGTAGATTTTAGCAATTTTTCAGTATTACAATATAGATTTCTCTATAAAATATGTATGAATAATGAGTAAACAGTCATCTAGGATCGTTGTAGCCATGTTATTAGAGTATTTATGATAATCTAAATATAGATTTTACTCACACTCATACAAATTATCCAACTCTCATTTCCTAAATTTTATCATGCAGGAGGAGCATTGTATTATTAATATCTTACCTATATTATCAGCTGGCTATTCAAATCCCATCAATACTTAAATAACTATATTATAATTGATTTTCCATTCTAACAAATTTTTAGCTCCAGTTGAGTACAAGGATTTAAGTCCTAATTATAAAAACTTACTCATTCAAATTAGGAATCTTGGGCTCTATTCGGGGTTTTCAAATCCTATTATGGTATCTAGATCCTATTAGGATAACAAAGAAGGATGCCTAATGTATAGGAAACGCTATCTAGCTTGACATTAACCCAACACTCAAGTTATATCTAATTACATTGTAGAATTAAGTAAAATTCCAAATTTACACTATCACAATATAAAAACATCAAGAGCCATAATTATTTCATCATGTTTACACACTACCTATAAACATAATAAGCTCTATTTATCACATTTATAGAGAATAAACATTCAACACATAATACACACGAATATGAAAATAAACATTGCATTAAACATGGAAAAAGTACAATAAACATTACAAAACCGAGCTCTTCAACCTCAACAATAGAGTTCCTTAAGATTTTTTAACAATCTCCATGGATGCAATGGAAATCCATAAACCCAAACGTTGAAAAGAGCTAAAATCTACTAAAAGATTACGCTATAATTATGAAAATGTAAGAAAACTCCACAAAAATCATAAAACTATACTAAAAGTAACTTAAGATAGCCTAAAGAAGAGAGAAATAGCAAAAATTAGAACCCTAAACCTTAAAAAATGCAAAGCCAAATTTGCAAAAAATGAAGAAGAAGAGATTTTTATATCAGGTGGGCCCTAGCATGATAGTAAGCAAGGGTATCATCATGGCGGTAGACACGTGTCGTGCACTTCTCTTCTTCTTTTTTAGTGAAATAGTGCGTTTTGCTTCTAGAGTTAAGTATACCATCATGATAGTAGCTGGGTATCGTCATGTCGGCATACCTTTCTAATTTTGCAACTTGATTTGAGTCTGTTCAAGGTATCGTCTTAACAATAGATCATCTTGATAGTAGGTGAGCTTACCGTTATGCCGGTAGTTCTAACTTCAAGTTTCTTTTTTTTACTTTTTTTTTTCATTTCCGACTTCTTAAATTAGGGCTACCATGTAATGATAGCTCCGGCAACTACAAGATCAAACATAAAGAGCTTAAATTTTTTAAATATATGCTATTTTTAAGCATCAAAACATAAAAATATGAATTACAAGTGAGTAATTATATATGATTTTAATGAAAATTCATATACTTTTGCTTAAAAATCTATTGAGTTATATATAATTGTTAGAGAAATTCTTTAGATAAGTATGTGGTTTTATACACTTATCACTACACATGAGAATTGAAGCATAATGGGTGAAAAGTAAGAAGAAACAATGCTCTTGATTGAATTGCCCTTCCTTAAATAGGCAATCAATCATTTATTATCAATACTCATTATCAATGAATATTTGTAATTAAGATGAATTGTATTAAAAAAAAAAAAAAAGGAACAATGGGTTATTGACTTTGTTGTTTCAATTTCGCTTTTGATAGTAGATGAATGGCTTTAAATGAAATTTGCTAGTAAATGCGCATGCAGAATATGTGTGGAAAAATAAACGAAGTGTAAATTTAATGGAATATAGTAAAAAAGGTATTTAAGTTAAAAAGAAAAAGTGCATGCAGAATGTGATTACAGTCAATGTAGTCAAAATCGGACTGGACTGGCTAATCGAATCAGTTCGACTGTGGACCGATCATGTTAGGGGGCCGGTCTTCAGTTAAAACCCACTTTACCAGAAAATCGTAGTTTGTTCATTAGATTTAGAGAGTCAAACCCAGGTTTTATGAAACCCGTACGGGTTTTACGAGCCACATTGCTGATGCTTCTCTTGACGATTATTTTAAAAGCTAAATAAGATGTTACGAAAATGTAAGCAATTGATGTGGGACAACCGTTGATAGCAAATGACGCTACACCTTTTGTAAATAAGTCTTTTGTTTTCTTCATCATTCCTCGATGTGGGAGCCAGCTTTGCATCATTTATCTCATCCCTTGTTAATTTTTTCTATCCTTCCTTTATCTATTTTTTAATCTAATAAGCCTATGAAAATTATCAGTTTTCTAACTTTCAACACATTATACTTAAGGGTTAATGTCATATTTGATACCTAAACTTTATCAAATTATTCAATTTACTATCTAAACTTTGAAATGTTCAATTTACTATCTAATTATACTTTTTGTGGTTATTTATACTATCCGACATAACTCCATAAGTTTTCGTTTACTGACATAGTCATAATAGACACATAGTATAATTAGAAATTAACACGTGAAATATTGACATATGGCATTGGCTGATAGGGCATGAAATGCCATGGGTGCCACTACAAATTGTCACGTTTTTACACATGACACTCATTGACATGGCGAGAGTAGACATATGACACCAACTCCAATCATCATGTGGCACCACATGTCAATTAATGCTACATATGGGAACAATTTTTTTTTTTTTTAGTGAAAAGTTGTTTTTTTAGTTTAAACCAAGAGAAGAGTTAAACGAAGCATATACTATGCATATGAGCACAAATCTTCAAATACTATTTAAGATAACCCATATATGTATAAGAATCTTTCCATGTAAATACTCTATGTTGGACTTATGAAAGAGGGATATAGGTCTTGAGGTACAACTTGCAATTTTTTGCATGAGGAAGTGTCAACTTTGACACGATTTTTCTCATATGATTCAACTTTTAATTTAAAAAAAAAAATTGCTCAATTTTAATCTACTCTATGATTTAGTTTAAATCATACAAAAATTTCCACAAAAAACCTTTTAAAACGTGATTTAAATCTATGTCAAAGTCGATAGTTCAATCGTGTGTTATATTTGAAGAATCCAATTTGATATGGATTTCAAACACGTTTTAAAAGTATTTTTCTGAAGATTTTTATATGATTCAAAAGTAATCATAGAATAGGTTAAAAATTGAGCATTTTCTTCTAAATTAAAAATTGAATCAAGGGAAAAAATTTAAGTGAAAGTTGACTCTTTCTCTAGCAATAAACTACAAGTTACACTTCATAAACCTTCTTTCCTCTTTCAAAAGTCCCTCATGTAATCTCTCATAAAAAATACCTTGTATATATATGGTTTGTCTTAAGTCATTAATTAAATGATTACTCATGAGCTTAGTGTAGTGTATGGTACACTTGGATCTATGAAGAGTTTAATTGACATAAAAAAAATATATTTTTTCCCTTAAAAAAATTATGCATTTATAAGTTGACACGTAGTGATATGTGGCATTTGGATCTGATGCTACATGTCAACCGATGCTACATCAGTGAATATAAGATTGTAAGGAAAAAAAAAAAAAGATGCCGTGTAGTGTACATGTGGTAGTTACAACTACTACCACGTGGCAACAAGTACCACATCGAAAATATATACATTTTGTTCTTTCTATCAAACATTATGTAAATCCAAATGTAACGTAAATTATACTAAGCTCATGAGTACTTAATCAATTACTGATTTAAGACAACCCATATATATACAAAGCTTTTTCTATGATAGATTCCATGTGAGACTCTTGAAAGGGGAAAGAAAGTTTATGAAGTGTAACTTGCAGTTTTTTATTAGAGAAAGAGTCAACTTTCACTCAAATTTTTTCACTTGATTGAATTTTTAATTTAGATGAAAATGCTCAATTCTTAACCTACTCCATGATTACTTTTGAATCATATAAAAATCTTTAGAAAAATGCTTTTAAAACGTGTTTAAAATCTATATCAAAGTGGACCCTTCAAATATAACACATGGTTGAACCACCGACTTTGACATAGATTTAAATCACGTTTTAGAAGGTTTTTTATGAAAATTTTTGTATGATTTAAAAGAAATCATGGAGTAGATTAAAATTGAGTAATTTTTTTTAAATTAAGAGTTGAATCATATGAGAAAAATTGTATCAAAGTCGATACTTTTTCTTGCCAAAAATTGGAAGCTGCACCTCAAAACCTACATCCCTATTTCATAAGTCTCACATAGAGTATTGGCATGAAAAGAGTCTTGTATATATATAGGTTATCTTAAGTAGTGTTTGAAGATTTGTGCTCATGTGCATGGCATATGCTTCGTTTGACTCTTTTCTTGGTTTAAATAAAAAAATCATTTTCACTTAAAAAAAAAAAAATTTGTTCCCATGCATGGCATTAATTGACATGTGGCGCCATATGGCGATTGGAGTTGCTGTCATTTATCTACTCTTGTCACGTCAACGAGTGTCATGTGTAAGAACATTAATCCTTATATTTAATTGAAAAAACTTCTAACACTTTATAGAAGTAACATGTCTTTGTTGTGAAGGATACTGATTTCATCTAATAAGTGCCATAGGGTAATTGCTAGAGTCTAATACAATAATTGGGACAATTATTTGAAGCAATGTGATTTCTTCCATGAATGAAAGTTGAGAAATTTGGAGAACTTTGATGCAATGTCACGTATTTTGCTTCTTAAACTTGAATTAGTTCATAAAACATAAAATAGATCTAGCCTAGTGGGTTTATAAATAGGATGTCCAATATTGATGCTCATGGTATAACTATTTTATGTCAATACAAGTAAATTGTACCATCAATGCTAGTATTATTACTTATCTTTTTTTTTTTTTTTGCCTTTTATCAACCCTAGCTCAACCCCCGATTGAACCTGGTCTAACCCCTCAAACCTTAACTAACCCTTAACTATGCCCCTAACTACACATTTGAGTCAATCTCTTAAGTTGAGTTTGATAATAATGGTTCAAGTTATCAACAAAGAATTTATGAAAAAAATATTTAATAGAATATAGTAAAGCTAAAAAAATATTTTAGTGTCCACATTAATCCAAACCTTCACTATAGTACATTTTGTAAATCAAATAAAAAGCACAAAGTATAAAGCTGTATAGTAAAACAACAATACAAATTTCTCTTTATTCTCATTAGGAAATGAAAATCACACAAATCAATCAATTTTGAGGAATCCACTTTTTCTTTTTATTATATTTAATCATCTTATAAGAGAAAGTATAAAAAGAACCATCTAAATCAAGCAGCTAGATGGGAGAAAATTGAAAACTCCATAGATAGCCTTGCATTATATGTAATACTCTAGAATTTCGAATCAGTTCAATAACTCTAGAATTCGAGCCCCTAAATTTAGGGTGCCATCCTATATTATTCGTTTTGTTTAAAACTTCACAGTAAAGTTAGAAAAGTTAGACAAAATAGTTTAAGTAAAGTCAATTTCTCAAAATAAGCTATATAAAAATATTAATTTAAAAAAAACGTTAATTTATTGATAAAGCCAATAATCATAAAATTAGAGATTTTAGATATGGTGAGATATTAGAAATAAATTAATTGATTTTCAAAAATAATAAATGAAGTTGAATTATACATAATATACATGTTTTCACATGTGATATACATTATATATAGTAAATATATATAATAATAGTAAATTATTAAAATTAGGTAAAATAATGAAAAATTAATAAAAAAAAATGAAAAGATGAGTTAGCATACCTATGTGGTAGCCTATAATCAATTTAGATGATGAGTCAAAAGCTAAAAATATAAGAGAATGACATCTAGCAAAGTTGGACACTAAAGATTTTTAGATTTTTGACACATGGCACCCATTTTTTGACATGTGATCATACCTAACACTATAAATAGGTCTTCTATACTTCATTTTGTTATTTTATAAATTTAGAAACACTAGAAAAGTTGGACAAGAAAATTAGGAAAAAAAAAAAGAAAAATAAGGGAAAATCAAAGGCAAAATCTGATTAAGCCGATTCAAAGGGATATGGGAGTCTTGTTGTGGTGGCCATGTGGAGTCAAAGCAAGGACTTCCAAATGAGCTTTTTCAACAAGGTTGGGTAGCCAAAGGGTGGTCAGAGGCGGCCAGTTCAGGTGAACTAAATTTTTAGTCGAAACTTTGTAAATTTTCTAGAAATAGCAAATGATGTTATTTAATTATGAAACTTGGTTTTTTGGAGTTATTTTATGTGTAGATTAATCAAATAATTTTATTTTAGTGAAATAATTATTGAAAATATAAGGTCTTTAATAAAATGCTTTGTTTAGGTGAAAATTAAACTAATTTTTATAAATATTATATGATGTTGTTTCAAGCTCCATTTTTGTATATAATACACCTAATATATATATATATATATATATTTAATTATGTAACAAGAATTTTTTAAATTAAGCATGTTTACTATTTTTTTAGAATTATTTTGAATAAAATTGTCAATTTTACCGAGTTGTTGAAATAATTAATTTTTTATGAAATTAATGAATGAACCCTACATGTTTAGACTTATGGATGTTTATAATGATATTTAGAATATTTAATTTTTATCTCACACATAAATTTATTTATTTTCACTAATTTTTCGCAATTTTGAGCTAAAACTACTATTTTTGTAAAAATATATAATAGCTATTTTAATATAATTCATGATCAATAATTAAACTACATATTTTTGCGAGTCTATATTATTTTTCGTGAAATTAATCAAGCTTGTATACTATTTATTATGTACTTTTCTAATATAAACCTATATATTGACTTAATATGTAATATAGTAATTAGTATTTATAAGATACTTGTCAAATTTATATAAAATAAACACAATGGGACGTATTAAGGGTTACTGGATAAGTTTGAAAAGTGTGATTTTTAGGGTTTTTAGTTCAGTACTAAAACTTATTTGGGTTAATTACAGAGTTAGGATAGCATACGGTCGAGTCGTAATGAAAAAAGAGTATTTTTAGACTTTTGATAATATTGATAGACTTAATTCTTAAGATATCTTAATAGTACTTAAAATAACGATTGTGACGACATAAAGTTTACTGAAATCAAATAGGAAATGAGTAAGATACAGTTAAATGAAGTTTAAAGCCATGGTAGGGAAATTTATGAGAATTTAGATTCGATCGATACTGAACTTAGAAGCTATGTTTATATTTTTATAAGTGTAATAAGTAAGAAAAGATCACGTGGTAGAGTTTAGAATTTTGCGCTATTATTAAGCCTAGGTAAGTGGATCTAACCCATGCTTAGAGTAGGTATATTGCTACTTATAACACCGTATGCTGTTTGATACTGTATTGATTGAATATGGGCATATCTTGGGTGAATTGATATGCTACTGTAGTGGATGCTGATGTAGTGATTTTGAATGGCAATAACTGTATCTTAATTAAACTATTATGTTGCCATGTGGGGTGATGATTTGTGCTTACGAATGATTATACTAACTAAAGAAGTTGAGTGATCGCTAACTTAATCTTCTAAGTGTTTACCTAAGTGAACCCTAAGTAAGGTACTAGAATTCTGCTATGAAGAGTTCGAAAACTAGAATAAAATAACTAGGTTGAATATAACTTAAAGATTAATTGTGCTGATTGATATTCTTGAATTGCTATTATATATCATGGCATGATATAGCACAAAAAGGGACTTGAGGGTTAGAACTTTCAGAATGAGGCTTTCAAGTTATCATGGAAAGAATATGGCTTTATGAACTCAGTTTTTGAAAGCATATAGATTACATTGCTTGAATATTGTGGCTATTTTGAAAATCAAATATAGTAAACTACAATGTGTAGTATAATTTGGCAGTATTGCCAATTTGATTTGGTAGACTACAGTGTATGGTCTAATTTGACAGTGTTGCCACTTTAATTTGATAGACTATAGTGTGTGGTCTAATTTGTAAGTGTTGCTACTTTGATTTGGTGAATTACAATGTGTAGTCTAATTTTGTAAAGCAAAGTTGGGGATCCTACTCTTAAGCAACTCTTTGTTGCCCTTTATGAAAATGGTAGACTACTGTGTATAGTCTAATTTGGTAGAGGTCCTACTCCTAGGCAGCTCCTTATTGCCTATAGTTTCGTAGACATTGTATCTAGATGCCTAGCTATATCAACTAATTAGAAGAAGATTGGAGGGCATAGGATATCGGTACCAATGCATGCCATGTGCATTAGCATAACATACTGCATTACTAGCAATAAATGCCTAGTTAGGTAAATGCATATGTGAAGTTGAACCTACGGGTTATGATTAAAATGTTCCAGTTGTGATATACGATATTGTCTATATTATGTTGTTTGTTATGCATTCTCACTTAGCTTTAATAGTTGAGGGAATAAAATGTTTTATCCTTAGATTAACTACATCGTGAAAGGTCCAACACTAAGAGGATATATATATATATATACTGAGAGTATGAGTCAGAGTCAACGACTTTTGTATGAAACCTGTACTAAGTCAGGAATCATATTATTGTGAAGATGACAAAGGAAAAGCTAGTTCATGTTTTGATATAAATATTTTGTTATATACATAAATTGTAGCAGAATATCCAGCTGAACTCTAATGGAGCAACCCCTTTATCATGTAAGCAATGTTTCTTTTGATGAATGAGCAGGTTGAGTTAAGTTTTTAACAAGTATTCTTATGTGATGATACATCTTATGCTAAGTTGGGATATGACATTATATCTAGTCTCTAAACCTTAAAAAAAAAAAAAACAGTAAAAGGAAATGGGAACTTAAAAGAATTAGAAACAAAAGTTTCAATCAAAATTATTTAAAAGATAAAATGGTACAAATAGTTCAATGACAAGTATGATTGGATTCAATCATTCTTCATGAACATACTAAATATAAATTGTAAACTTTGTTTAGCAATATTTTGAATTGGTAAATCAATATGTAAGACCCTAACTACTCGGGAATTGATGATTTAAGGCTTCCAAAAAGTGTTTTATTAATTAAGTCAAATTTTGGTATAAAGTCACAAAAATTAGAAAAAGAATCCTAATAAAGTTTGTTTTTAAAATAAAGTATACATAATATTTAATTTAATAAAATTTTGTTTTATTAGTATCATTTAATATTTATCACAAACTCATAATTTGAGCTCCAAGATATAAGAAACACTAGAGATAAATTATTTGGCTAATAAAAATAATAATTTGAAATAAAGTTGACATGTCGCATCAAGAACGAACAAGGGGAGTTGATATTTAAGAATGAGTTGAAGTTGGATACGGCTAAAAAATTAAATGGAAATGGATCAAATCTAAGCTACCATAAGCTACTCAATGCATGTTATGCACTAAGGAATATGGATCGATTAGTTAAGTTAATATGATGCACAATTTTGACTAACCAAGTTACTCATCACCAAACCTTACTTAAAGGTAAGGATAAGAGTAAAGATGTAAGGGAACTTGCATTGAACAACACAAAAAGTATATTCTTATAATGAAGATAATGCCTATAGCTCATTATAAGAAAAAAGGAGGTGTTTTAGGTTAGGTGGGTTGGGGGGGAGGGGAGTTGTGGTAGGGAGAGGTTTATATCACTATTTAGGGTAATTGTATAAAGTGATTAATTTACTAAAATCGGCATTTACTCAAAAGAGTAAAATACTAAGACTAATATACAACAAAAAGGGAAAATCTATAAAGTAGATAAAAGAATATCCTTGTGGCTCTCATACTGTTATAGATGTCAAAGAGCAATTAGCATTATTTGGTTGGATGAGGATCCATCGGGCATATTGGGCAAAGTTAGGTCTCGGCACAGCGAAGCACGAGATGTGGGATAGCTCAACATTTAAGATTTCTAGGGGTAGGACAGTGGGGGCTCAAATAGGTTGGGTCTTAATGGGGCTGGCTTAGAAATAAGATGGTTGAGCTCTTGGATACACTTACTATGTTATTGGTAGAATAGGAAAGATTGACTTTAAGTCAACACATGCTTGGATTATTGATCTATAGCATAGTTTAAGGCTTAGAATAGTGAAGGGTGGGTAGCTCGGTGCTATGTAATAAGAGGTGGTGGGGGTTGACTCTTCTAGGCTTAAACAAAGTAAGAGAACCTGCCAAGACATGCTCTCTATATTTTTGGCTTTAATTTATGTGATAAGTCCAAAAAGTTGATTCTTACCAAGGTTGTAAGTGAAATAACTATATAATCATTAAATATACATATATATACTTGAAAATAGATAAGAAAAGCATAAAAAATATACATACATGCATAAAATATTAATTTATTCATGTAAAATGAGTAAGAAGTTGACCAAAACCCTTAGAGATTATTTCTTTAGGGAGCTTGTGGCATGGCAACTAAGTAGGAAATGATTATGAGCAAAGCATTCACAATAGACACCTAAGGACAAGCAATTTTAGTATGAATTATTAACGAGGAAAATTCAACTCACCCTTCCCCACAACCTATCAAATCCAAAGGCCACTTCCAATAATGAGTTTAATTACTTAGCCACCTAGGAAAATTATAGAGAGTTTTAGAAGTATGAAGCAAGTGTAGAAGTAAAATTATCAGAAAATAAGTGCAAAATCAAGGTTTTAGGGGTTTGGAGGTTTGGTTGACACCTAACAACAACCTATGCCACCACTTGAAGGAAAGTTACCTACCTAGCTCCACTAATACACTCTTGACCACTGATGACCACTATAGGACCTCATGTTGATGGTGTTTCAAATACATCCAATTTTCAAATTATTACCAAAAATATCAATTCGTGTTATAAATTATGAGAAAATTTATTCTAGAGTTATCTTATATGTAGTTTAATGTAGTAATTCTATTTTATTAGAATTTTCATTGCTTATAGTACTTGCTTAAGAAATTGCTCAATTATTATGATTTTTCAATTAAAATTTCAAAATAACAAAAATTGTTGTTTTTTACCAAAAAATTTTGAATAACATACTCAAAATATGTATTAAATTGTTGTAACGAGAATTTTTTTACATTTTTTAACTCTTACTATTTATTATAATTTATTTTGATTAAGCTAGCAATTTTTCAAATTAAAGAAAATAATAGGTTTTTGAACTATTTAAGGAATGATACAAGCTCCTAAAGGTTTCCAAAAGTTGATCATGGTATTAGGAGTATTTTGCTTTATTGTTATAGTATTACACAAGTGTTTTGTCGAAATCTTTTATTTTAATTTCAATATGAAGAAGGGAAGAAGTTGATTTTCGTAATACTTTTATAGTAAATAAGCTGCTAAGAAGTTATGGCAAAGGGTTCGCTGAGTGAATTTTACATAAAAAGGACTCGAAGATTGACTTAAAGAGTAAGTTAGAGATTGACTCAGAGGAGGTCCAAGACAAATGCTATCTTAAAGAAACACTTTAACTCTTAAGACTTAGATGTAAGTAAGCTATTAATTTAGTTTATATTCGACATATAGTTGACTTTGGTACCGTGTGTATCTTCCTTAGGTGAAGTAGGTGAGGAGGAACTACAAAATGAGCCTTAGTAAGTGGACATTTAGATGTTAGAGTAGATTATATCTACTTATTCTAACGTGAATTCCTAACCTACTTTGCTATTGCTAATTTGGTTGAGCTTGTATGCAAGATTAGATATGCTTAATGAAGAGTTATGTGATTGTGATGATTCCTGTTGTACATGTGTTGTTGGTTAAATCTTGTTTTGATATTGGATTTGATGACTATAGTTGTGTGTCGGATGGTTATGATATTTGTTAAGACTTGTACTAACTTGAAAAAATGATTAGGAACTAACCTCTTAAGGTGAAGTGAACCCAATTGCGAGGTTTTTAGATAAGAAAGTAATAAGGAAAGAAAATAAAGGTTAGGCTAATAAATAAATGAGAAAGTTTTCTTAATATTGCCTGGTATGTTGTCGATGTATTCATGGCATAACACAAAAAGGACTGATGGTCAAGTTTTTCAAAAAGTGGTTATCACTAGGCTAGGTTCCCAAGTATACAGACTTACACTGCTCAAACAGCTCCAACTTCTACTATGATCAAAGCTAAGGTAGATATATGCTAGATTTTCTAACTACTTCATATGGCAATTGCTTGGCTAAATTCTTATTAAGATCCTGAATAACTTACTTGGATGCTCAAAAATGCCGATTAACTAGTTGATTGTTAAGTTGGGCTAGGATATCAGTATCAATGCATGTTACATACATAAACATGACATATATTTGTTGCATTACCTACTTGGCTAAGACTTAGGAAACATATCTTAAAGTAACAACTTTTTATGTGATTATGATATGTTTGTGCCTATATTGTTATTTATTTATCCACTCTCACTTAGCTTACAGTAAGTTAAGGGAATAAAGTGTTTTATCATCATTTTAAAAAGTGATATCTAGGCATCCTTCACCAAGGGGGAAACTTTTGAGAGTGTTAGTTAGAGTCAACCATCTTTTAAAGAAGACATACTTAAGTTTTATGTTTAGTTTAGTTATAGTCTTGTGGTTGTGAAATGAAAAGAAAAAGTTTGTACTTGGACTTTGATAATGACAAGTTGTACATATTTGTAATCTCTTGATCTAAGGATGAACTCTAGCTATAGCGTGCTCTTGTTGTGAATGACATTATCTTACGAATATGAGCATGTCAAGTAAGTGTACATATGTGATGTTACATTTTGTGCTATGTTAGGATATGTTAAGCACTACTTATTGCCTAAAGAGTGTGTCATCTATACGGATCAATAGTTCTTAAAAAGTCTCGAAAGCTAGAAAAAACTATCAAAGAGGTAAGCGAAGTTGCTAGAATTCATGGAAGGTTTCTCCTATGTAATATGTTATTCAACATAAGAAGGGTAACACAAATGTAGTGGCCAACACTCTTTTCTAGTGTCATGCTTTACTCATTAACTTATAAACAAAGCTATTAGGATTCTTTTTTATTATCGAACAATATGCTCATAACCCATAGTTCGATCTAATTGTTGAACATCGTAAGAATGAAATCACTATAATAGGATACTACATTAATGATGACTATTTGTTCGAAGTGAAGTAGTTTTATGTCCTAAGTTGTTCAATAAGAGAATTGTTTGTAGGAGAAGCTCATAACGAAGGATTGTCTAGATACTTTGGAGAAACAAAGATCTCCGAGTTGTAGAAAGAAAGACTTTATTAGCCTGGAATGGCCAGGGACATCCATAAGGTGGTTAGAAGCTGTGAGACTTATAAAAGGGTCAAGGGAAGGAAGGAGCCTCATGGAAAGTACATGTCCCTACCTACTCCAACCAATCCTTAGGAAGACCTCAACATAGACTTTATCCTAAGGATACCTAAGACATCTCAAGGAAAGGAATCCTTACTTTTGGTTGTTGACTGCTTCAACAAGATGGGTACACTTTATTCTATACCGTAGAACTAATAATGCTATGTTGTTCACCTATTCTTACAGGAAATTATCAAACTACATATGGTGCTAAAGTCCATTGTATCAGATTAGGATACAAATTTCTTGATTTTTTTTTTCTAGCTAACACTATGGAAGAGGCTTGGTATGAAGCTTAGGTTCAATTCAAACAACTACCTTCGAACAAATAGAAAAATGAAGGTGATGAATCAAACCTTTGGTGTACTACCCTGAGATATGGTTAGGAAAATCTTAGGGGATTAGGATCTATGTTTATAACTATGGATTTTGCATATAATCGAATCATTCACAACACTACTAAGAAGACCCATTTTAAAGTTGTATACGGCTTCAACCTAACCATCCCCCTAGAGTTAGTCAGGAGCCTAGTAGTAACTCAAGAGAGCATGTCTGATAGGAATCAACTCCCCATACCAATCACATGTAACCGAGTTAGAGGACTCCAAGGACTCACGCGAACAATATTAGCTTAAAGCCCCATTTAAGACAATAATTCCTATCCTAACCTCTATGTTTCAATTTACTGTCGACTTGAATACTAAGCTCTCATATGTGCTAGCATAGTTTCTAAAGCTACCGAGAAGATGTGACAACTTACTAAGCGAAAGGCCAACCTGCTGAGCATTCGTATCATGATACAAATAGCATCCGAGCCAACTAGCCTCAAACATCTTTCTAAGCTGAGCTCTCAAGCCGACCAACATTAACCTTAGTCCAAGCCAAGCTATGAGATACCCAACTTAAAGGGGATCTGGACATCTTAGATTGACCAAGCTGAGCATCCGTATCATGATACAGATAGCATCCAAGCCAACTAACCTCAAACATCTTTCTGAGCTAAGCTCTCAAGCTGACTAGCATCGACCCTAGTCTAAGCTAAGCTATGAGATACCCAACTTGAGGGGGATCTAGACATCCTAAACTAACCAAACTTTGACTTGAGCTAGATTAGGTAGGCTTTGACTATGGACCCTCTTTTCTTCATTTTGTTTGAATTGTATTACATTTTAGAACGCTAGCTACAATGTAATATTTGTCTTTTGGTACAATATTCTAGAAGGATTCTTTACTTTTTCTATACTGAATATTCTTTGTTTTTTTTTTTTACCCTTTTTAATATATTTCATGTATTCTATTTATAGATTACCCTTTTTGTCTTTTCCCTATGTGTTGTAAGTTATAACCTTAGTGGGTTTGATATAAAAACCCCCATTTGTTGTGCATAGACATCATCACTTTCATTATCGAAATTAATATAAGTTTCCTTTATGAGCAACCCTGGTGATCTCTTTATCCTTAACCTTTATCTATTTCCTTTAGTAAGAAGTAACGGTGAGTGATCCTATAGTTTGGACTGGTGACTCATATCTGGCAAATTGTAGGTTAAGTAGGATTGATTGTGTATCATATCTAGTCGGTAGCTACTTGGATTTTGCTAAACCCCTTTTGTTTTCTTTTTGTTCCTTCCTGTTGTGGTGCTCCTCCGTATATCTGACCCCGGAGATGCATCAACTTCACTGACATCAAAGTACGGTTTTGAAATGGAGTGTGTGAAGCTACAGTGAAGTTTTGGTTTATGTTTGCTATTAGTGGCTGTTGTATTCCTTTCATAGCTACTTTAGTACGTTCGTTTGAAGTAAGTTCTAAAGTTTTAAGTTAAGTAGTGTAGATTTGTATGTTGGTAAGTGTAGTTTCTATTGTTTCACTATTATACTCTATTTTTCATTGCGAGAACAGAGTAAGTGTGTTTCTGTTAAGTTCGAGCATATTAGGTGTTGAAGTTGTTAAGAGTGTGTTAGTAGAGTTTTGGGTAGTGAATAGAAGTGTTTACCGTAAATTATGTTGTCATTGTTTAAAGAAAATATTATACTATATCGGATTTAAGCGTTCAAGGTATTATTTGTGACTAGAATAATAGTGCTCAATCTGGTCGTAATCATAACGATAGTAACACTCATTGGGTCAGTTGATGATAAACTTAATAGACTCACTATTCTTATTAAGAGTCTGGTCATTGCAATGCAAATTAATAGACAACAACCTTAGGATGTACCACATCATAGCTTACCTGAAAATGCTCTAAAAGGATGCTATGGCCAAGGTAGCTGAGCTAATCATCCAGTTCAACCCCTTCAAATTGGAGGACTAGCAAACTAAGCTATTAAATGAAGATTGGAGTTAGAGGAGATTAAGGAAGATGATGAACAAATAGATGCTGAAGAGTATGGAGAGGAAGAAGAAGAGGTTAGGTATCATCAAGTACGAGAGCGAGGACATGAAGCTCCTCAAGGACTTGACAATGTTAAGGTCCATATCCCCCTCTTTAGTGGAAGTGTTGATGCAAGTAAATATCTAAAGTTAGAAGAGAACATAGAGAAAGTGTTTGATTGTTATGGGTATACAGATGTTGTTAAAGTGTGACTTGCTGCACTTAACTTCTCTAGATATGCTACTATGTGTTAGAAGAATCTAAATGCAACGAGAGCAAGGGATGGAAGACAAGGAGTGAGAACTAGCGAAGAGATGAAGAGATTGCTAAGAGGTAGATTTGTGCTCGAGTCATACTTGTAAGATACGTTTGCAAAATTGCAAGAACTTCACTATGGAGGCTAATCTATTGATGACTATATAAGAGAATTTTAAATGCTGATAATTTGAGCCAACATGGATGATCCTGAGGCTTGCATAGTGTTGAGGTTCATTTCTAAAGTCAAATATAAGATACATAATATTGTAGAAGTACAAAGGTTTTATGCTTTAGTAGAGGCCATTAAGGTAGCATAGAGGGTTAAAAAACAAAGAAGAAATGCCCCAAGCTGAATTAGGCGAATGTTTTCTCAAGCCCTTGTTCCGCACCGACCTACTTAAGCTGAGTTGAGGAGAGAAATGACCAACTTAATGATAGACGAGCATGATAGCAGAGCCAGACAATAGAGCCAAGCTGATGTTAGGCCGACTCCAAGGACATATGAGAAAGGACAGACCTCAGGATGGAAGACCAATGAGGTAAAGTGCTTTAAATACTTAGGCTTTGGACACATGGTTACTAAGTATTCAAACCAATGTGCCATGGTGCTTTAAGGAGATGTAGTAGATACTATTGACAAGAGCAAGCTCAAGAGGAGAAGAATGTTGGGAAGGTTAAAGCTAAAGAGGAAGAGGAAACCTATGTCTACATCGACTAGGGAGAAGTAATGACCTTAGTATTGAGATGAGTATTGGGTTCCTTATCAAACTCTAAGGAAGACTCGAGAGAGAATCCAATCCATATGAAGTGTAACATTAAGGGACAGTTGTACACCATCATAATGGATAGAAGAAGTTATACCAAGGTCGTCGCACAATCCTTTGTGCAAAGGTTATGATTGTTGACCTCTAAGCACTCCGAACCATACAAACTACATTGACTTCATGATAAGGGTGCTTTGCATATGACGAAGCAAGTAACTATACGATTCATTGTTGGGAATGTATATAGGGATGAAGTAGTGTGTGATTTTATCCCCATGAGAGCTTTACATCTATTACTTAGAAGACCTTTGTTATTCGATTGATGTGTTACTCATGATGGATACAAGAACATGTATGCCTTTGTTAAGGGCGGGAAGAGGATTGTGTTATAACCTATGATGTCGACTTAAGTGAATGACACCCATAATTAGCTTACCTGAGCTAGTAAGAATAAGCATTGGTAATGAGCCAACGAGAGCTCCAAGCTATTGAGAAGACCAAATAACCTATGTTCCTATTGATTAGAAGATTGTTGGAGATGAAAGACCTTAAAGAAGTGCCTAACGAGATCTGAAGGCTAATAGATGAGTATGCAGATCTATTTCCTGAAGAGCTGCCCAAGGGACTACCCCTAGTTCGAGGTATAGAGTATTATATTGATTTATGGCCAGGTGTTGCCCTACCGAACCAACTTACTTATAGAATGAACCTTAGGCAGGCTACTGAGTTAAAAGGACAAGTGGATGAACTCATAGAGAGAGCATATGTGAAGGAGAGCATGAGTCCTTATATTGTGCTAACTTTGCTTATCTCAAAGAAGGATGGTTTATGGCACATGTACATCGATAGTCGAGCAATCAACCGAATTACTGTCAAGTATAGAAATTCGATAACAAGGGTCAATGACATATTAGATGAGCTTCATGGCACCAAGATATTTTCAAAGATTAACTTGCGAAGTGGCTATCACTAAATTCACATAAGACCAGGTGATGAGTGGAAGACTACCTTTAAGACAAAGCATGGTCTCTACGAATGGTTGGTTATGCTATTCGGACTTACCAATGTGCTGAGCACATTTATGGGGCTTATGAACCATGTGATGTGCCCTTTAATCGAACAATGTGTGGTCGTGTACTTTAATGACATATTAGTATACAATGTCGACTTAAACAATCATGTTCAATATCTTTGAGTTGTTTTTGACATTTTACGAACCAAGAAGCTATATAGGAACCTAAGGAAGTGTACTTTCTATCAAGGTGAAGCAATTTTTCTTAGGTATGTGGTATTAAGGGAAGGAATCTAAGCTGATGAGGAGAAGGTTTAAGTTGTCTTGGAGTGGTTGATGCCGAAGAATGTTACTGAAGTCCGAAGTTTTCATGGCCTTACTTCTTTCTATAGGCGATTCGTTAAAAACTTTAGTACCATAGCAATCTCATTAATTGAGCTGACAAAGAAGAGTGATGGGTTCCGATGGAATGACGGAGCTAAGTAGAGCTTCAAGGAGATAAAAGAGAAGCTCGCCTTTGGCTCCGTCTTAGCTCTGCTCGATTTTGACAAGCAATTTGAGCTAGAATGTAATGCATTAGGTATTAGAATTGGTACCGTCCTAAAATAAGAATGATGACTAGTTGCTTACTACAATGAAAGCTTAGTGGTGCCGCACTAAATTATTTAGTGTATGAGAAAGAGTTAATACTTTTTTTTTTTCGAGCTCTTGCTGTTTAGTAACACTATTTATTACCATGAGAGTTTATAATTTACACCAACCATGAATCATTGATGCATTTTGGGAGACAGAACAAACTTTTGAAGAGGTAAGCCAAGTGGCTAAAGTTTATGCAAGGTTTTTCATATGTAATCTGTCATAAGAAAGGAAATGATAATGTAGTCACCAATGCTCCATCATGTCGACAAACCTTACTGACTACCTTGCAAATGAAATTACTAGGATTTTCACTTATCATTGAACAGTATCCTCATGACCCTCTTTTTGGTCTTATTGTAAAGTAGTATAGAGATAGAGTTGCCGTCAGAGGTTATTATGCTTGAAATGGTTATTTGTTTAAGGATCGAAGGCTGTATATACTAAGTTGTTCCACACGTAAGTTGTTAGTCAGGGAAGCTCATAATGGTGGATTATTTGGTCATTTTAAAGAGACCAAAATAGCTAATTTATTAAAAGAGAACTTTTACTAGCTTGGTTTGGCCAGAAATATCCATAAGGTAGTTAAGTTGCAAAGTGTGTAAGAGAGCTAAGAGGAGAAGAGGGCCTTATGGAGAGTATATGTCTCTACCAACACTAACCTTACCTTATGTTGACCTCAACATAGACTTTGTCCTAGGGTTACCTCAAACAACTAGGGGAAAATATTCGATCTTTGTTGTAGTGGATCACTTTAGTAAAATAGTATACTTCATCCCGTGCCATCAAATTAATGATGCTTTAGCAAAACGCTGAAAACTATTATTTTAGATCGCAATACCAAATTCTTAAGCTATTTTTAGAAGACTCTTTAGAGAAGACTTAGAACTAAACTTGTATTCAGCTATAGTAACCACCCTTAAGTAAATGGCTAGACTAAAGTGGTGAATAGGATGCTAGGTAACTTATTTAGAGCTGTCATAGGAAAGAACTTAAAGGATTGGGATCTTTATCTGCCAATTATGGAGTTCGCATGTAGCTGAACCATCTACAACACCATTAGGAAGACTCCATTTGAGGTCGTCTATGGCCTCAATCGTACTATTTCCCTAGATTTGATCGGTACCCCTACAGCTACTAAAGAGTATGATTGAGGAATTGTACAATTGCCAAGTTCAACTAGAGATAACAAGAGATTAGTAGTCAAGGCCATTGAGTTATTTCTTTTAGATTGAGAGATTTATTATGAATTCACCTCAGCCAAGAGTGATTTCTGCACTTGAGGCAAAACAAGTTAGCTTCATGAGCTAATGGTCCATCAAGGTCTTGAAGAAGATCAACTGCAACACCTACTAGATTAAACTACTCGAGAACTATGGTGCATTTTTCACCTTCAGTGTATCCAACTTGATTCCCCACCAACCAAAAGAAGAAGACCTCATAGATGCCCAAGAAGGACAATAACCCGAGACCACTTTAGATTTGAGGATAAATCTTTTTAACCCCTAGGCAGATGATAAGAATCAACTCCTCGGACCAATTTACACACAATCAAGCTAGAGGATTCCAAGGACTCATACAAAGAATATTAGCTCAAAGCCCCATCCAAGATAAGAATTCCTATCTAAACCTCCATGTTTCACTCTGCTAGCAACCTGATTATCGAGCTCTTACGTACGCTAGCAAAGTTTCTTAAGCTTCCGAGAAGATGTACAAACTTGCTAGGCAAAAGGTCAACCTGCCGAACATCCATGCTATGATACAAACAACCTTCAAGTAGACCATCCTTAAACATCTTTTTGATTTGAGCTCCCAATCCGACCAACATCTGATCCCAGTCTAAGCCGTGCTATGAGATACCCAACCTGAAGGGGATCTAGAAATCCTAAATTGACTATGCTTTGACCTAAACTAGATTAGGTCAAATCTGCCTACAAACCCTCTTTTCTTCATTTTTTTTTCAAATTGTACCATATTTCAAAACCACTAACCACCATATGATACATGTCTTCTGGCACAACATTCTAAAAGGGGTCTTTGTTTTTTCTTTACTAAATATTCTTTGTCTCTTTTACCCTTTTTAGTATATTTCATATATTCTATTTGTAAATTTTCCTTTTTTTCTTTTCCCTATGTGTTGTAACCCTAATGGGACTAATATAAAAAACCTCATTTATTGTATGTGGACATCGTCACTTTCATTATTGGAATTGATATAAGTTTCCTTTGTGAGCAACCCTAGTGTTCTCTTTACCCTTAACTCTTGTCTATTCCCTTTAGTAAGAAGTAGTGGTGAGTTACCCTATAGTTCAGATTGGTGAGTCATATCCAATGGATTGTAGGCTTAGTAGGATCGATTGGTGTATCATATCTAGTTCGTAGTTGCTCGGATTTTGCTAAACTCCTTTTGTTTTCTTTTGGTTCCTTTTAGTTGTGGTGCTCCTCTATGTGTCCGACCTTGAACAAGCTATATCCTTAACTCAAGAGCTATACAAGTGCATCAGTAGGTAACAAAAGTTCAATGAGCAACAATAACAGTTTGGTAGTTGAGGTAAATAGGCAGGATGCTTTAACCCATGAGGCCTAGTTTGGATTCACTTTAGCAAAGAGAAATTCCCTCACCTTAGAAAGAGCAAATTGTCCCTTAACCTGTTAGTATACTCAAGGTCCTAAGAAAGTTTAGCGAAAATGCTAATTAGGTAAAGCTACCCAAAAACTATGGTATCTCCTATACTTTTAATTTGTTCAACTTGATCCCTCACTAAGTTGAAGAAAAAGACGTTGAAGAGGGCTTTATAGATCTAAGGTCATTTCTTCCTGACCTAAGGGAGAATGATAGGGATTAAGTCCTCGGATCTATCACTAGAAGCCATGTTAGGGTTACAAAACCTAACCTAATGTGTTCTAACTCAGGAACCATCATAAGACGAAGACTCTTATCAAGTCTAAGGCCTAAGTAACTTCATCTAAGCTAAGCACTAAATGTCCATTTAGGTAAGGACCATCCTTAACCCCTTTGCACCAAATCTAAGCTCTCTCCAACTGACTATTGAGAAACACTACACCTAACCACTTGAACTTGACCTCCCAATTCGACTGATACAGGTTAGCTAATCTAACCTTCACATCATTCTCATCCTTTTCGAGCTATCTAAGTAGGTTGCTGACATGTCTGAAGATACAAGCATCAATTTCACGTAAAGATGGATTGAATATCCACCTTTTACGCTTTGTTAGAGAATCATATCCAAAGCAAACATGTATTTCACGCACGAATCCAAAGGGCCCTTCTTTTGACATTATTCCCTTTTGCCTTTTCTCTATTTTTCCCTTTTGGGCTATATATTAGGTTTCCATTTTTTACTCTCTCTTTTATTTTTATCCTTTTCCTCATTTTCACTCTTGTAACCTTAGTAGCTAGGTATATAAATCACACTTGTACAATCGCAACATCATCTTCATCATTAATGAAAATATACCTATGAACATTCTTGAGAGATTCTCTTAAACACTTACTATTATCTACTCCTTTAATAAGGGTAGTGGCAAGTACCCCTTGTGACTTGTTTGTACATAATATCAAGCTAGTCAATAAGCCGTATAGGACTTGTTGGTGTGTCACATCCAGCAAGTGGCATGTAGATTTGCCAAACCAATCCTTCTTTGTTTGTTTAGTGCTTGTTTCGATGGTGTCTTAACGTCAAGGCATATCAATGACCTACCTCTTACTTAATATTGCTTACAAGTAGAAGACTAGGTTCACTTGCCATAAATTGTTGCTTAAGGGAATTGATAAGAGTAAATGCACTTAATGTAATGGGGTGCTTGCTAATGGGGTGCTTACAAGAACAAAATAAGATAGTATATTCACTAATAGAAGTTGATTTTAGCTTACATGTATTAGGACTATTTATACTAGTTCTCTAGGGAAACCACAAACGAAATTGAATAAACAAAAGGGTACGATCCCAAAAAGGTAAATTTATACATTTTTTAATGTACTAAAAAGGGTAAAAGCATAAAAAAGATAAAAGGAACAATTCTTGGATCTTATGTCAATGCAAGGGAATTTGGATACGTGTTGCAAACAAACTAGCAATATCCCTAAAGCAAATAGGAAAATGATATGGAAGCTAGTAGCATCTGAAGTTGAGTTGATGAGGGTAGTGGTAGGTAAAAAATTGGCATTGATGAGTTCGAGAAAGGTCGATGGTCATCAAGCGAGTGGCTTTGAGCTATTAGGGTCTTGAGAGTAGTCATCATGTTGTTCTAAATTAGGTTGTCTTGTACTTCTATTAGCTTGGACGATAGTGACGAAGTGGGATTAGGTTAGTGAACTATATAAATATAAAATTCTAGATATAAGACACCTCATCTTCAACTAGTTGATTGCTCAAAATCCTTCATGCTAAGTTCTTTAGAAGTTTTGGAATCACGTATGTATCAACGGCTCAGAGGTCAAACTCCCATCAGTTTTCCCCAATCGTAGGCATGCTTAAAATCAACATTGATGGTGCTTTTGAATTGATTTCAAAGAGTGCAAGGATTGGTATTGTTTGCACAAATAAAGAGGGAATTTTGTTGTAGGTAACTACTATGACTTGTCAATATAAGGATGTTGAAGTTATTGAAGCTCAATTGTGATAGAAGGACTTACTTATGCTATTCAAATAGTTTGGAGGGATAATGTTTTGAAGTTGGACTATAGAAATGTTTATGAAATGATGTTTATTATGGCTTCATGCTCTTTGGACTTTGTTCGATTGTTTAAATAAAATGTTTTGGCAAAGAAAAAATTGCAGACATTTAGCTATAAGAAATTACAAACTTTGACTATTTGTACATTACTCATAAGCAAATTACTCAATTCAAAATGCATTTACAACCATTGACAAATTCACAATTTAAACCAGCTGTCACAAAAATAGCTCCTATTCTAGGAATATAAAAGTAATTGTGAATTATTCTGGTCAATGAACTTCAATCTTGAAAATAATGAAGCATCATAGAGATTGAAATATGTGAATCAACAAGTTTTGACATACTATGAACATTTAAGTGTTTTTGGTTCTGTCAAAAATGAAACCATCAACTTTTTTTTCCATTATATAAATTTTTAATTTTTCTGAAAATTAAATTACTCACATTTTACTTTTATAAAATTTTCTGATGTTTTATGATTTTTTTTCCCATTTTCTGGTATATTAATTAAGTGTGAAAAACATAGATAAATAAACGACCACAAATGGTTCAGGAGGCTGAGCTCAAAAAAAAAAAAAAAATGTTACTTACCATTTTACTCCGACTCCATAGTTATACATACAGCGAACTAACACCGCTTGAAAATTTTAATGATCAGTATTACTATTGACCAAGTTCTTAATACTCGTGCTTTGGCGACTGAACTTGAATTATAACTTCATCGCAACCATTAATTAAGCATGATGGAAAAATAATAATCCAGTGATAATCCAGTGGAAGACAGGGCCTTCGTCACACACAGGGAAGATAATGCGTGTGTAAACCTGGAACAAGTTCATCACGTTCTTGTCCATCCAGCATGCTGAAAACATTGAGGCCCGGTGAAAAAGACGGAACGAAAACGAATATATTCATGCCCTGCCCTAACCACGAGGAACATATCGATTGTTGTATTTGTTAATGATACGCTCCACGTTCAATGATTAGTCTATCACTTTCATCAAGCAATTGCGCTCCACACTACTGGCTTTGATTCTTCTCTTCATCGGTAACTAAATTAACATGAAAGGATCCACCGTCAACAAAAAAGTTGGTAATGCATAGCGTTCCAACATCCATTTGTCATTATTATTGCTTTCTTAGCTTTTAACACTCCATTCAGCATACTATAATTGCATTTAACAATAACCTTAGTTAAGTTCCCTGAGTAAATAATAGGATAATGAAAAGAAAAACGATTTTTCATGAATCAAAGTCTCCATAGGAATTTTTTTTTTTTACTACAAAGGAGCACGGCCATGTTGTGACCGGCAACCTCCCAGCACTAAACACCCTACAAAACCCGTGCACCTAGTAAAAGTAGTTTGCACTATATAGATACCAAAAAAAAAAAAAAAAAAAAAAGTCCATAAGAAGATTTAGACCTAAGGCCTTATATAAGTTGCAATGAATAAGTCTTAGGCCTTAGCCACTAGGCCAACCTCTTGAGAATACTCTATAGGTACTTGTTAATTTACTAGTAAATTGAATATATTATGAATAGAAAATTCGTAGGATAATAACACTAGAAATACCACTCCTAGATTATATATAATTTTAATGTTCTATATAAAAAAAAAAAAAAAAACATAATGTTCTATATAATATTTAAAAAAAAATGTCTCATGAACATGTGAAAACATATTGCTCATAAGCCAAACAATATTTTCATTTGATCAAATAGCATTTTTGGCAAAAGAAGATAATAAAAAGATAAAAAGTTCTACACTTTTTATTGTAAATAAATATAGTGCTAATTTGCTTCTTAGTATATTATCCTATTAATCCAAATACCACATATAGTTTAAGTTAAATTATATATTGAATAGGTAATTATGTTTTAATTTTTTTTTCTTTTATTTATTTATTTTGTATTTCATTGTACTTCCATCATATGACACAAAATAACTAAGAAGTTCTTATCCTTCTACACTACTTAAGTTTATGTAAAAACATAAGATTCCTTATTATTTTTTAGATAAATCAACCAACACTCATAGTGTCGTCTCTATATTGGCTGATAGAGATTTAAGTAAAAATGGGCTTTGTGAAACTAGATGAGCTTACAAAACAAAGAACAATGAGGGCTACCGAGATGTTTTCTGGTGTGGCAACTCCAACACTTAAGTTAGTTTGGTGTGCGGAGAGAGTAAGAGTACTCGAATACGAAAGTGGGCTCTAATGTACAAAGTATCAAATGGTTTATTGTTGAGTTATAGCCCTGTATTTATGGAGGAGTGGAGCCAATAGTTAGAAAAGAGTTAGTAGGTGAAGGCAACATCCACAAGTATTGGATAGTGCATATATGATGTTCAACGTGTCCTACAAATGAAGGAGATAGTTGTTCACTTACTTATTCACCCTTATCCATTGTTTTCTAGCCATTAGTAGCCTTTGTAGCTAGATAGGCCGTGTGCCAGGCTTAGGGTGAGGCTAACCATAAGGATAGAAAGGCTAAGTCTAAGGAGGCATGGCATAGGCTACAAGCCCAATTAAGTCGGTCGTAGTGCAACCGTATGAGCTGACAAAACAAAGAACAATGGGGGCTACCGAGATGTTTTCTGGTGTGGCACCTCCAACACTTAAGTTAGTTTGGTGTGCGGAGAGAGTAAGAGTACTCGAATACGAAAGTGGGCTCTAATGTACAAAGTATCAAATGGTTTATTGTTGAGTTATAGCCCTGTATTTATGGAGGAGTGGAGCCAATAGTTAGAAAAGAGTTAGTAGGTGAAGGCAACATCCACAAGTATTGGATAGTGCATATATGATGTTCAACGTGTCCTACAAATGAAGGAGATAGTTGTTCACTTACTTATTCACCCTTATCCATTGTTTTCTAGCCATTAGTAGCCTTTGTAGCTAGATAGGCCGTGTGCCAGGCTTAGGGTGAGGCTAACCATAAGGATAGAAAGGCTAAGTCTAAGGAGGCATGGCATAGGCTACAAGCCCAATTAAGTCGGTACAAGCTTGAGGAGCCCATACTCAAAAGGCCCTATCAACATTTGTCGCACCACTACCACCACCATACCTGGGCCCCACCCCCACCCCCCCCCCCCCCCCCCCCCAACAATCTCATTATCATTGTGGAGGCAAGGAGGGGGGAAAGATGGCCTTCTCAAGCTTGCAATCAATCTAGTCCTAAAGTGCTTACAATGGCTAGGTATCATGGTGATAATGTTGTCGTGATGATGTAGTAGTGAAGACATTCGAGCCGGGTGGCATAAGGGATGAGCAAGCGTAGTCTATCAGAGTAGGTTGCCACTAAGGCCGAGCTAGGTGCTCTAGCCCTAAGGTAGAATGCAAAGGTCTAACCCCCTTGGTCGTCTAGGGTTATTGAGTAATTAGTCATTCGCTTGGTCAGGGCATATGAGATACCAAGAGGAAATCTAAGGAGACTACACAATCAGAGTGGAACTCTTGCATACTAATCTAAGCGGGTGACTTGATGTGATTACCCAATGGGTCAAGGTAAGCGCTTTAAGCCAAGGTAAAGGTTCAATAGGTGGGCCGCTCAAACACCAAAGGTACAAAGTAAAGGTACTTAGTATACAAAGGCATCGAACAGTCCGAGCTAGTAAGACCAGGTCAAGCTAACCACTATCCAAGCGGCTATCATTTGTTTGTACCGAGCAATAGTGTTATTAAAGTATTGAACAAGTTCTATCAAAGGGGCTTAGAGAAAACTTCTTGCAAAAGTAACTTTTCAAATTCTTACTTTATCGCATCTCTATAGACATGCATGCAATCGCATGCATTCTATCTTTCAAATGTAACCTTTTGATCAAAACTGTCTCCAAATGTTTACATCACAACGTTTTAAGGGATTTGTGCTTATATAAATCCCTATAATCGCTAATTCATTTTCCAAAGCATTTGGCCTATAAATATCAAAGTTGCTTAAAGAGATTACCCTTTCACAACTTCTCACTTTCTTACTACAACCTTATTCTCTCTTCTCAACAACTTTTTTCAAAGCTCTCTTTCTTTTTCCTAAACTTTCTTCAAAGCTCTTAACTTTTCTTTACTTCTTCATCATCTAGATGTCTGCTAACAGTGGAACAAACACAGGTGAGACGCCTCCTAATTTATCGAAATACAACATCACGATTGACTCCAATGCCACAAGGATTGACCTTGCTTGTAGAGGAGAAGATGAAGCTACGCTGCTAGCATAGTTGGATGATGACTCGAGAATGGTGATGGAGGCACTAGATAGGACAAGGCTTATTAGTTCCATCTTAAGAGACATTTATGTGTACAATCCTTTACCTAAAGCCACAAATCTATTCACCATGCCTAGGACAAATAGAGGCTCGAGTGGTCAAATCAGTAAGAGTAAGCCTTCTACCATTAATTAGGTCCTAGCAAACTTCACGATTAGACTAAACCTAGGCTAGATAGTATGACTGTTAACATGGAGGAAAGGGTGCCCTTACTATTGGGGAAGCGCTTTACAATGTTTAAAAAATGTTTAGATTATAGGCAATGCCTCCCCTTGATCCAGTTTGAGAAGGAGCTCTTCTACTTCCATTTGTACAATCCGGTACAAATCCCACCTAATGGGTAGATGGTGTTAAAGGGGTTCTAAGGGCTCTATGAATACCTAGTGATAAGGGCTACTCTCGAACTCTTCAATCATTTCTATATGTTGAAGAGTTTAAGTAGATGGTCGTACCTCTAGCCTTATTTAGGGAAGAAGCTGTTTAGAGACCTGGCAAATTCCATTAAAGACTGGCAGGATGAGTTCTTGGTGGTAAAGCTGCCAAATTAAGTAAACTTCTTGATGCAGTAGATAGCCTTATTTTAAACTAGAAGTTAAAAGGAACTTAGGCCCAATGATGCCAAGGCAGCAAGAGAGATAAAAGCCTTCATGGCCTTGAGGTCAGGAGATAAATACCACGGAGGTAGTAGAGAGATACTTCAAGGATCTGATCTTCAAGCTTTTCCTCAGCATGAAGAAGGCCATGGTGAAGAAGTAGACAAAAGGTACAAGTTCATTTTTCACAAATAGCTTCTTCAGTCATGCTAGCATGAGTGTGTAGAACTGTGTTTCGTCTGACATTTGACGTAAAGAGAAGTAGGGTAGGGGTAGGAAGGTGGGGGCGAGGAGGTGGGGTGGGGTGATGTTCCTTGCCCCTAATGGTTACGGTAGAGTTGGTAAATGATCATGCTGTACTTTTCTTTGTACTAACTATTTGTTTGATTCTTTGCAAGCAAGAAATTGGCCCTAAGAGGTACCCCATTTATCGGCATTGAAGCTACTAAGGTGATACCAGGCTAAGATGAAGCCAACTACTAAAGCATCCAACCCTAAGGGCAAAGCTGAAGGGCCAAAATTTGGTGTAAAGTGAGAGACTAGCAGAGTTGAGTCAACTGCTTTGCTCTAAGGGAATTCTCTTGTTAGTCTCCCACCAAGGCCATTAGCTATTAAGCTTATGAGTATAGTTCTTCCCTCCATTAGTTCTATACCCACCTCTATGCATAAACCTGTAAAGGATGAACTTGCTAACGCCAAGGAGTTGGACGTGGTGATGCTTACCCCCTCTGACAAAGATGAGGAGGGGGTGGCTGAGACCAGTGCCCCAATTGAGGCAGTTAAGCAGAAGAAGAAGGCCTCCAAAACCACTAAGGACAAGGCCCCTAAGGAGAAGAAGAAGAAGACAGGAAAGGCGCCTATTAATCGGTTGAACTTATATAAATGGCCTTCGGGTCATCCTTATAAGTATGCCAATGAGCTTGAGGATGCCTTCTATGAAGTCCTAAACAAGTTCCAGTATCTGGGGATAGCACCAAACCCATTCAAAGACTTACTCTACGAGTTACGAAAAAAGGAGTTGAGCCTTCAGAAGGTTAAGTTCAAGACCAAAAAGGTCAGGGGAGAGTTCTTAAGGTTGAAGTGGGAGATTCAAGGCAATGACATTACATTACGCTACCGAGCTCTCAGCCTCCAAGTCTTAATGGGATTATATTCCCCTGGTAACTAAGCTACCCTCAAAGACCTATCAAGGATAAAAGGGGGAGCTCCCTTAGAGATGGCAGGTCATTTGAGCTTGCTCATTTGATAAGTAAGTCTTTTTATTTTTGAATTGATGTCTTTCCTTATTGACATTGATTTGGTCTTAGTGTGTATGTTTCTTTGTAGTACCATGGATAGATGTTACTCCATCTCAATAACTACAACATACTACTAAATGAGGCAAAGGGATTTCATGAGACAATGTCTAGTGCACAAAAGGGCTTAAAGGAAGCAAAGTCCTCCTCTAGTAAATATTTGGAAAAGTTTAACAAGGCTAACTAGCCCCTATGTCGCTCTTATGTGTAGATGACTATGCTTAAGGTAAAGCTGTAGGAAGCAGAGTAAGGGTGGGCTAATAATGAGAAGAACGTTAAGTAGGCCAGTGAACTCAAGACTTAGCTAGAAGATGAGTAAAGGACTAAGTCTCAACTCACTTAAAAGCCAGACAAGGAGAGGAGAGTCTAGGAAGAGCTTGAAAAAGAAAATGCTAAGTTGAAGGCATCGGTCTCCAGACTAATGATTGAGTTGGCGATAAAGGCATCTGAATGCGACAGTGCCGAAGCAACTTCATTAGAGCTAGTTAGTCAGAAGGTTAGGCTGGTGCAAAAAATCCAAGGGCTCTAGAGAGGACCTCGAAGATGAAGAAGATTATCGCCAAATTGAAGAGTAGGGAGGTGCATAGCGAGGCCACTACTAATAAAGCTATCAATGACTTCTACAAGATGGAGCGGTAGTTGGAGAAGCTAAAGGACCTCTCCATTGAGTGTGCTCGGTACGCAAAATGAGGTACCCTCCCTCATCCCGAGCTTGACCTCAATTTCTTAGGCTGAATGGATGCTCCAACTCATCAGGAGAAGAAGGTACCCCAGGCAAGAGAAAGAGAAGCTACTCAGGCAACTGCCATGGTTCAAGGTACCCCTTCTACTTTTGAGGATGGTCAAAACATTACTCTATCTACTTCTAACCTGGCAGCCTAGTAAGAGGTCACCCTTAAGAGAGTTTCACAAGATGATCAGGGTCGAGGTGATCCTCCTGTCAACCCAAGCCAACAAGTCTCAACCCCTCCTTCTACAACCTTAGGCTAATTGTCTCAGGAGCAAAGGCTATCAATAGATCAGCCCTCCGAACAAATTGAAGAAACGGATTTTTCAAAGCTTTCAGAGTTTGTTAATATAAGACAGTAAGCAGTTGTCTCCCTTCCTTTCTTTTTGTGCAACAGATCGAGATGTCAACCTTAATTTTGTAAATCCCTTTTCATTAATAAAATTCGAATTTCTTTGTTCAGTATACTAATTTTGCTTTTCGTACTTCAACTCCTTTTAGTACTCTTTACTTTTTTGTTCGATTTGTTATGCTTGTTTGGTGACATAGCTTGACACTTAGTCATTTGCGTATTTATGCCTAGCTACTTAGTCATAGAGCTAATTTGGAGGTAAATTTGGGGAGTTCCTCAATTATACAAGGGGTGTTATCCCTTATTAAGGTTGCCCTAGGGGGAGCAGGTCAGTGGCCTTTTATGTAAGTTCTTCAGTTATGTAGGGGGTGTTTCCATTTAGTAAGGTTACCTAAGGGGGGTTTAGATCGATGGAGTCTTAACTTGCCCAATTTGTTGGAGTTCCTTAGTTGTGTAAGGGGTGTTTTTCCTTATTGAGGTTACTTGAGGAGGTCGAGTCCATAGTGTTCCAACCTACTTGATTAATAGGAGTTCCTTAATTATGTAAGAGGTGTTTCCCCTTACCAAGTCTACCTGATGGGGGGGTCAGGTTAATGGCATTTTGACCTATCCAGTTAGTAGGAGTTCCTCAATTGTATAAGGGGTATTTTCCCTTACTGAGGTTACCCAAAGGGGGTTAGGTCAATGGCATTTTGACTTGCCTGGTTAATAGGTCTATTTACCCCTTAGGGGCTAGGACTTCATATGAGAGAAGGGGAATGAAAAGACAAGCAACCAAAGACAACATATATGAGAAATAGAACTTTCATTAATACTTTGTGAAATGGTTTACAAGATGGCTGTACATTAGTCAAAATAGAGCTGAAGGTTATCGGTATTCCAAGTACATGGGATGAGCTCACCATCCAATCATTCCAATCTGTAGACTCCATTCCTTAAGCTCTCTTTAACTCTGACTAAGTCTTCCTAGTTGGGGGCCAACTTACCCTATCCTTCCCATAAGTCGTGGCTTCTAGCTTCCAGCAAACCAAGTCGTCAACTTTGAATTCTTTATGTCTGACCTTTTGATCATAGTATCTGGCTGCTCAATGTTGGTAAGCAAGTACCAAAGCTACAATGAGGCCTCTAATCTCTTCTTTATTGTCAATGCTAGCTTGTAGTAGGAACTCATTTATCATACCATTGAAACTTTGAGTTTAGATGTTGAGAAGATCTATCTCGATGGGGACGACTACCTCCGAACCAAATGATAGGTGAAAAGGGGTTTCGTTTATAGAAGTGTAGTGGGTGGTCATATATCCCCACAAAATATTGGGCAACTCATCTACCCAAGCGTCCTGAGCTCAATTTACTCTCTTCTCTAAGCTTTCAAGAATGACCTGATTAACTACTTCAACTTGACCATTCGACTGAGGGTAGGTGATCAACATGAAGCATGGTGTGATGTGGTGCTTGGCGTAGAATTCTTTAAACTTGGGGTAATCAAATTGATGCTTGTTATGCATGATGAGGTCATAAGGGACCCTAAATCTAGAGAGGATGTTTTTCTTCATGAACCACTCAATGCTCCTATCAATAATCTTGGCTATGGCCTTGGCCTCGATCCATTTAGTAAAGTAGTCGATGGCCATAATGATGAACTACCAACCTCTCAAGGCCTTCAAGAAGGTGCCAAGAATGTTGATGCCCTACTAAGCAATTAGCTATAGACTAGTCAAGGGTTGGAGATTGTTACTGGGGGCATTACTGATTGGGCTGTGCTTCTAGCACTGGGGGGTACTTTTAGGCTACGACCTTGGCATCTTACCTCATGGTTAGCCAATAGTATCCAAGCCATAGAGCTCAAATGTAGAGGACTAAGACTAGATGTAGTTGTTGCATACTCCAATATGCAACTCTTCCATGACATGCAGGTCCTTATCTGCTTAAAGGCATCTTAGTATAGGAAGGCTGTCTCCCCCGTAATATAAGACGTCATTGACTAACATGTAGTTAGTAGCATGGTATCTTAACTTCTTTTACTCCTTCCTATCTTTCTAAAGCATGGCCTACTCTAAGTCACACCAGATGGGGTCCATCCAGCTTGGCTCTAATGGTGCTACTGTAAGCTATGAGACCTCAATCAAGCTTAGAGTTATATTCTTCTCTAGCAAGTACTCTATGAAAATTTTCCTATCCTTCACCTTGGGCTTTTGAATTCCCATAAAGGCAAGATTGGACAACTAATTTGCAATTAAGTTTTCAATTTAAGGGATCTTCGTGATGGTCCATGAAGGAAACTTTACTAAAAGACTCCTCACTTTCTCCAAGTACCTTGCCATGGTATCGTCCCTACCATCATATTCACCCTAGATTTGCTGGACAACAAGCATTAAGTCTAAGAAGACATGTAGGTGCTCAGCGCTAATCTCCTTGGCCATCTTAAGATCGGCTATTAGGGCTTCGTATTCAGATTTGTTGTTGCTAGTGTCGAACCTAAACTTGAGGGCATAACAAACTGTGATCTTATGTGGTTCGGTCAGTATGAGACCCATACCTCTACCTCTCGAGGTAGATGATCCATCAACATGGAGTGTCCACACCGGTTTGTCATCCCCAAGTGGTGCTTCCTCCTCTCCTGTATATTTAACCATAAAGTCAACTAGCACTTGTGTCTAGTAGGCCATCCGTAGTTAGTATTAGATTCCATATACGTTGAGCTCCATCGTATACTTTACCATCTATCTGGACGCATTTGACCTTTACAGCATCGTACACAATGGCCGGTTTATAAGTACAATAATCTTGTGCGCTTAGAAGTAGGACCTGAGCTAACATATTAAGATGAAGATGGCTAAGGAAAATTTCTCTACGCTAGTGTATTTGACCTCGGGCCCCTATAGTATGTAGCTAACATATTATATAAGAGAGTGTCTAGTTGCTGATGGCTAGGTACAAATACAAATCTTCCCCTATAACAGGCTTGGAGCGGATTGGAGAGCATGCGTGGAAGTCTTACAGCTACTTGACGGTTGTTGTATATTGAGGAGTCCATTCAAAACCCTTGGGATTCTTAAGAATTTTAAAGAACTAAACGCAACTGTTTGTACTCTTGGAGATGAATCTGCTTAGTGCGGCTACCATGCTAGTGAGCTTCTATACGTCTTGGACCAAAGAAGGGGGCTCTATGTCCCCGATAACTTGAATCTTTTCAAGGCTAGCCTCAATTCCTCTTTGGGTGACTAAGAAACCAAGAAATTTGTTAGAGCCAAACCTAAAAATGCACTTCTGGGGGTTCAGCTTCGTGTCATGTTTCCTCATCTAATCAAAGGCTTCTTACAAGTCCTAGACATGATCGCCGAGCTGCTTGCTCTTAACAATCATGTCATCGACTTACACTTCTATGTTCTACTTGAGCTAAGGCTTGAATAACTTTGTTACCATACACTTATATGTTACCCTAACATTTTTTAAGGCGAAGGGTATGAACATATAGCAATACATGCTAAAGTTGGTGATAAAAGAGGTATGGATTTCGTCCTTCGGGTCCATTTTTATCTTATTGTAGCCTAAGAAAGTGTCCATGAAGTTAAGTATGGCATGTGCTGATGTAAAGTTGACCAGTTAGTCAATCCTAAGGAAGGGGAAGGAGTCTTTCAGGTAAGCTTTGTTGAGGTCAATATAATTGACACAAATGTCCTACTTTCTAGACTTTTTCTTCACCAGCACTATGTTTACCAGCTAGGTCGGATACTTCTCCTCTCTAACAAACATGGCCTTAAGCAGCTTCTGCATTTCTTCCTCTAGTGTAGCCTACCTTTTTAGCACGAAGTGCCTCTTCTTCTATTTGATAGGTTACGCACTAGAGTTAATGTTGAGGTTATGGGTTGCTAAGCCGGTGGAGATCTTAAGTAAGTCTAAGGTTGACCAGGCAAACCTGTTTGAGATAGCTCGCAAGAGGGCAACTATCTCCTCTTTGACTTAGGAAGGGATCTCGATCCTGACCTTAGTGGTCTAGTCGGGCAAGGCACTAATTTGCACCTCTTCTATTTTTTCACCCAACTCACCTCTCTCAACCAACTTCTCTTACCAACTAGTTTCCAAAGTGAAGAACCCATCTACTCTGGTAGCCTTGACATAGAGCTCTTAAGAGAGCTTCTGGTCATATCTACAAATTCCTACCCTAGTAGGAGTAGGGGTTAGGAATTTAGCCTTTAGGTGGAGGGACAAAGTGATGACCCCAAAAGTATACAAGCTTAGTCCTCCTAAGAGAGTATTGTAGGGGGATAAGTAGTTGACTACGACGAACTCCACTGGTTGTCATGTGATGTTGTCATCATTACTAAGTTCCATGCAAGGGTGGTGATTCACTTAGCTCGAATAATGCTCCCATTGAAGCCAATAAGATTATGGTGGTAAGGCTTCATCTTGACGGGCAACTTACTCCACATCCTTTCATATGTATGTAGGAAAAGGATGTTAATGGAGCTACTGGTGTCCACCGTAATCTTAAGGACATTGAAACTTACGATTGTAGCCCCTATAACAAGGGCATCTTGATGAAGGTGTCTACTTCCTCCAAATCCTCGTTAGAGAAAGAGATCGAAGTATCAACCTTAACCTCTTCTCCTCGACAGCCAACACCTCGGACAGAGTGATAACCAAGCTGTTGGTATTCGGTCGACTCCCTAAGTGTGGCCCCCTAATGATTATGTTGATGGCACCATTAAGAGATCGATCATTGGGAGATCAGTCATTGTGGCGATCTTTGTTCTACTCTGCTCAGGTGCCTTCAATTTACTACTTGTGAGGTGCCCCACCTTCATCATCATCATAATGGTTATGTTTCTCTGTTAGGCCATATATTCGCCAAAGAAGCCCCGCTAAATAGCATATTCAATTGCATTCTTTAGCTAGAAGCACTCCTTTATGGTGTGTTCATAGTTGTCATGGAACTAACAATACTTATCCGAGTTCCAATGATTGGGATTCCCCTTCATCTTAGGGGGCTTTTACAATAAGCCTCCATTCTACACCTTAATAAGGACCTACATGATTGGTCGGGTTAAAGGGGTATGTTGTGTGTAGATAGGAAGGGGAAGTGGGTTCTACTTGACTTGACGCTTCTTACTACTCGAGCCTTCCCCCTCAGCTTTGCTCAATACCCTGCTACTGTGGTTATCATTGACAGACAATCTCTCCTTGTCCATCTTTCCTCCCAACCTCTTTAGATCATCGCTGTGCTCGATGCGAATGTTGTCCTCCTAGTTTATGTATTTTTAGGCCTTAATCCTAAATTTAGCCAGGGTCTTTGGCTTACTCTTTGCAAGCAATCGGAAGAAGTCTCTTGAAGGTTGTATACTAAGCTGTGCAATGTGCACTACTACTCCTTCGTCTAACTAAGGGATCTTGACCACAACATTATTGAACCAAGCCACATATTCATGTAGAGTATCTCCTTTGCTCTACCTTATCAAGTACAAGGATAAAGAATCCTTCAATGAGGGGTTACTAGCCTTGAAATGGAGGCTAAACCTCTATGCCAACTCATCAAAGGAGTCGATGGAGTTCTTGAGTAGGTGGTTAAACTACGTCCAAGCCGCTTTCCTCAATGTGCCTGGGAAAGCCCTACATAAAATGGCATCCCCATGACCATGAAGGTTTATGAGGGTACGTGAAAGTGAAGAAGGTGATCATCAGGATCACCGGTACCATCGTACTGGTCCGGGGTAGAAATCTTGCTATTAAGAGGCAACACTTCATTTTAGACACCCCTAATGAAGAGGGTTTTGTTGCTAGCAACCAACCTGGCATTGTCAATTGCTATGCCCTTAGTTGCTCGAAGAGCCTTCTTATAATAGCATGGAGCTCGTTAAGGTTGGTATTTTTTGTCGAATGAGGTTGGTGTGCTACAAAATGTACCAATGCTCTATAGGAGTTGTAGACACTTAATTTTTGCCCCACAATCTCCTCTCCCCTTTTTTAATTTTTCAAATTAAGTCATAGAGTCCTAAATTAAAGGAAATTCAAAAAATAGAAAATTAAAGAAAACCCCAAAAATGAAGAAACTTAGAAAAATAAAAAGAATTCTAGAAAAATAAAAAAAAATAGGAAAATAGGAAAAATCACAAAAAATAATAAATTTTTTAGGCTGTTTAAATAGAATAGAACTTTAATTTAATTAAATTTGAACAAAAGATCGTTAGATCGGGGCTTAGATCTAATTGTAGCCCAGGTTGACCCGATCCATAATTGCACATATGAACAAAGTATAGGCTAACGGCCTAATGGTAAAACACATGGATTAAGCGCTTGGATTAAGCTAGAGGATAGGGGTTCGAAACTCATTGGACGCATAAGGATAGTTTTTATTTTTTTTTTCTTTTTTAAATCCAAATATTACCACATGTCAAAATATCATTAGGCTACGTATCAAATTGTGATACGCAGCGCGTTGTGATATGTTGCGACAACAAAATTACTTTCCCCTCTTTCTTTCTTCCCTTTCCTTTTTTACTCTTCATTTTCTCATTTATAAATCAATCACGCACAGTGATCGGGGAGGGACATTAGAAAAGAGGGGGAAATTGATTTTCAAAAAAAAAAAAAAAACACACAGAGCACAGGGGAAGGGGGGACTCACTTTGCAACCCCCCCCCGCCCTCTCTCTCTCTCTCTCTAGCCTCTCTCTGACTCGCTAACCGATCCTCTCTCTTTCTTCATTATCTCTCTACATTCTCCCCCCCTCTCACATCACTCCCTCACTTAGCTCTCTCTTTCTCTCTTTCTCACTTAGCTACTCTCTCTCTCTCTCTCTCCCATATGGTCCACGCCACTCCCGACCTCCTCTCACTTGCGCACACAACCTCGTACACACACACTACTCTCGGCCTAATTCTCCACCAACCATAGCTACCATATACCACCTTTACCCCCTAACCACTCTCTCTCGACCTTCACCTACAAAACCACACCCACATATAAGGACCCTCTCATGGCCACCATTAGACACAAAGCCACACTCTAACCCCACTGCACACACTCGCCCATTAACCACCATCGCCATCTAAATACACTTCCTTAGCCACACGTGACTGCGACCCTACCATTGAGTACCCTCACCAACTCAAACCGTGCACCACCACTAAACGGCCACCAAACATGGTGGCATCGAAAAAAAACCCCAAAGTCCAATATAATACATAAAAAACCACCCTTTCCCAATCATTTTGGCCACTAGAATGGCTTCCAAAATGCCTTCATCAAGCTATTGCACGTAACTCGACTCGGGAGCTCCAATCTAATTGGCGACCTGCATCTAAACCCATGCTCTAGATCCGACCCGACTCCAACTCGAGGATTCGACCGACCTAAACCGTACTTACTGACCCGTGCATCTCTTATGTTCGGCCCTCTTGCAATTTTGTTGTTAATTAATTTATTTTTATTTATTTATTGTATTTTAATTCATTATTATAGTTTGTTGTAATAAAAAAAAAACAAACAAAAGAAACAAAAAAGAGAAAGTAAAAAAAAAAAAAGAAGAAAACCGAAAGCAAAAAAGAAAAGAAAAAGAAAAAAAGAAAAAAGAAGAAGAAGTATTTTATTTTGGTTTTCCATTTTTACATTTAGATAAAAGAAAACCCATAAAAAGAAATAAAAAGTAAATAAATAGATAATAAAAATAATAAAATAGAATAAAAATAGTAAAGTTACTTTTGACACTTAGAAGATCAATTTTTCAAGTAAATAAAAATAAAACGGACAGTTAAAAAGTAGTACCTATTTAAGGTTTAATAAATTAGCCTCCGAACTTAGACCTCTAGTTTTCAAAAAACCGTATTTATAAATAGGTTTTTTGATTAATAGACCGATAGCTAAGTTATAATTAATCCACCTGCTTAGTTATAACTTAACCTTTTTTCCCGATTCCAATTGAGTGGCGACTCCAAATCTTTTCAAGTTGAAAGAAAATGGTTTTCTTTAAACCCTAATCGAGGATTAGTATTAACGGGTAGAATTTAGTACTGATCAGTTTAGAGAAAACCTAATTTTATAAAAAGAACCGAGAGGGTAAACAACCAGGCTCAACAGTTTGGCAACTCCATTAGGCACCGTCAAGAGGGCTAACCACTTAAAAAACATTTCGAAATTAAAATCTCTTTTCAAATTACCTGCATTATTTAGTTATTTGTTTATTTATTTATTTCTTTGTATATTGATTTGTTTATATGTTATTGGCTTTATGTATATATTTGTTTTAATTAGCATATTTATTCTGTAAATAGCATACACTAGGGCATAGGGGTTCCTTTGTTACATCAGAGATACAAGGTAGATGTGGTCAAACTTAGGCCATTTTAGGACCTTAGGAGGGGGGCCATTATGTAAGTTTTGGATGTAGTGGGGCAACCACTGTTTGGGGCCGATTAGGCTACCCTACTTAAGCTCATGTGACTAATGAAAGTGTTTTCTAAAAACAAATAAGACTACAAAGTTTAAGGAATTTTTAGAACCCACCCTAATTGCATATACTTCCTTCCGAACTTGAGTTAATACACTACCCTTAAAAGATTGTAATCCTACTAATCGTTTGAGAGTTTTTGCAAACAAGTTTTGAAATTTACAATAGGGTTACAACTTAAGAAGTAATATATTAACCCAAATGACCATAACATATGCATATTTCCACGTTTTTGTTTTTCTATCATTACATTGATGACTGATCCTTGTCCATAAAATGTGTAGACTTAGGATGGTAGACAACCAAGCAAATGATCAGCTAAGGAATAGGCCACCGGACGCCTCTAGGTTTCGCGAGTAGGTGCTGAGAGATGAAATTGCCTATCTGAAAGAAAAGCTCGAGTGTTCTGAAGCTCACAACCAGGCCTTAAGATCCCTTTTGGCACAAGTCATTAGGGATACTTATGAGATGATAGAGGACCTCAAGGCCCATATATGGGACTTAATGTAGAGTCTTTCTAATTTAGATCTAAAGAGCCTAGAATAAAGTTCCAAAATAAATGCTAGGTTCTCTACCTTCGCTTTTGTATTCTGATCTTCCTTTTTCAAAATAATAAAGTTTTCTTTAGTTCATTGTTTGTCAATCTTTAACATTCCCGTCTTTGTAAATAGTCTTCCATTTGAACCACTATTTGATCTCATTTAGAAAAATGTAAATAAAATCCATAAACTTGTAAATAGAAACTAAAAAAAAATAATAATAAAAAAACCACAATTCTTATTTGTAAATTATTTTTTGAAAATAAACTTTACCTTTCTCTCTCTAAAAAAAATTGAAAAAAAAAAACAACAAAAAAATGAAAATAAAAGTTGCCAACGACTATAAATTTTTATGAGCCTAAAGAACCAATACAAGCTCAGGCCTTTGGCCCACTCAAGTAATCAACCCAAATACTTGGTTTTCAAACCACACAAGGTTCTTTGACCTATTAAGGAAGCCAAACACGAGCCCCTTGGCCCATTTAAGCCAAACACGAGTCCCTTAGCCCATTCAACAACAAACACGAGCCCTTTAGCTCACTCAAGTAACCAACCCAAACACTTGGTTTTCAACCCACACCAGACTTATTAAAGAAACCAACATGAGCAAGCTACTTGGCCAACACAAACCTTAGGCCCATTCAGGTAACCTACCCAAATACAGGCTGCTTGGCTAGACATTCAACCTAAACACCAACCTTAAGCTCATCCAACTAACCTACCTAAACACAAGCCACTAGGCCAACTAGCTAATCCAAACATGAACTACGCCCATCAAGGTTGCTAAACCAAAACCCCTGATTTGTTTAGAAAGCCAAGCTTAATCATGAACTGAACCAAAACATAAAGTCAAATACTGAGGCATGATTTAAGAAACTGGGGGACAAAACTTGATCTTAGGCAAATAAAAAAATAGACTCCTCCTTAAGAAACCGGTAACTTGCTTTTTAAAAAGTTTACGATGAGAAGAGGCAAACTATATCCTATACACTAACCTTCGAAATACTTTGAGAGTTGAGCGATATAATGGTGAGGATACTTTAGACTCATTCCTTTAAGGAGGTTTACTTTGAATGTGATACGTAGATTAAAGTGAAGTTAGGCATTGATTTCTAAATCCTAAACACAATCATCTGTTGCTTATCCTGTTGGACCTATTTTGGAGAATTTTCAAATTCAAAACCCTGTCAAGAACTACCTTACGATGGGGCAATTCAGAGGTTAGGGTCATTGATTAGAAGATAAGGGTAAGATTGGTTTATGCTTGTTTAAGTAACGCTAATTCAAGAATAACTTTTATTTCTGATAAATTATTTTTCTTTGAAATGAAGAAGAGCCAATTTCCTTTTTCAACTACCTCAAGCCCATGGAATTAGGGCCATGAATCATTTAAAAAGAAAAAAATCAACAATGGAAACAATCACTCTTAGGGCCAAAAGAAAAGAGAGAATAGTAAGAGATGGTAGGGCAAAGCAATTAAAAAAAATGAAAAAAAAAACAACAACAACAAAAATAGAAGAAGAAGAAAAGAGGCTAAAGAATTGGGCCTGGAAGTGTAGGACAAAAAGCCCTAAAAAATATTTCACATCCCAGCTAGGGTAACCAAACCAAATCAAAAGGCTAAGAGTCAATGCCCAAATAGCCTTCGAAAACGCAAAGCCCTAAATCACACTCTTAAGCCCAGAAACCCAAATTTCCATATCCACACTAATGCTTTGAAGCCTCTCTTATCTAGAGTGAATCATATCAGGCCTCTCCACCCACAATACCACCCTTATACATGAAAAGCTCTTCCAATCTTAAAAGATAATTTATCCTTAATAAAAATGGTTTTTGAAACTAGGGTAAGCATACTTCTAATTTTTCCCCAAGGTTCTTGATTTGTACACTTGGGATTAATAAAAGTATTCTTGTCAAAATAAGCCTTTTCATTAATCTTTTTTGAAACCCTTGGACCAAAAGCCTAAATTCATAAGATTAAACCAAAAAAGACCTAACGAATTGATCAAGGAGTATCACTTACAAAATGGAGCATAATTTTTGGAGTTGAAGTCAAGAGCGAAGTTTGGACTGAGAGCTAGTAAGGAAGACCACTTTGACTAAACTAATTATGAGTTACCTTCTCCCTAAGAAAGGAATGTCTTGAAATCACAAACGCCCTAAGAGAAGCCCTAAGGTTAGGGGCATTAAGAAATTCCTTATGATTACCAAGGATAGGTGTGATTATAAGATTGTTCTTTAATAAGAATTTATACCTATTGGCAAAACTCTCAAAAAAACAAAATAAAAGAGAGAGAGAGAGAGAGAGAGAGAGAGTAAAGGCTTGTCACAAAATCTTTTGTCCAAATCCATGTCAGCTCAAATAGCCAAGCTTTTAATCTATATCATCCGGTTCCTTTCCAAGGTCGTCATTCTTCAGTTGTGGTTTTTAAACATCATTTAAACCGTTTTTTTTTTTTCAAATCAAGGGGCTTATCCCTGCTCTTTTCCTGTTCATAAATGGTTTTTCAACAAATCTCTCTATAAATACTTTTCCAAGTCAAAGAGCCTTTTGAAACTAGTTGCTTGCCTTATTTTAGTTCTTCATTCATTCATTCATCTTTTTTCTCTTAGGAATCAAGCCAGCTCTTAGAGGGTTGTCCCCTTTTCTTTTTGTTTTTAAGGCTCCAGCTAGCCTTTAGGGTGCTATCCCTTCTTTCTAAGGTGTAAGCTAGCTCTTAAAGTGCTGACCCTTCTTCTTCCTTTTAGGGTTCCAACCAACCTTTAGGGTACTGTCTTGTCTTTCTCTTAAGGTTCAAGCCAGCTCTTAGAGTGCCGATCCCTCTTTTATTCTTTTTAAGGTTCCAACTAGCCTTTAAGGCATTGTCTCATCTTTCTCTTAAGGTTTCAGCCAGTCATTAAGGCATTGTCCCGTCTTTCTCTTAGGATTTAAGCCAACTCTTAGAGCGCTGACCCTTCTTCTTCCTTTTAGGGTTCCGGTTAGCCTTTAAGGTGCTGTCCCATCTTTCTCTTAGGGTTCAAGCTAGCTCTTAGAGCACTGGTCCCTCTTTTATTCTTTTTAAGGTTCCAACCAGCCTTTAGGGAGCTGTCTCATCTTTCTCTTAAGGTTTAAGCTAGCTCTTAGAGCGCTAATCCCTTTTTTATTCTTTTCAAGGTTCCAACCAACCTTTAGGGCGTTGTCCCGTCTTTCTCTTAAGGTTCAAGCCAGCTCTTAGAGCGCTGATCCCTCTTTTATTTTTTTCAGGGTTCCAACCAGCCTTTAAAGCGCTATCCCGTCTTTCTCTTAAGGTTCAAGGTAGCTCTTAGAGCATTGATCCCTCTGTTATTCTTTTCAGGGTTCTAGCCATCCTTTAGGGCACTGCCTTGTCTTTCTCTTGGAGTTCCAGCCAGCCTTTAGGGTACTATCCTATCTTTCTCTTAGGGTTCAAGTAAGCTCTTAGAGTGCTAACCTCTCTTATTCTTTTTAGGGTTCCAGTAAGCCTTTTAGGGCATTGTCATGTCTTTCTAAGGTATTAGCAAGCTCTTAAAGCACTAACTCCTCTTTATTTCTTCTTAGGGATTTAGCCAACCTTTAGGGCGCTATCCTGTCTTTCATTTTAAGGATCTCATTAGCCTTTAGGGCATCGTCTTATCTTTCTAAGCTGCTAGCCATCTTTCAAGCCCTCCGTCATCAACTCTATATAGGGTCTTTAGCGAGCCTGTTAGGCGCTTTCTTTCACTAATTCTCGAAATGAGCCCACGAGGCACTTCTCTTTTATTTTTCTCTTAGCGAGCCCACAGGGCACTTCTCTTCATCAAATTCTCTTAGTGAGCCTATGAGGCACTTCTATTCCTTTAGCAAACCTATAAGGTTCTTTCATTCACCAGGTTCTCTCGAGCAAGCCTACAGGGCACTTCTCTTTCACTAATCTTGTAGCAAGCTCGTAGGGCGCTTCTCCTCATTGGCTGTCTCTTAGCGAGCCCGTTAGGCACTTATCTTCATCTTATCTTCTTAGTGAGCCCATTGGACACTTTCTTTCAACTATCTCTTAGTGAGCCCGTAAGGCGCTTCCTCTCATCAAATCTACTCAAATGAACCTACAGGGCACGTCTCCCCATTGATTGTCTCTTAGCGAGCCTATGGGGTACCTCTCTCATCAAATCCTCTTAGGCAAGCCCAAGGGGCGCTTCTCTTTATCTATTTTCAATTAAGGGTCTTAGCTAGCTCTAGGAGTGCTTCACCCATCCTACCTAGGTTAGTAAGCTTAGTGAGGCACAACCAATTTCTCTATATCGATCAAATTTTAAGGTTGTTAGTCTTTGAGAGACGCTCTCACCTAGGTTAGTCAGCTCAAAGGAGCACTACCAAGTTTTTTAGATTGATTCCATTTTAGGGTTACTAGTCCCCAAGAGACGCTCCGGCTTAGGTTAGTGAGCCTAATGAGGCACAACCAAGTTTTCCAGATCGATCCAATTTTAGGGTTGCTAGTCCTTAAGAGACGCTCCTACTTAGGTTAGTGAGCCTTATGAGGCATGACTAGATTTTAGATCGATCCCATTTTAGGGTTGCTAGCCTCCGAGAGATGCGCCCGCCTAGAATAGTAGGCCCAAAGGAACACTACTAGGTTTTAGATCAATTTAATTTTAAGGTTGCTAGTCCCTAGGAGATGCACCCGCCTAAGATAGTCAGTTCAAAAGAGCACTACCATGTTTCAGATCGATCCCATTTAGGGTTGCTAATCCTTAAGAGACACTCCCGTCTAGAATAGTCAGCTCAAAACAGCACTACCAGGTTATAGATTGATCAAATTTTATGGTTGTTAGTCCTTAAGAGATGCTCCTACTTAGATTAATCAACTCAAAAAAGCATTACCAGGTTTTCTAGATCGATCAAATTCTAGGGTTGCTAGTCTTTAAAAAATGCTCCTGCTTAGGTTAGTCAACTTAAAGGAGTACTACTAAGTTTTCTAGATCGATCAAATTTTAAGGTTGCTAATCCTCGAGAAACGTACCCGCCTAAGTTAGTCAGCTTAAAGGAGCACTACTAAGTTACAGAACGATCAAATTTTAGGGTTGCTAGTCCTTAAGAGATGCTCTTACCTAAGATAGTCAGCTCAAAAGAGTATTACCAAGTTCCAAATTGATCAAATTTTAGGGTTGCTAGTTCCTAAGAGACGCTTACGCCTAAGATAGTCAGCTTAAAGGAGCACTATTAGGTTTCAGATTGATCAAATTTTAGGGTTGCTAGTCCCCGAGAGACGTTTCTGCCTAAGTCAATAAGCTTAGTGAAGCACAACCAAGTTTTCTAGCTTAGTCCAATTTTAGGGTTACTAGTCATTGAGAAACGCTCTTACCTATGATAGTTAACTCAAAGGAGCACTACCAGGTTTTACATCGATCCAATTTTAGGGTTGCTAGTCCTTGAGAGATGTACCCGCCTAGTTAACACAGTAAAGCAATACTAGATTTCAATTTAGGGTTTTAGCTAGCTCTAGGAGCGCTTTACCCGCCTTGGTTAGTCAGCTCATTAGGACACAACAAAGTTTCCTTTATCAGTTTAAGGTCTTATCCAACTCTAAGAGCGCTTTACCTACCTTGGTTAGTCAGCTCATTGGGATACGACCAAGTTTCCCCTATCAGGTTAAGGTTTTAGCCAGTTTTAGGAGCGCTTACTCATCTCATCTAGTTTAGGGTCCTAGCCAACTCTAAGAGCGCTTTGTCCACTTTGGTTAGTCAGCACATTAGGGTATAACTAAGTTTCCTCATTCTTCTTAGGGCTTTAGCCAGCTTAGGGAGCGCTTTGCCCGTTTTACTTTGCTTCATCAATTCATAAGAGCATGACCAGACTTCAATTCTTCTTTTAGTCTTTCGGTTAACTCTTTAAGTGCCACCCTTCTCTTCTCTAAATCCCCAATAGATTAAACCTATGATAGCTAGCTAGTTATAGCGCTTCTTAGGATAAAATCCACTATTGGGGCAAAAATAGGGTCCGTTTTATTTCTATGGCAAAGTTTTGCTTAAACTTTACCACAAAGAAGGGCAGTTGTAAATACCTAATTTTTGCCCCATCGCACCCCCCACCCCTTTTTATTTTTCAAATTAGGTTATAAGGTCTTAAATTAGAGAAAATTCAAAATATAGAAAATTAAAGAAAACCCCAAAAAATGAAGAAATTTAGAAAAAAAAAAGAATTCTAGAAAAATACAAAAAATAGGTAAATAGGAAAAAATAAAAAAAATAATAAATTTTGAAAATAATAAATTTTTTAGGTTGTTTAAATAGAATAAAATTTTAATTTAATTAAATTTGAATAAAGGATCGTTGGATTGGAGCTTAGATCTAATTGTAGCCTAGGCTGATCCGATCTATATGTACAATTTATTTATACATATGGATAAGGTACGGGCCAATGGCCTAATGGTAAAATATATGGACTAAGCGCATAAATTAAGCTAGAGGATAGAGGTTCGAAACTTACTGGAGAAGAAAAAAAAAACACACAAAGTACGGGGGAAGGGGAGACTCACTTTTCAACTAACCCTCTTTCTCTCTATCTCTCCATAGTCTCTCTCTCATTCTCTGATCGATCCTCTCTCTCTCTTCATTGTCTCTCTACATTCTCTTTCCCTCTTACGTCACTCCCTTACTCGGCTCTCTCTCTCTCTCTCTTTTTCCCACATGGTCCACACCACTCCCAGCCTCCTCTCACTCGCGCATACTACCCCACACACACACACTACTCTCGACCTAATTCTCCACCAACCATAGCCACCACACACCACCTTAACCCCTTAACCACTCTCTCTTGGCCTTCACCCACAAAACCACACCCACATATAAGGACTCTCTTATGACCGCCATCAAACGCAAAGCCACACTCCGACCCCACTACATACACTCACCCACTCACCATCATCGCCATCCGAACACACTTCCTCAGCCATACACGACTGCGACCCCACCATCGAGTACCCTTACCAACTCAAACCAGTACCACCACCAGACGGCCACCAAACATGGTGGCATAAAAAAAAACCCCAAAGTCTAATATAATACATATAAAACCACCCTTTCCCAGTCATTTTAGCCACTAGAATGGCCTCCAAAACGCCTTCTTCGAGCTATTACGTGTGACCCGACCCGGGAGCTCCGATCCGACCTACTACCCATATCTAAACTCACGCTCCAGATCTAACCCGACTTCAACTTGAAGATTCAACCTGGTCTAGACTCAACTCGGACTCGAACTGTACTATACCCATTGACCTGCGCATTTCCTGTGTTCGACCCTCTTGCAATTTTGTTGTTAATTTATTTTTTATTTATTTATTGTATTTTAATTCATTATTATAGTTTATTGTAATAAATAAAAACAAAAGAAACAAAAATGAGAAAGTTAAAAAAAAAAAGAAGAAAATCAAAAGCAAAAAAGAAAAAAGAAGAGGAAGTATTTTATTTTGGTTTTCTATTTTCACGTTTAAACAAAAGAAAAACCATAAAAAGAAATAAAAAGTAAATAAATAGATAATAAAAATAATAAAATAGAATACAAATAGTAAGGTTACTTTTGACACTTAGAAGATCAATTTTTCAAATAAATAAAAATAAAACGAATCCTTTCTGAATTAGGACACTTAAGGTTTCCAAAAAATAAACTAGTTTAGGACCCTTAGGAAATTTTCTTAAATGAACTCAAAATGGGTAAAATGCGTAAACCCGATAAGTTTTCCAAAGTTAAAATTAAATCAACTCACTATGTTTTTGGTGAATAAACTACGGAAGCCTGATTTTGAATAGCGGGTACGTAAATACCTGTATGCAAGCACTAGGTGACTTAAAATATAGAAAGTTTTATTTTTTCCATTTTTAAATATTTATGTATATTGATCAATTTAGTCATGTGTATTATAATTAGTTGTTTTAGAAATTAAAAAGGATGTATTTGAAAAGAGAAATTAAATTCGGACAGTTAAAAAGTGGTACCCCTTTAAGGTTTAATAAATTAGCTCCCGGACCTAAATCTCTGATTTTCAAAAAGCCGTATTTATAAATAAGTTTTTTTTATTCAATAAACTGATAGCTAAGTTATAACTAATCCACCTAATTGGTTATAACTTAATCACTTTTCTTGACTTTGGCTAGGTGGCAACTCTAAATCTTTTCAAGTTCAAGAAAAATAATTTTTTTTAAACCCTAGTCGAAGATCGGTATTAAATAGGTAAGGTTTAGTATTGATTAGTTTAGAGAAGACGTAATTTTATAAAAAGAACCGAGAGGGTGAAAAATCAGACTTGACAAGAGTTGACCACCTATTCGTTACCAGCTAAGGTGCGATCGCGGGTAGCCATAGACTGTACTTGTTGTTCTTGCACTGGGGGATCAAGTTGTTGATCCCTATTGCTTTACTACTTCTACTATTGATTGTGTCTAGTACGAGCGTCTAATGCTTTCAATGGGTGAATGTGCCTACTTCACCTCTCGATGTCTTGCAAGCGGGTGTAAAGCTCCTTTTTTTCTTTTTCTTTTTTTGGATGCCAATTCCTTGAGTAGGTGCTCTATGAGCTCCAAATGTGCTTCAAGCATTTCCCTCCTAACTGGGGGTTGGCAAGTTGGTTATTCACCAACTGATTGTTTTCAAGATTGTTAACTTAAGACATATTGTAAATCAAGGGTGGTGTTTAAGTGAGTGTTTAGTGTGTATCTAGTTAAGAGATTGGATTAGGTTCTCATAGACGGTGCCAAATGTTATCTCTAAATATTGGTCGGTAGAGATTTAAGTGAAAATGAGCTTCATGTAATTAGATGAGCCTACAAGACAAAGAATAGTGAAGGATACCGATGTGTTGTTCGGCGTGTAGGTACTTTGTTACTTAAGTTAGTTTGGTATGTGGAGAGAGTAAGAGTAGTCAAATGCAAAAGTGAGCTCTAATATATGGAGTATCAAGTGGTTTATCATTAGGTGATCTTTGTATTTATAGAGAAGTGGAGCTGACTGTTTGAAAGGAGTTAGTAGGTGGAAGCCACATATACAAGTATTGGATAGTGAAGCCATGATGTTCAACTTGTAGTTATTAACTTGATTACTCACCTTTATCCGTTGTCTTCTTGCCTTTAGTAGCCTTTGTATTTGGATAGGTTATATGCTAAGCCTGGGTGGAGACCGACCATAAAGATAGAAAGGTTAGGTCTAGAGAGGCACAACATAGGCCACGAACTCAATCAGGTCAACACAGGCCTAACGAGTCCTTGCCCAAAAGGTCCTATTAGCACATAGGATTCCCTTATTGTTTTCTTAACTATTATAAAAATACTAGATCAAAACGAGAAAAATTGAAACAAAAACAAATTAGATAATAATAACTTTTTATTCATCAAATTTCCAAGTGGACACATAATGAAGGAAGACAAATACATATATAGTTAAAAAAAAGTGCCAACAAATATATACATGATGCATTAGAATTAATATTCAATTCTTATTTCGAGTATCGAAATATTTATAACATATTATTTGTAAAAAATATAAAATTATTGCAACTAAATTATAAGAGTAATGTTGTTAAATTTGATCAAATTTGAGTAGTTAATCCAGATATACGAAAGGATCAATAATTAAAAGAATGAAATCAAGTTTAATTAGAATTCAATTAAGATTAAATTAATGTTGGACCTAACCAATCTTATAATAAGATTGGATTAAATCAAATTAAACCGAGAGAATTATATGTGTTGGATGACATTAATAAGGAGCAGCAGGTGGCTTTCAGTATTTGGAGCAACTAGCCCTCTCAAGTTTTCATCCTATACTTTTTATTGGACGATTGCTACGCTAATCATGCCAGCAAATATGCTTTTGTCGGTGAAAATAGGACTATCAGCTGTCATCGATTTGATTTGATAGTTACAACACTCAAAAATCGCCACATTTGATGCTTGTCGAAATGTCTATTTTGTCGCAAATTCTCTTTCTTATACATTATATTATAAAAGACTCGAAACTTAAAATTTATAACAATAAAAAGATGAGCAACTATTTCTTTAATAATACTGATCTAAGTATATATAATAATTAATCAACAATCGACAGTAGTCAGAAATTTTTGAGGTGTTTCGATCTGTTGTATTACATATAATACAAATGTTGTCCATTAAAACCTAATAATAATGCCACTATTCATCGGCAAATGCATTCCACATTATATTCCCAGTAGTAGGTAGTAAAGAGATATGGATCAAACTTCAATGAAAAGGCAGGAATAAGAATAAATCCTTTGGCTTTCCATCGGATTCGCACGCCGAAAACTGTTAAAATTAAAAAGAGCCGTTGGCTTCACACTCAACCTCCTCCAACCATCCCTTTATGAATTATGATTTCTCTCATATTTTATTCACGTACAACAACTGTCATTATTACCAAACTTGAATTAATAAATTTCAAATTTATTGAATAACATTTATTTTACTTTAGTGTGTGTGCGTGTGTGTGTGTTTTTTCTATTTCCCCCAAAATCTCAAAACGGGGTCCACTCTCCTCATACCTACTTCTTCTTACAAGTACGGTTCTTCCCTCTCATATCACTGACTGTCCCCCTACCCCGTTCCTCTTTCTATCTCTGTCAACAAACGTTTTTCCCCTCTCCTTTATTTTTGCCTCACGTTGGGACAACATAAAGAGTAAAACGTAGTCCTAACATACAATAACCACAAAGAAAATAATCTTAAATATGGTCGACGTCGACCGTCGCTTGAGCGGCCTAAACCCCGGCCACATAGCTGGTCTCCGCCGTCTATCCGCTCGAGCCGGCGCAGCCACGTCTCTACCCACAACCCCAACCCGCAACGGTCTTTTCTCCTTCTCTTCCCTAGCAGAAAGCCTCATCACCCACTTAATCAATTCGGGCATCCGGGTCCAACCGGGTTTAACAGATTCTGAATTTGCCAGAACAGAAGCCGAGTTTGGCTTCACGTTCCCTCCTGACCTCCGCGCCGTTCTCTCCACGGGGCTCCCAGTGGGTCCCGGTTTCCCCGACTGGCGGGGCGCTGCCGCTGGAGGGGCGGCTCGTCTCCACACGCGCGCTTCCATCGATCTCCCAATTGCCGCCGTAACGTTCCAAATCGCGCGTAATGCCTTCTGGGCAAAGTCATGGGGCCTGAGACCATCGGACCCTGAAAAGGCTATCAAGGTGGGACGGAGCTGTATAAAGAAAGCGCCCACATTGATCCCCATATTCAACCACTGTTATATCCCTTCTAATCCGAATTTGGCGGGTAACCCGGTTTTCTACGTGGATGAGTACCAGGTCTTCTGTTGCGGGTCGGACCTATCAGATTTCTTTGAGCGGGAATCTTCCATGTTCCGGAGCGGGAAATTCGAACCACAAATGCTTACTAAGCAGAATTCTACCAGAGACAGGAAATTGGGCAAGCTCCGGTCGGTTACTGGTTCAGATATTTTCCGCAGAAGTATCGAAGTAGGTGGAAAGACCTCGCGATGGGTGGCCTTCTGGTCCGAAGCTGCCATGGACCGCCGTCGGAGGCATTCAGCCTCCTCGTTGTCGTCTTCGCCAGAAAGAAACCTTTCGGAGTTGCCTAGACCCGAAATGCCAAAATGGGTCGTCGATTATATCGGGGGAATCGGGTCAGTTTTGAGAGAAGGTGGGTGGAGCGAATCGGATGTGTCTGAGATCACAACGGTTTCCGCTTCGGGCTTTCTTGACGGTGGGGATATGGTTTTGATCGACAATCAAGTGGTACTGGATGCATTGTTGTTGAAGGCGGATCGCTTTTCGGAGTCACTTCGAAAGGCTGGGTGGAGCTCCGATGAAGTATCGGATGTTTTCGGGTTTGATTTTCGACGGGAGAAGGAGAAGAAACCGGTTAAGACGCTACCACCTGAAGTATTGGAAAGAATCGAGAAACTGGCCAAGTCGGTTTACCGGTCATGACACTTCCTTCCGAGATTTAGTATTTCTATTTTTTTTTTTTTGTTTTCTTTGATTTTTCCTTTGTTTCCTTTAGACTAAGGATATGTATGACATGAATGAATACTAAAGTGTAATAATTAAATGTAGACACATTGGCGTTGGGTTCTGTTCTTGTTTTGTAATTTCCTGTGTTTACGTTGGAGAGTGGACAACGCGTCGTCCTAATCGATGATCGATAATGTGTTTTAACAAATAAAATAAAATATTACTAACAAAGCCTTTAAAGTATCAACATCAGTATCCATGTAATATAGAGATTTTTCTGCTATTTCATTCACTATTTTTATTGGATAGATATTGCCATTTATTTAATATTTATTAAATTTGAACTTTTAAACCAATTATCTTGTCAACCATTTAAATTTAATGAATATTAAACAAATTATGAATAAAGAATGATACTGATCTCATAGAAATAATGAACAAAATAGTAAAAATTTTCATAACTCTAACATTAATTGGGGTTATTAATGTATGTCCTTATATGATATACCACAAGGTTTAGAAAATTGTAGAATTATAATTACATCATATTGGTGCAACTTATTCATTTATGTTTTGGAACCCGCTTACAAATGATTAAGGGGAATGATTGCTTTCTAAGTAAGGAACATAAAACTTATAAAGGATGATCTCAATCCTTGAATTAGCATGTCTATATTGAAATTTCATGCCTTTAATCTATGGAATGGAATAAGTAGAAAATATAAAAATTATATAATGGAAATGATTATTATTTATTAAGAATAAATTAAGCATTTACTTTGCATAATTATTTATTGTACAAAAATACTGTTTTCAATGTTTATTTCATCTTATTAATTGCAATAAATAATGATACTTATGTCACAATTCAAGAACTCACTTGCAACCAACACTATATTTCATGAAGGACCTCCTTCTACTTCTGCTTCTACATCTAAGGATGAGGAAAGGGATAAATTATATCATATCAAGAAGATGTTAGCTTCAATCTTCAAATGATGAATCTAGAAACCTACGATTAATAGAGATTCATGAACAAAGAGTAAAACCAACACCTACTAGAAAGCTATCTAGTGCTTATAAAGAAGTATTACTTCAAGGATAGAAATGCTAGCAATGAAATGGACTGTGATAAAGAAGAAACCAAAGAGAAAGAGAGAATCCTAAATGAAAATGTACTACCTAGTGTATTCCATATGACCTTCTCCAAGGCATAAAAAGAAATCCTATATGATCCATGGGAAAATACTTTTTATAGCAAAAGTGTTAGCACTTGATCCTAGATAAGGTGATGTTGGAAAAGCTAAAATGGACATGGAAAAGTCTTTTCAAGTTTAAACTTATACGTGTGGGTTTAAGATATTATTTAGTATCGATATTATTTAGTATCACTAAATGGTGTCCAAGAATACTAATGTGTTATCAGCGATGGACTTTGATTCATTAATGGACGATACCTAAGATTGAAAAGATGGGAGCCGAACTTTAGACTGGAAGCTATGGAATTCAATGAGATGGAAATTTGGGTGTGCCTTATTGGGCTACATGTGGAATTTTACTCTTTAATAACAATAAAAAAGATAACTAGAAAAAAAAAAAAATTGGTTTAGTTTTACAATACAACACATCTATGATTGGAATGAAAAGAGGACGTTTTACTGTATATGTATACAAGTTGACATGAATAAATCATTAAAGCACATGCTAGTGATTAATTAAGTTGGTTATAAAATCTAATGTAAAGGCCTTCCAAATTTATGTGAAAGGTCTTTGTGTTAGCTGCAATAAATGTATTTGCCTAAGTAAATGAAATTGAGTGATTCTAATATAGAAAATAAAAATGAGGAGGAAATAATGAGAGAGCGAAGGAAAAGTCCATGGAGGAAGGAGAAACATTAAGAGGAAAAAAAAAAGGAAAAGAATGTGCATAATCAAAGGGAGACATGCGTAATAATTGTGTGGAACCCAAGAAGAGTCTAAATAATGAAGAAATTAAAGAATATTTGAATTACAAGGATTAGGTTACAGTACAAAATAAGAAATCTAACAGGAAAAAGTCAAGTAGTACATTGAATAAATCAAAGAATTTGATCATTAGAGGAAGGAATAGTACCCCAAGTACAAGGCGCAAAAATATTAATAATGATTAGACATCAAGTCATAGCAAACATAATGGAGACAAGGTCATGAATGTGAGTTGCAATGATGCACTAGTTAGTATTAAAAGTAGAAAATGTACCTTAGAGAAAGAACAAATCCAAAAAAGGTAATCGAGGAAGGCCTAGAAATAAATAAAGAGTGACAATTTGAGTTCTCTTCTCAAATTAAAGAAAACTGCATTAAGTATAAGGGGGGGAAAAAAAGAGCCATTAAAAAATGGCAAGGAAAAATGGTGTGACTTATAAAGGTGGAAATCTCAATGCAGATTGTTGTGGTGAAAATTTCACTAGTAGAGATGAGTGAACTTATGTCTACAAACGAAAACACTAGCAGTGAGCACCATGAGGTTGTTTGATATGGCTACTTCAATACTTAAGTCAATAAGTTGTAAGATTAGACAACAAAAGAAAATAAGAGGGCTCGAGTGCATATGTATATAAAGTATCTTACCTATATAGTTTAATCCCTTATTTATAGAGTTCACAGAGGAGATCTAAATATATCTATATCTTATACAAATATGGAAGGGTATCTTTTCATGAAGATACGATTCGAGATCTCCATAGGTGATGTGGCACCTTAGCAATTCCCAAAAGTCTACATGTCCACGACGTACCCAAGGACAAACATTGTTCAAGCTTCCTGAGTAGACATCCACCTCTTGTAACCTTAAGCATAAATGCCATGAGTTAAAACCAAAGAGAACTAAGATACTAACTTATAATAAGTCAAACTCCCAATAAAGCTTGGTCCCAAGATGAAAATCCTGAACATAGCCAAGACTATCCTACTAGGTCAAGCTTAGGCTAGTTAGGTCGACCCATAGTCAATGTAGGTTGACATGGACCTTAAGAGCCTATGGTCCAAAATTTCCCATCAATACAAATGCTTCAACTACAATCACCAACACCAAAGCTGAACAAGCCATTGATAGAATAAGCATTGCATAAAAAAGTGTTCATAATGCGAGTCTTTGCAAAGGTAATAAGCATAGAAATGCAGAATATAAAGTGGAGGAAAGATGGAATGCTAAACATAATCTTTAGACTAAGCTATCCGAAGGGAAGGGTATACGAAGCAAAGATAGGGATGGTGCGAATAGTGGGAAGAGTGTTAGAGGTAAAGATTTTCTTGACATACATGGACTTAAGGGTGAGAGAAATATTAAGGAACAAGGAATGGACAAGCAAAGAGGTGATGGAGAATATAATTATGACACCAATGGAGTAAATCGAAATACAAAGGGAGCCATTCATTATGTTGTTCCTAGAAGGATAAAGGAAGGAGTTAATGACATCGTCATGGGTAGTGCAAGTCATGATAGCTATAACAACATTTAAGACGTACAGATGGAGATTGAAAATTAAAAGGGTCTAGTAAAACTTTATTGAAGACACTTAGTTCTGTCTTAACTTTCAAATGATGGATATGGAAATGAGAGACATTCTATCTTCATAAATGCACCCAAATCCATACAAGATTCTAGTATGGAATGTAAGAGGAGCTACTTTTAACAATAGCAAGAGAGTAATATAAGAGTAGATAAAAGTGCATGAGCTGAATGTGCTAACTATGATTGAGACTAGATTGAGAAAGGATAGAGCATGATGCGTCTCCGAGGTAGGACATACGGAGAAGCACCACAACGAGCAAGAATAAGGAAATAAAATGGGGCTTTAGTGAATCCGTGAGCTATTTAGTTGGATATAATGCACCAAAATAATCTTACACGGCCTACAATTTTCCAAATATGACGCATCGATTTGAACTGAAGGGTCACTCGCCACTACTCCTTGCTAAAGGAAATAGATAAGAGATAAACGATAACAAGAACACTAAGGTTGCTCAAGTGAATAATTCTATATTGATTAATTGGTTCCCACATACGAGAAAGCAGGAGTTTATATACCCATTTACTAAGGTTACTTTGCATGTATGAAAAAACCAAATGGGTATTCTATAATTAGGTTACATAAAACATACTAAAAGGGGTAAAAAAGGCAAAGAATTTTCAGCAAGGAAAAAAAAAAAAAGAAGAATCATTCTGGAATATCATGTCAGAAGATACATATCACTTGGTGGCTGGACATTAAGAATATGATACAAGGCAGGCAAAAGTAAGATAACATTTGCACTAAGGGGTCGACTTGATTTGGAATAGGTGGGTCATCTTCTAGGATAAGGCATTGCTATTGGACAAGGGTAGATCTAACATAAGTAAGGATCTAATAGTTAGCTCCATAGGAGACTAGCTCGAGATAGGAATCCCTGTCTTGGCTATGGCTTAGAGCTAGTATCCTCCAAGCAAGTCCTTAGAGTTTTCTAACTCAACTACGCATGATCGATCCTAGAGGTTGATTCCTATCATTTGCTTAGGGGTTTGAAAGATTTGTCCTCAAATTTGGAGCGGTCTCTACTCTTTCTTCTAGGGCACTTACAGGTCTTATGTTGGTTAGTAAGGAATCAAGTTGAACATATTGAAGGTGGAGGAAACACCATAGTCATCAGGAAACTCGATTTGGTAGGCATTGCGGTTGATCTTCTTTAGGACCTTGAATGGGCCATCAACTTGAGGAGATAGTTTGCTCTGTCTCAAGTGTGGGAATCGCTCCTGGCTGAGGTGAGTCCATACTAAGTCTCCTGGTTAGATAGAAATGGTTCGGCAGCCTTAGCTACCAATCTCTTGTTGTCTTTAGTTAAACTTTGCAATCTTCTTAGTTATAAACTCCTGTAGCACTTACATTTTCGATCAACTCCGGATTGACTCTCTTCAACAGCTGCTGGGGTATTGATCATGTCCAGGGGAATTATCGAATTAAGGCTATAGACAACCTTAAATGGAGTCTTCCTAATAGTGCTGTGGATAGTCCGGTTGTATGCGAACTCCACAACTAGTAGGCACAAATCCCAATCCCTCGAGTTCTTTCCTACTATAACTCCAAGTAGATTGCGTAGCATCCTATTCACCACTTTAATCTAACCATCAATCTGAAGGTGACTACTAGAGCTGAATATGAGTTTGGTTCCAAGTCTTCTCCAAAGAGTCTTATAAAAATAACTCAAGAATTTTGTATCCCAATTTGAGACAATAGTCTTTAGTACCCCATGTAGTTGGATAACTTCCTACAAAAACATATCAGAAATATATAGAGCATCGTTAGTTTAGTGGCACAAGATGAAGTGTGCTATTTTGTTGAAGCGATCTAAGACAATAAATATAGAATCTTTTCTTTTGGATGTCTGAGGCAACCTTAGGACAAAGTCTATACTAAGGTCGGCTCAAGGTAAGGTTAGCGTCGACAAGGGCGTGTACTCTCCATAAGGCTCTCTCTTCCCCTTAGCTCGCTTGCACATCTTACAACAACCAACTACCTTATGGACATCTTTAGCCAAACCATGCCAATAAAAGTTTTCCCTTAACAAATTAGCCATCTTGGTTTCCTTGAAATGATTAGATAATCCTTCGCTATGAGCTTTCCTGACCAATAGCTCACATGTAGAGCAGTTCGGAATACATAGCCTGCAATCCTTGAACAAATAGCTATCCTTAAGATAATATCCTCCAACAACTATTCCTTCTTAACATTGTTCAACAACAGGCCCAAAATGGGGGTCATTAGCATACTACTTAGTGATGAGTGAGAATCCTAATAATTTTGTCTACAAAGTGGTCAACAAAGTTTGCCATTGTGACAAAGTGTCAATGACTACATTTGCGCTTCCCTTCTTGTTCGAATGACGTATGAGAACCCCTTCCATAAATTCCAATCACTTGGCTTATCTCTTTGAGAGTTTGTTCAGACTCCTAAGATGCTTTAATGATTTGTAGTCAATGTAAATAACAAACTTTCGTGGTAACAAATAGTGTTGCCAAATAGTGAGGGCTCGGAAAAGGGAGTACAACTCCTCATATATAGAATAGTTCAAGGCAAGACCATTAAGTTTCTCACTATGGTAGGCGACATGTTGTCGCTCTTGCATCAGGATAGCATCAATTTTAACTCTTGATGCATCACATTCTAATTTGAAGGGTTTGTCAAAATCTAGTAGTGATAAGATAGGTGTCAAGGTGAGTTTTTCCTTGATCTCTTTAAAGGTTTGTTTAATTGGATCGTTCCACTAGAATCCTTCACTCTTCTTTATCAACTCAGTCAATGGGGCGGCTATTGTACTAAAGTCCTTGATAAATCGCCTATAAAAAGAAGTTAGGCGATGAAAACTTTAGACCTCAATGACATTCTTCGATGTTGACTATTCTAGAACAGCTCGGATTTTTTCCTTATTTGCTCAGATCCTTTCCCTTAACACTATAAATCCTAGGAAAACTACCTCATTCTAGCAAAAGGTAAACTTCTTTATACTCCCATACAACTTCTCATTTCGCAAAATGTCAAATACGTCACAGAAGTGTTGAACATGGGTATTCAGGTAAGCACTATATATCGGTATGTCATCAAAATACAAGATCACACACCTTCCTATCATAGGGCACATCACACGGTTCATAAATCTCATGAATATGCTACATACATTAGTAAGTCCAAACGTATAACCAACCAATCGTAGAGTCCGTGTCTAGTCTTGAAGGCAGTCTTCCACTCATCTCCTAGTCTCATACAAATCTGGTGGTAACCACTTCCCAGATCAATATTTGAAAATATGTTGGTACCATGAAGCTCATCCAATATATCATCGAGTCTCGGTATTGGATATCTATATTTGATAGTAATCTGGTTGATTGCTCGACTATCGATATACATACGCCATGAGCCATCTTTCTTCGAAACGAGCAAAGTCGGTACCGTACAAGGGCTCATGCTCTCCCTTACATATCCTCAATCTATAAGCTCGTCTACCTATTTCTTCATCTCAGCAACTTACTCAGGGTTCATCTTGTAAGCAAGTCAATTCAGTAAGGTAGCACCTGGCTGCATGTTAATACGGTGCCCTATTCCTCGAACTAGAGGCAGTCCTCTAAGCAGTTCTTCTAGAAATAGGTTGGAAAACCCATTTAGTAAGTTTTGGATCTCTTTTGGAACATCCTTTAATTCCCTCATCTCCAACAGTTTCCAAACCAATAGGAACATAGGTTCTTTAGCCTTTTCAACAACTTGAAGCTCTCTTCGGCTCATCACCAAGGTTTTCTTCTTACTGGTTCGAGTAAGTTGGTTATAGGTTTCATTTACTTGGGATGGGGTCATGTGTTGCAACACATTTTCCTTCCATTCTTAACAAAGGCATAGGTGTTCTTATATCCATCACTAGTAACACATCGATTGAACAACTAAGGTCATCTAAACAGTAGATGTAAAGCTCCCATGAGGACGACATGGTAAACTACTTTATCCCAATACACATTCCTAACATTGATCAGTACGGTCACTTATTCAATTATGTGCAAAATACTCTTATCATGAAGCTAATGTAGCTTGTAAGGTTGAAGGTGCTTTAAGGTCGGTAGACCTAACCTCTACATAAAGGACTATGCAACGACATTAGTACAACTTCCTCCATCCACAATGATTGTACACAATTGGCCTTTGATGGTACACTTGGTATGGAATAGATTCTCCTTTTGGTCCTCCTCAAAGTTCAACAAGGAACTTAATACTTGTCTCAAGACTAGGGTCATCACTTCTCCCTGGTCAGCATAGACATAGGTCTCCTCTTCCTCTTCGACTTCGGGTTTTCCAACATCTTTTATCTTGGGCTTACTCTCATCGGTGCTATCCACTACATCTCCTCAAAGCACCATGATACATCGATTCGAATACTCAATAGCTATATGTCCAAAGCTCAAGCATTTAAAACATTTCACCTCTCTAATCTTCCATTCGGAGGTCTACCCTTTCTCATATATCATCGGGGTCAGCCTAACCTCACTTTGGCTTGACTATCCTGCTCAGCCATGCTAACCTACTCAGCTTTCATCAGGTCTATCATTCCTTTCTTTGGCTCGGCCTAAATAGGTCAACGTGATACAGGGGCTTGGGAAAATGTTGGCCCAAGTTAGGGTGAAACACTTCTCCTCTACTTTTTGACCCTTTGTGCTATCTTGATCGCCTCTTTTAAGGTATAAAACCTCTGCACTTCCATAATGTTAGGAATATCAAATCTGAGTCCAAAAATAAACCTCAATACAGTACAGGCTCCTGGTTCTTCCACGTTAGCTCGGATCATGAGCATCTGGAACTCCCTGCCACAGTTATCAATAGATTGGCTTCCTTAGCGAAGCTCCTGCAACTTTGCAAACATATCTTTTAGGTATGTCTCCAGTATAAATCTACCTCTTAATAACCTTTTCATCTCATCCCAGGTTCTAACACCTCGTCTTCCATCCCTTGCTCTGATTACATTCAGATTTTTCCACCACATTGTAGCATACCCAATAAACTCCAGTGTAGCAAGTCAAACTTTGACAGCATCTATATACTTATAACAATCAAACACCTTCTTGACCTTCTCTTCTTACTCTAAGTATTCATCAGCATCTCTACTTCTACTGAAGGGCGAAATTTGAACCTTAACGTAATCTAGTCCTCGAGGAGCTCGACGTCCTCATCCTTATGCTTAGTAACAATCACCTTCTTCTTTTTCTTCCCTAAACTCTTCATCATCTTTCTCGATCTCTTCTAACTCCAATCTTAGCCATAACCCCTCTCTCGAATATTTTCAAGTAGATTTTGTAGCAGCATACCCTAAGATTGTTGCCTGTTAACTTGCATCGCTCTTACTAGACTCTTAACAAGGTTGGTGAGCCGATCAAGTTTATCATCTATAGACCCTAAGGTGTTACTACCATTATGACTATGACTAGGTTGAGCACTACTACTTTGGTCACCAATAACACCCTGAACACTCGAATTTAACATAGTACAATACTTTTCATATAGATTGACAATTCACTAATAACTTTAATACCCAATAGTCACTCAAACAGAATAGGAATAAACTTGCTCTGTTTCTGCAATGAAAAAAAAGTAAAAACAGAGTAATGATGAAACCACACTTGCTATCACACAAATACAATATAATAGCTACAAAAGGAACATAGTAGCCATTAATAGTAAAGTGAACCAAAACTTCACTACAACTTCACACACTTCCTCTCAAAACTATACTCTGATACCAGCGAAGCTAATATGTCTTCGAGGTAAGACTTATAGAGAAGCACCACGACGAGCAAAAATAAGGAAATAAAATGGGGATTTAGTAAATTCGTGAGCTATCTAACTGGATATGATACACTAACAAGACACTACATGGCCTACAATTCATCGAAAATGACATACCGGTCCAAACTGAAGGTTTCTCAAGACACTACTCCTTGCTAAAGAGAATGGATAAGAATTGAATAATAACGAGAACACTAAGGTTTCTCAAGTGAATAATTCTATATTGATTAGTTGATTCTCGTATACAAAAAAACATGGGTTTATATACCCATCCACTAAGGTTACTTTACATGTATGAAAAGACCAAAAGGGTATTCTATAATTAGGTTACATAAAACATACAAAAAGGGGTAAAAAGGGAAAAGAATATTCAGTATAAAAAAAAAAGAAAAAGAAGAATCATTTTGGAATATTATGTCATAAGACACATGTCGCTTGGTGGTTGGACATTAGGATTATGATATAAGGTAGGTAAAAGCAAGATAATGTTTGCAATCAGGGGCCAACTTAGATTGGAACAAGTCAGGGACCAATTAGTTCTTCTAAAGAAAAGTCGGCTCGATTCGTAGATAGATCAAGAGCTGACCTCGACTATTCTTAGGCCGTTTTCTAGGATAAGGCATCACTGTTGGATAAGGGTGGATTGAAATATGTAATGATCTGATAGTTAGCTCGGCAAGAGACCAACTCGAGATAGGAATCCTTGTCTCGACTATGGCTTAGAGCTAGTATCCTCCAAGCGAGTTCTTGGAGTCCTCTAGCATCGATCCAAGGGGTTGATTCCTATCAAAGCTTATCATCTCAAGAATTTCTAGGATATGATAGAATAATTTATTCAAAAGTAGTGAGTATGAGTAATGGTATTGTAGTCATGTGGAATGCTATGGAGACCACTCTTCAAGAGTATCATATCTCACAATAAAAACTTTCGGTAAAAGTTAAGGTTTCGTGATATATGCTAGTCCTAATTTTCTTTTTCATAGGTTATTATGGAAAGAGTTGAAAGAGATTACTAGTCTTTGTAGCCCTTGGATTATGGCAAGAGATTTTAATAAAATTCTTTGCAAAGAAGAAAAGTCTAGGGGGGAAGAGAGAAGTGGTTAGGGAAAAGGGAAAGGAGGTAGGTAGGGGAAAGTGGTGTAATCAAAGGCTATGCTATATCAAGAATGAATGAACAAATATGAAATGGTTGATTTTGGTTTTGTTGGACAAAGATTTACTTGGATGAAAAGAATTAAATCTTTGGCCTAAATGGTTCAAACAATAATTCACTATGCTTAGGCCAATAATTATGATTAGATGTGTTTGTATCCAAAAGCAAAGGTGGTCCATTTGATAGCAAGTCAATCAAACTATTGTCCTATCTTGATAAATATTTGGCCAAGTTTTAGAGGTAGCCCAAAGGATAGAAGGCCTTTTCTACTTTAGCTAATGTGGCTTGAACACTTAGGTTGGTTTAAACAAATTAGACCATTGCACCCATCTTGACAAATTAGACCATTATCCAAGGCTAGTCCAATCTTTAGTTTAGCTAGTTTAAATAAGAATTGACTGTGCTAGGGCCAAAGATGATTAGAGATGTTTGTATCTAGAAGTGAAGGTAGTCTATTTGGTAGTAAGTCAATCAAACCATTATCCCATCTTGATAAATACTTAGTCGAGTATTAAAGGTGGCCCAAAGGATAGAAGGCTTTTTTTATTTCAACCACTGTAGCTTGAAGACCTAACTTTACAAGATTTGTTGAAAATAATTGGAGATAGTCCATTCTTGACTTCCTAAAATGTTTTAATGAATTCATGGAAAACCTAAAGCTCTGGAATAAAGATGTATTTATCTTAATTCATATGGAAAAAAGAATTATCAAAACAAATAGAGAAAATAAGGAAAAAAATATTGGAAGCACAAAAGTAGTCATTAAGTACTCGTGAACAATTTTTGCAAAAGATTAGGAATTGGTGCTAAATTATAAGGAAAAGTTATGGGTAGCCAAAGCCAAATCAAACTAGATTATAGAAGGGGACTAGAATATGAGGTTTTTCCATGCAAGTACTATTAGTCGATGGTTGAAAACAAGAATTCTAGAGTTATTTGATACTATGAGAAATTGGATGCCAAATTATTTGCAATTGAAAGCAATAATCCTTTTATGAATCAATTCTCATCTAAAAGAGTTTATTGTAAGTCGTATCCTCCTCAATGGTTACTTCAACAAAATGGCATTAATGAAGAAAGTTAGAATGAGTTTGGATAAATAAGTAACATTTAGTGAGATTAGAAAGGCCATCTAGTATATTAAGAAACTAAGGATATATACGAATCATGTGAAATTCTTCAAAGAGTGTTGCAAAATTGTGGGTGATTCAATTTGTAGAACCATAAATAATATCATCAAGGACAAATGAATTCCTAAGAAATTAAATAAAACATTCATTTTTCTAATTTCAAAAATGATGGGTGCAAGTAAATTGAAGGATTTTACGCCTATTAATCTAAGTACAATACTCTACAAAGTGACTGGTAAAGTGTTTTTCAATAGACTAAGGCCTTCTCTAAATGAGACTATTAGCCTAAAGCATGCTAGTTTCATCCCAATGAAAGCTACCGGGGATAACATTATTATCATTCAGGAGTTGTTACCTTCTATGGATCAAAAGAAAGGAAAAAGACATTGGATGATTGTAAATTAGATTTGAAAAAGGTGTATGATAGTGTTAAATGGGATTTTGTTCGATATTCGCTTTTATGTTTTTGGAGAAATGAATGGAGTTGATTGGATCATGCTTAGCCACAATGAAATTTTGAGTCCTATTAAATAGAGCCATGTTGAAGGAGTTGTCGCAAGTTGAGGGCAAAGATAAGGTGATCCAATGTTACTATATTTATTCATACTGATGAAGGAAATGCATAGCTAAGCTATATATGATTTGGTAGAAGAAGGGATATGGTAACTAATACGATTGAAAGGGATAAGTTTGACTTTTTTACATTTAATGTTTGTAGATGATACCTACTGATGGTAAGGCCACAATTGAGAATGTATGTCTAATGCCATAGGTCATGGAAACATATGGTAAAATGTTTGGAAAAAAGATAAATTATGTAAAGTCATATATATTGTTTTTGAGGAAGTATTTTCTCAAGGTTAAGGGAAGACATCTGTCAACAATTTGGAATAAATCTAAGAGTGGACATGAGGAAATATTTTGGTATTCCAATAAAGGAAGATGAAAATTTAAGTTTAATTGATTTGAAATTTATTTTAGAGAAAACTAGACGAAAATTTGATGGTTAGAAAGCAAACTTATTAAGAATGGTAGGGAAGAAGATGCTTGTAACTTCAATACTGGAATACATAGGAAACTATTACTCATAAGTAATTCCCTTACTTGCAAACCTTATCAATCAACTTAAGAAAGTCAATAGGGACTTTATTTAGGGCTCTTCTAAGGAAAAAAGAAAAATGCATTAGATTTCTTGGACAAAGTTGAAGAGGCCTAAAGAGGAGTGTAGTCTCGAAATGCTTAACCTAAAGAACTGAAATTTGCAGCAAGTTCAGCGCTATGCTAGTACAAGAGTGAGGTTAGTTTAAGCTATCCATTAGTCCAACCAAAACTATGTCCTAAGCATCCAAATTGTTATGAGACTCTTAACCTTTATTATAGACCTATTCTAAGGACCTTACTCTGCAAGTCTAAAGCTATCGAGGTGTGAATGCTAAGCTATTTGAAGTTCCATTCCTTACCAACCTTATCCCGACCGACCAAAGGCCATTATGTGGGGCATCTCTAAACCTCTTTCCAAGTGACACGAGTCCCACTACCTAATTCATGCAACTCTAAAGCCAGGATATTGTTTTCAACATGATTACAAATTTTCCCCTTTCCTTTTTTAAGATAGATGGATGTGTTAGTTTTATTACTTCACCTTCTTAGTATATGCTATTGATGTAATGTTGCCTTAGCCATGAGGGTATAAATACCCCTTTCTATAGACGCTATAATCATCATCATCATCTTTTTCCTTAATGAATTATCGATTTGCTTCTCATTGGAGCATTGATAAGTGTGAGTTTATATATATTTATTGTGGTATTTTATAGTGACATTCTTTTATTTGATGTAGATTTAATGATTTTGATATTTAAATGAGTAATTTTTTGATTTCAAAACTTAAAAGAGTTATTGAAGTGAAAAGAATGAGAATTATCTAAGTTTTCAGAAGAATTTCACCTATTTTGAAGAATTGGTTAGAGATAGCAAGCTTCAAAAAATTTTGTTGAAGATTAAAGTCTAAAAGAGAGCATACCCAAGTATGCCCATGTTTCCTGGCAGTGATTCTCTCATAAAATTTTTTTATGGATTTCTTAAAAGATTATTACAGGGGGAACATACCTGAAGTATATACCCATGTTCACAATGGTACTCCTAGGGTATAGTTGTGCTATGACATTTAAAAATTTCTATATTTGGGTTATTTTTACACATCCTTAATAGGAAGTCAGATATACAATCAAGGGAGGCTATCATTCTTAAGGGTTTTCATTTTTAGTTTCATGATTTTATTACAAGATTATCTTTTTAGCATGATTTTAGCATAAGTTGTAAATATCTAGACCTATAAATACTTGAATTAACATGTAATGTGCATACTTTGTTTTATTCAAATGAAATTTTCTATTTCTTGTTAATTCAATTATGTGTTTTTTTATTGAATTAGGTTATTATTTCTAGAGTCTCAATCTAATTATTTGATATTGTACATTGAGGTTATGAGACCTAGTGTACAATTAGATCTACCACAATTGAAGAAAATTTTGTATAATCTTAGATATAAGTTATAGGATTCTTCCGGATTTTATTATAATATTTGTAAAGAGAATTCCTATTCTTAATGCTATCTTACTTTACTCTATTGTAGAAGCAATTCAGATATCCATATGATTAATTAGCATTTCTTGCTTTATTATTGCATATTTAGTTAGTTATTATTTAATTTTATTTCTTTTTAGTAGTTAGGGTTTAATTGTTTTGTTTTGCAATGGAAGTTTAATATTTCTTCATAAGTAAAATGGTAAAGCAAAAGTGAGTAATGTATGCAATCTTTGAGGGATCAACAACATAGACTTTGTTAGTCCAATATATTATACCTTGATAAGTGCACTTATAAGCTAATCAAGTATCTTTTCTTTATGAAACCCTTAGCTCTTATCAGTCTCTTTAGTAAAGATTATGGTGAGCAACCCACTAGACTTAAACTAGTGCGTCACATCTGGTAAGTTGTTTGGCCATGTGTATTTGTTTAGTGTATCATACCCATTCAAATAGCTCACGAATTTTCTCAACCTCTACCATGAATCTCATCTAGATCCACCATGTTTTCTTTTATAGCTTCGAAGGACCCATCTATACCACGATACGACCTAGTCATAGGCACATTTACATCCTCATATCGTATCATCTTGGTACTAGAGCACAAAGGTTCTAAGTAGGGAAATGGTGTTATTTAAGCAATAAGTGTGGAACTTTAATTTGTAGTCCTTAGTTTGGGGAATCGATAATAGCGCAATGTCATGGGTTAAGCTTTGATTTCACACCTTAAGAATAGAGCAAGGAGTTGAGGTGTTCTAGAGACAAGGATAGCTAAAGTAGGTATCTTATGTGTACGTTTGTTTACTTTCATGGTGGTAATGGTGGTTATTAGAGTTATTGATTGAAGAGTGGTAGTTGTGTTGTTGAGTGGCAATATGACAAACCTTAGTGTAAGTGAGTTAGTTGGTGACAACGAAAGTGAAGCACCAAAAAGAAGACTACTAATAACACTTAATTAGCATACATATTTCAGAATGATTTTGTACAATTTCGTATATTAATTCAATTGATTCTATAGCAATTTAGAGCTTAATATGTCTAATTTTCATTTTCAAGGACTTTAGAAGTGGTCAATGGATTTTTAAAGATTTTTTTCAAGTTTTGGAGCTCATTTGAAGAAAAGCGTTGATCAAGGAATTGGAGCAGAGAAATTTCAAGTAAGAAATAAAGTCTAGGAGAGACCACGAGTGAACACCATGGCCATGGACCTTTCGTAATCAATTTCCATTGAAATTTGAGGATTTCAGACTAAGTGTAAGACCATAACCCAATTCCACAGTCGTGATCTTTGGGCATGGTGATTCTATAATTTTGGAATCTTCTATTTTTGTTAAGTTTTCTTTGTAAATTTAAATCTAATTCTTATAAATAGGCTAAGCTTAGGTTTACAAAGAGAACCCCTTTAGAGTAGAGTCGATATGGTAAAATTACATGGGTTCTTCTACTTTTCTTATTTCTTTTCTTACCATTATGTCTTTATTTTAGATTTTCTCAGTAGATCGTTATTAAACCTTATGTTCTATTATGACTCTTATTATATTTATTAATAATGTTAATTCAATCTATGATACTTGCGTATTACAATCTAATTGTATTTTTTATATAGTTCTTTCATTCAATTTTACTTGTGATTAAATTATTATTTAAGTCATTATAGAGTTCGCAAGTTCCTATAATATGATTGACTTATACAATTAGACAAAATTGGCTAACTAAAACTTTTAGTGGTTCGGCTTTTCAAACTAGGACAATCTAATAGTGGGATTTAAGGGTTTGATGCAATTATGAGAAATTCAATTATAAAAGAGATTCGAGTAAAGTATACTTAGGATTCGGAATTAATTAGAGATGTGAGTTCGATTAATTCATAATAGTAATCTTCATGATCCAATATTGAGATTGAATAATCACTTAAAACTAGGTAATAAATAGCATAAAGATTCACTAAAGAATATGTTTGTCTCTTTATTTTAATTGTTCCTATTTATATTTATGTTATTTTAATTATTTTTATTCTTGAATATTTGTCTATTTTGTTATCTTTATTCTAGTAGTTATCTATTTACACATTTTAATTACAAATTTTAGGTAATTGGGAAATTCTAAGAGTAATATTTCTAAATAATTAGGTTTTGCTCATATGCATAGCTCTTAGTAGGATCGACACTCGAACTTAGTCTATTTTACTATTCTATGATAGGACTAGGTGCACCTATCTATGATATATGCCTTGACAATTAAGTTTTTAATGCTATTACTAAGGAGCCAATAAAGTAAACCAGTTAAGATATTAGCAAAAACCCTAATTTTCCAATTATTTTATCATACTTGTAATAAATCCTTCCTATAGTTCCTTACTATTTTTCTTTATTAAAGTGCTTCTAACTTATGAAATGTTTTAGTTATTGACCAAGGAATCTAATTAAAGGAAGGATTCAACCGTCGAGCTAATGATGCTAAACAACGATGTTCATAAGGAGGCAACCCAAGTTTGATTTTAAATCATAGTTGTTATTTTGTTTATTGCTAGCTGGTCTTAGTTAATTCGAGTATCAAGTCTTTAGAATATTAGTTAGGGTTTTTCTCTACATTAAACAATTTGAATTCCTTAATAACAGTTATTGAAGTGGTTTTTGTTAGTGCAATAGTAATTGAATAAAGTATGTCATCCAATATAGTTGTTGTTTGATTTAATTTTTTTTTACTTTAATTTACGTTATTTTTGAAATTTTATAGAGCAATTTTAGGAAACAAGTCAAAGAAAATTAACACAATTCAGATTCAGGAGTCAAAAAAGAACATGACCAAAGTCTACGACCATGGATTAGACCGCAATCTTCTTGTAACTTAACTTTGAGAAAAGTAAGAAAATTCAAAATGAAATCTCCATGGTTTAAATTATGCCTGTGATCTTTGACCATAGTCATGACCAAATTGAAAGAGCACAGAACAAGCAAGGACCACAGTTACACTCCACGATTGTGATCTTTGATCGTAGTCATGCCAAAATTTGAAAACCACGGGTAATCTCTTCCTAGTTCATTCCATGTTTTATTTCTCTCTAAAACTCCACTTTCTTTCAGTTCTTCTCATTACATAATCACTCAAACATCACAAATCTTTAAAGATTCAACCTTTATACAAGAAATCTAAGGTATGTACTTCATCTTTATCTATTTACTTCTCTAATATTATATTATTGATTTAAATAAAAATAGGATTTTTAGTTAGGGTCAATGATGAAAAATGATGTTTGTATGTCTAGAAATCTTAGTTTTTAAGAGTGATTCATGAAGGATAGTGTGATTAAACATGTTATTTATCCTTTATTTGCTTGAAATTACATTAAAAACACATGCTTGATAGAGATTGATAAAAGGGAAGAACATGAGGGTTGCATTGAATATTGTTGAAGATTGAGTATTGTTGACGAAGAAGGGAAAATGATGACACAATTGAAGAATTGTTGCTGGTGTATTGATTCATGAAACTCATGTTGGATATACAAAACATGTTTTTTATTTAGTTCTTATGCAATTTGATTAATCCATAGAAACTCATGATCAATTATCTAAAAACTTGTTGTATAATTCATCTCGAAGATGCCATAAAATTCATGTTAGGAATATAAAAAATTTCTCTTAAATCAGTTGCATACAAGATGGATTAAAAGAGATTATAAAAACAAGTATTGATGTAATTGTATATTATATGCCATAACCTGCATCAATAGAGATTGTGAATCAAAAATAGGATTTAATCATGAAATGATCCTAGAATTTGACTAATTCATGATAAAAAAAAAAAAAAAGTTGACATTTCATTATATAAATTATTGCTTGCTCAACTAAATTGGCAAGTATTCTCTTAGCATTGCAAAATTTTCTTTAGAACATAAGTGTTGTCAAAATTGAAATCTCCATTTATTGTTGATTTCAAAAACAATCTAAGGTACAAGCATGGGGGTCACAAGACTTCTTTGGGCTCTTTTTCCACTCATCCATTATTAACTTTTAGAGAATCTTGGGAAAGGAAGTGGTATGTTAAGTTGTCAATGAAGGAATTTGGCCCAAATCCTATCTTAAGTTTAGAGGCACTAACTCAAGCGGGCTATGATGCCTAAGTTAGGTAGTTGTTGGAAATTGGTGGCTGGGACTGGCTATTAACTATTAATGGGCCAGTTTATAAGGAATTAACTTTAGAAGTTTTGAGTGTACTAAAATTAGTGCTTGAGCACATGGATAATGGCACTCAAAACACCATGTACTTTAGGTGCAATGGTCATGAGCTTGATAGGATATCAGTTTACATAGGGTTGTATATTGAAAATTATGTGAGGTCTCAAGAGTACAAGGAGCTACCTTCAAAGTTACTACGGGTGTTAGTGATGCCTAAGTATGGGTAAGGCTAAGTATTGAAGGAGTTTATTATTCGAGGAAGTCTAAGGCTTCTAAGTTGAGAGATCCGGCATTAGGCTTATTCATTTTTTAAGTTTATAAGCATTATAAGGAGGAGGTATAGTAATAAGGTTGTGTATGAGAAGGACATTTTGTATTTTCACAACCTAACGGAGTGACGCTAAATTTAGGTGTCCGTATGGGTTTTTTTTTTTTCCAATAGCTAGGCCGTTGAAGGTCGTGTTAGACATATTTTTGCACGTCCCTTTATTACTAGACTTGTGAAGAACACCCATACTTTTCATGATCTCCCTCGTATGCAAGTACTTAAGTGCCCTGCCTCGATGAGTAAGGCTAGGTAAGAAAATAACGAATTGTAAACCAAACTAAAAATTGGTTTTTTTTTTTTTTATTGAACCATTTGGTTTGTAATTCGATTCAGGGAAGCAAATCGGATCGAATTATTTTAAACCTAACTAAACCATTTTGTTGAACAAAAAAAAAAAATCATATAATTTTTTTGTGCTTTTTTAATCTTTTTTTTTTTCCATCAATCTTCATGATTTCATCAAATTTTTTATATCTTGTTCTTCTTTATCTTATTTTTAGGTCAATTATTAAGATTAAGTTAAGTAAATTCCATTTGAAATTTCATGTTTAGAAATTTTCCTTTTTCTAAATTGTCCTTTTCTTTTATGTTTTCAAATCAAAGGTCTAACTTTAGTACTCTTTACGTATCTCTCGTCTCTTTTCCAATCTTTGGTGTGTCTCTTTTATCTTGTTCTTATCGCTTTTGGATGAGCAGCTCTACTTTTCTCTCCTTGTTATCATTCATTAGAACAAAGTCTCATATCTTCATCCAAAGAGGGTAGGAGATAAGAGAGAGGTGGTATGAGTGCATCACGAGTGGTAAACTAGGCCTTGGAAGTAACTCACAAAGTAGAGCATCCTCACCCCCTTGTGCTCGAACTAGATGGTGGAATGATTCCTCGCATCCCGAGCTCAGCTGAATTTTTAGTAGATTCCTCTGATGTAGGACGAACCTCAAGGACAATGCTCGCTGGGGTAATTATCTAAGTCCTCGAGATCAAGTGCTTGGAGGATGGTCCCTACAAGGCTTGGAGATCATAGAGATGTTCAAGCATCAAAACACTTGGGTAGGGACTTTAATCCTTTAAGCACCAATAGGCCTTTAGAGATCTCTAATAGAGTTAGGCCTCAAGCCGGGGCCAAAATTAAGTAACAACACTTACCTCCACTACTCTTCCCAGTACCGAGGATGCAAAGAGAGTAGGTCTATTAGGACGGCTAATTCAAGGCAACAAAAGCTTCGTTTTGAATAGGGAGTCACTCCACCACTAGGTGATGCAACATCTAACATGTCTGACAAGACTTACTCTTGGCATAATTAATGTGACCGTTGGACCACTGGAGTTGTTATGCTGATCCTTGGGAAGAGCAGTGTGCAATTATATCCCTCTTAGAAAGGGTTGTGCATGTGGGGTGTCAACATGTACAACCATGTCAGCAATCTATATACATAGATTGATCTAGACCATTTGTTAAAGGAGTAGGATGCATAGATGGTTAAGATGTAATACATGTCCTCGTGTTCATACGTGCTCTAATAGTAAGGAAAATCATTTGTGTTCCCTCTAGGCTTGTCTATATAAAGGATACCCGAGGCTCTCATTCTTCACTTTTGATTTGAACTAAGAGGAAACTATCTTGAAATTTTTCTAGAAAGCATACTTCAAGCCTTTCTAGCACCTTTTTTTTCTTTTTCTTTCTTTTTTTTTCAAAGTGATGACTAGTGAGGGAACTTCTTATCCTCAAGGTGAGTACTCAAGTACTTCAATCTCAAGATGGATCGATGAGAACTATGAAGAGATAATTTACAAAGGGGGTAAGAACCCTAATCCTCCCAAGCAACAGTAGCGATGGCAAGCGAGCAACAGGTCCTATTAAGTTTAGAGGAGAGGATGTCTTAGGCTGCTAGGAGGCCCTATGATGTATATGCCTTGGATGGTGAGGAGATCGAAGAAGAGAAGCCATTGTGCACTACGAACTCCAATAATAAGGTATTCATTCTCACGATTTTGTTGCAGATGAGGAGAAATTGAGGCTGGTAAATCGGGTAGTGAAGAATGTGCCTGAGTAGCATGTAGAGTTGCCCATGAATGGTGAGAGGGCTTTCGAAATATGTTACGAGCATTCGTTCTATATGTATATAAGGTCGTTTGAGCTGGAGCTACAAATTGCCATTCTTAGAGTTCTTGGTGGAAGTTTTTAATTATTTCAAGATAGTCTTAGGCTCCTTACGCGCGAATGCTCAGGTGCAACTACTTAAGTTTTAAATAATTTGTTGGTGGATACTCCAAAAGCAAATAACTTATCTATTTAGGCATATGTTCCATGTGAAGAGGGGCCCTAACGGTTGGGTCAACCTTTGAAAGTGTTCGATGCTCTCCTAAACGGGGTGAATCACTAGAAGGAGCACTTCTTTCACATTCGAACACCTAAGAGACTAAACTTCCCAATGGCTAGGATGGTGCCTATTTGAGTGATGCTAGTTGATCATTTGGGGGTTGAAGATGGTGAGGCTAGGTAGGAGTTGTTAGACCTCACCAACTAGAAATGGTTTTGCCCCATGGTTACTATTTAGATGTCTACCAATGGTAAGCTCTGTACAAGACCCAAACAGGTATCCATTGACTCTTGTTGAGGGGGAGTGACTAGGTGTCTACCATGTCGTGCTATCATCATAATAGGGGATGTTAAGTCCACTCGTCCTCGACTTAGTGAGTGATTCTTTTTTCTTTAATTTATACTAAGTTGTTGTTTATGCTCGTAGCCATGCAAGTGGCCTTAGATGATGTGAAGCGAAAGTTGTTCGCTATTTAAGACAAGCGTATGGTAAAGGTGATGAGGTTGGCAAGAAGAGAAAGCAAGAGACTATAGAGGGGGGTGAAGAGAGCTTACAATGCAACTCTAAGAAAAGTAACAAGAAGGGGACTAAGAAGCAAACCATCCAGAGGTCATATGGAATGCAATGGAGGTTGTTCCTATTGGTGTTGCTATTACATCGATTGCTAGGGGAGCTTTGAGGCTTTTGGTGGCTTTGTCTAGACTTGGGGTGGATTAGGCTGTATGGGTTGTGGAACCTCAAGGGGTTGATGGGTTGAAGCTAATGGCTTAAGGAGTGACCAAGTGATGCATCATGGGTTAGCTTAGGCTAGCACTCATACCCAAGAGCAATAAGGGGAGTCTATGGTAACCCCTCAAGATGCCGAGGTTTTAGCCATTGATGTCCCAAATGATGAAGAGCCCCTACTATTAGTGCCCCAAGATAAGCAACTAATCATGGAATAGGAGCCTAAGCCATTTATAGACTTAAGTAGGAGACCTGTACAGTAAATAGATCGACTTTATGCTAGGTTCAAGCACTTTTTCGCTAGTAAGAGTAACATTGAGGCTTCTACAAAGTTGTTTCGAAGGCATAACAAAGTGAGTCGTTGTTGTAAATTTTTGTTGAAAGTGTTTCATGCTGCTAATTTAACTGAAACCATATTTTTTCCTTTGTTACAGCTATACAATACACTGGATGATGTGTTCGCGATTAATCACGAGCACTAGTAATCCAAGAGGGGCCAAGTGAAGGCTGAGGTGAGAAGGCTTTATAAGGTGCTGGAGGAGGAGAAGAGGGAATATGGTAACCTATCAACCATATATGGAGATTTAGAGCACCAACATCGGGAACTTAGGGAATGGGCCAAGAAGTTAGAGGTCAAGCTCAAGTAAGCCTAAACCTTAGCCAGGTCTTCTAGAGAAGAAGCAACTAAGCTGCGGGCTGAGCTCGAGGGCAAGGAGAAAGAGCTAAAGGAAGCTCGAGTTGGTTTCGCTCAAAGAGAGACCAAGTTGTTGAGTGGATGGGGTCTGTATGCCGAAGTGAAGCAACAACTTTTCTTCAAGACCTTGAATGACCCCTTTGCAGAGAAAGCTATAAGTAACACTAACTTTGTGTTGGTTGAGGAGGTTAAGAATCAAGTCTATGAGCACTTCTTATGAGCAAACTGGACCTTCCTAAATTGACTCAACAACTCAAAGGCTACTGGTGGTAGAGAAGAGGAGGTATCTTCAGAGGGCTCTGCTAAGGAGTCTTTAATGATGGCGAGAATGAGGATGGAGTTAAGTAGGCTAGGCAAGAGAAGGAAGAAGAAAATTTAGTTGTAGATTAGGCCAAAGGGGGCTTGCTTTTTGGTTTTCTATTTTTTTTTTTTTATTTAAGTGTTGTGTGTAGCTTAGGCGGAATACCCACTTCTTCTACTTTGGGGGGGTGTCTCCCCTTTCTTTAATGTAAATGATCAACTGGATTAATGGAATTGTCCTTGTATTTAGTTCATTTCCTTTCTACTCTCCTTTTTTGCTATCTCCTTTTTTCGTCATTATACTATTGTCCTCAACGTTCTAGTGGAGACTCAAGTTATTAAGGTTTCATAAGTCCCACTTCATGCTCATTACTTAGCCCGTTTTGCTTATGTGTTGGGTTATTCATCCTTGAATTTGCTTAGGCACAACGTACTTAGATTGTATGTGGTTTGTCTCCACGAAGTGTGAGGCAGGCGAGTTGGCTCGAGCAAATCTTCGTTGACATTATGCGATCTCTTAGGCACAGTGTACCTTAAGCAAAGTGCACACCTAGTGATCATACCATCTTAGGTAGTGTTACTTCTGGAAGGCATTTAATATGCATATGGTACATTGCTATTTCTCAAGGGGGTAAATTAGGATGCCATTCAATCCAGGCTGTTGGATGGCCATTACATAGACAGCTAGGGTCATGTTCGACCCCCTATATAAAGGGTGCATTGGTCCTTTGTTCCCTACTTCAAACATGTGCCAACATTCTTTGGTCTAGAGTCGATTGAAAGCTAATATTTCCTTTTACTTCATCATAAGTAAGTTGAGGATGAATAAAGTAAGAGAGAGACAAAGAGACAAAAAGTATACAAACTTAAGGGAAGGCATTAGGTCCTCCATTATCCTTGTTTGAGTAGTGATCGTGAGCTGTAGAGAGTCACCTGGTTGTAGGGGGTAACCCCTCAAGTAATGACCAAGAGGTATATACGTAGTCCTCTCAATCAAGTCTTTGTCTAAGCTATAGTCGCTCATGTGAAGGCAAGACCTTAGCTATACATCCACTACTTGTTAGGTTGGCTTCATTATGAGAGGCATTCATTTGCACAAGGTTGTAGGTGGAGCCTTTAGGTGCTACCTCTCAAGTTCTCGTACAAGCGAGGCCTCCGCGATGACTATGATGACAAAAGAGGCCTCTTTTTCTTGCCTAAGTTTTTTCAACCAAGGTAGCCTAGAAGAGCTTGATGAGATAATGGCAAGCTCTCCATGCTACTTCGTAGGTAACATAAATGGAGTGCACGAATTAGTCTCAATAGTCGCTCCTATAGAAGGTCAGCTTATCTAAGTAGAGTAGAGCTTACTTTTGAAGCTGCTAAGGCTGTAAAGGCATGGTCATCAACTCAACTAAAACTTAAGGATGTAGTCACGTTTCCCTCAATGGAGGCTACAAGCTAAGACAAAGTTGAGAGCAGTTTGTCCTAAAGAGGAGCCTCATGTAGGCAGTTGAGTTGAAGTTAAGAATGGACATCAAGATTTAGTGTAAAGCAGTAAATTAGGAGTTGGCCGCGTGCCCTCTTTCTTGTAATTTTTATTTTCCTTTTGTATGTATTTGGGGTTAAGATAAAGACCAGTAAAGCCTTGTAATGCCTCTTTTCTTAATGAAATCTTGTTTCTTTTTATACCTACTCATTTGATCTTTTCATTCGATTCACACTTTCTCTTCCCTTTGCCACTTTGAGTTTGAGGGTTCAAGCAATGTGCGATTAAGCCCTACGAACTTCACCAAATGGGCTTACCTTCACCTATGATCAAGGCCTTAATCCCTATGATGTTAGTGCAAACACCAACTCATAGGGGGTACTCGGGGATGGGGATGAACCTAAGGTAAGGGCACAGTGAGGACCTATGCCGGTAGTTAGTATGTTGCTGGCAGTTAGTAATTTTAGTGTAAATACTAACTTAAGGCCCTAATCCCTACAATATTAGTGTAGATACCAAATTTGGGGACATCTTTAGGGATGAAAATTGACCCGAGTATGAGAGCACAATGAGGACCGTGCTTGTGGTTAATGCATAGCCAATTATGCATTTGTGGATGAAAATCAACCCAAGCATAAGAGTGCGATGAGTACCTACACTAGTAGCTAATGCATAGCCCATAGTGTTAATTCAGTATACACATTCAGAAATGAAAATCAACCTAGGTATGAGAGAGTGGTGTAGGCCATCAATAATCAAAAGATAATTTGGACAAGTGTAAGGAACTTGTCACAGTATTAATCATAGTTGGAGGTTACAGATGTAACAATCACATTACAAAAACTAGTTAAAATACGACCTTAAGTTATCCGCATTCCATAGTCTGGGGATAGGTTTTTCGTCGAAGGTCTCTAGCCTGTATGCTCCTTTGCCCAGCTTTTTTACAATACGCACCAGTTCATCCCAATTAGGGGTGAGTTTTCCCTATCCTTGACATGAGCCGGTGGTTTCTAATTTTCTTGTACGCTAGGTCTTTAGGACTAAATACCTTGTGCTTTACTTTCTTAGTGTAGTATTGAGCCATACACTATTGATAAGCTACTACTAAGGATGTAAACAGGATGGGTCTAGGACGAGTCATAGGAACCCAAGACACATCCTACTATCTTAATAAGATTTCCAAACCCGTCTCAAAACCTTATAAGGTTTTTAGCCCTATACCCAAAACCTTTCCTACTACCCTAATGGGATACTCGTTTCCCAACCTACAAAACCCATTTATTTTTTTCCAATGAATTATTTTTTCTTTATTATTCATTACATGGGAAATTGATTTGCATTATTCATATTTATAAAGCATAGGCAACATAATGAGGATATATTAGAGGACAAGCTACAAAAACATGGCATACTTCACCTATAATATATTTATAGAACACCAAAACACAAAAGAGAAGAGAGTAGATACATGGAGACAAAAGAAGCAAATGGAGATTGAAGAAAGAACTAGGGTTATGGATGTAAGATAGAAATAGATACTTTGGCAACTTTACTTTTTATTTAGTTAGTAGTATATTATTAATATACAATTTTTATCCTGTAACGTGTCTCCTAATAAGTTTTTCTTAAATCTCAAAACTTTTCGCTTTATCCTAACAGGTTTTCAACTATAACCCAAACCCTATAGGTACCCTATAGTGATAAGAATCAGGCTACTGGGCCTTTGACTCACAGTTGAGCCCTAGGACTAGAGGGACTAACAAGGTGAATCCTCCTACTCTAGCCGACTCCTACCAAGGTCGAGTTACTCCTTATTACTAATCAACTCTCTACATCGTACCAAATGACTGCCCATCTTTCAGAAATTATGTGCTGAATGGAAAAACACCTTGAAAACAGTCAGACTTCATACACTTACTCAGTCCTATCCGACCCAATCCCTTACTTGGCAACATTACTACCAAGAGACCGAGATATCCTACGCATCAGCTACTCCTGTTCAGATGAGTCCTTACCTACTTGATACCCCTATTTAGCCACCCAACTAGTCGTACTACTTTGTCTACATCCTCCAATAACACCACCAATACATTGTTGCCATGTGTTTGGCATTACTTATAAAATCTACTACTATAATCATTGTTTTTCCATGGATATTCATTTTTACCCTTTATATACTTTGTACATTATGTCTTTGGGACAATATCCTTTTTGTCTTTTCCTTTTTAGGTAGGTTGCCCTAAATTATCAGTATAAATGCCCCTTGTACAACCATAAATGATGCCATTATCATTAATACACTGGATATTTTCCTTTCATAAACATTATTTGTTTACCCTCATTTCGCTCTTATCCTAACCCTTAAGTAAGGTTAGCTGGCGAATAATCTCATTAGATTAACTTGTGCATCATATCAAGCTGTACCATGAGTCCTTAGAAGTTCTATTGGTGTGTCATATCCCTTACAACTGTTCATGGGTTTTGCTTACTTTTCCCTCATTTTTGCCCATCTCGTACGTTTCCATTCACCCTTTTTTTCAAGCTTTCGGTAAGCTTGGACCCATCCTTGTGATCTACCATATCTATTCTTAGCTCTGGTCTACATCATCTTGGTATCAAAGTGGAGGTTTCATTTGGATTATAGTAGGTTGTTCTCAAAGTTCCCTATTTTTAGGCGTATGAAACATAGCAATTCTTTGTGTTAATTTAGCTACTATGTTTGCTGGTTATTAAGCCTCTAGTTTGAAAAAAAAAAGTGTGCGTTGTGTAATTTCAAGAGAAATTGTTAGTTGTAGCACCAAATGGAATAGTTTCAAATTTGAATCTTTCGGAGAAAATGACAAACCTGAGTGTTAATATTGGTACTAGGGATGACAATAGTGGTGTTGTCTACCATGGCCAACAATCTCAAGGTACTTCGAGAAGCACGGACAAGAGACTTGATGAGGTAGTCAACTTCCTAAGGGACTTAACCTAAGCTATTCATGCATTGGCTTATTGACCTATTGAAGCCACATGTAACACCCTACAAGTTACCTAACCTATTAGAGGTCAGAATTCGACTCAACAAGTTCGAGGTGAAGGAGTAGGTGGACGAATGATAAGAAGGATTGACTTAGGAGATCTGGATGAGGAAGATGGGGAAGAAGAGCGAGCTTGAGCATCTCGAGCATCCGACCATATGAAGTTTTACATTCCGAGTTTCAATAGGTTTGGAAGTGGGGATGATTATTTAAATTGGGAGGAGAAGGTGGAGTGAATTTTTTATTATTACCAATATGAAGATTATGAGAAAGTGAGAACTGTTGCTATTGAGTTCTTCGGAAATGTTTCCATTTGGTAGAAGAATTTCTAGGTCATGCGAAAACGAGAGGGTTACCAAGAGATTAATACTTGGCTTGAGATGAAGAGAATACTCCAAAACAGGTTTGTACCGGACACCTGTCTATAAGACACTTTTACTTGGCTTCAAGAGTTGAGATAAGGAAGCTGAACTGTTGATGAGTATGTTCAAGAGTTCTAAATGCTCATGATTCGCTATGAAGTAAAGGAACCGTTAGCATAAACAGTCTCTAGATTCCTTATTGGGTTGAGAAGTGATATCCGAGACATTATGAAACTTTGACAATTCGCTACAATGGATGAGGTTATATGGATAACCTAATGAGTAGAAAGTCAAAGGAGAAATAGAATGTCGACTCGACCTCCAGCAAGCCAAATTGGTCATCCGAGGCGACCTAGTCAAGGAAGTTACCAAGCCTAATCAAGTACTAAGCTGACTTGAAACGTCGTTGTTCAAGCCGAATAGAAGGGCCAACCTGACGATGACATGCTGACCCAAACATACGAGAAAGGACAAGGATCTAGAAAGAAGATGAGCTAGATCAAATGTTTCAAATGCTAGGGGTTTAGACATATGACTACTCAGTGTCCAAACTGAAGGACTATGGTCATCAAGGGAGACATCCCAAAACTTGACGCGGACAGTACTAAGGAGGAACTTGAGAAAGAGACTCTTGTCAAGAAAGAAACTACTCAAGAGAATGAACTAATTGAAGAGAATGTGCTTGTTGAGGACTTGGATCAATTGATCCTAGTTGTCTGACGCGTAATGAGTCTAAACCCCTTTACACAAGGAAGAGCAAAGGGAGAACCTGTTTCATATCACCTGTAAGGTGAATGATCAATTGTGCACACTAATTGTGGATAGCCGTAGTTGTACCAATATGGCATCAGCTGATTTAGTTAAGAAGTTGAAGTTACTGACTATCATACGTCCAAAGCCGTATAAGTTGCATTGGTTGAATGAGAAGGGAGCACTACATGTTACTCAACAAGTACTACTGTCGATCACTATTAGGAATTACTTCGATAAGGTTCTTTGTGATGTACTACCCATGTACGCATCGCATGTGTTATTAGGCTAACCTTAGCTTTATCATAGAAGAGTCATCTATGATGAATACAAGAACACTTATGTGTTCAAGAAAGATGGCCAGAAGATTACGCTGAACTCGATGCAGTTAAGTCAAGTTAACAAATTGCAGGCAAAACTTAGTCAAGGATCGAAGAGGACTCCAATGATGAGTAGAGCCGAGCTCCAAGAGGCTATTCAAGCTGATGCGCAAACCTTCCTGTTGTTCAAGCGACTATTAAAGTTAAGGGAGTGGGGTGAACTAACCCTGGAAGTAAGGGAGTTGCTAGATGAGTATGCCAAGCTATTTCTAGAGCAGTTGTTGAAAGAATTGCCACCGTTCAAAGGCATCGAGCACTGCATTGACTTAGTACCTAGTGCTGTCTTGTTGAACCGACCAACTTATCATATGAACCCCGAACAAGCTACTGAACTCCAACAACAAGTCAATGAACTACTAGACAGAAGGTACATAAGGGAGAGTCTTAGCCCTTGTGTTGTTCCGACACTCCTAGTGCTGAAAAAGGATGGAACCTAGCGAATGTGTGTTGACAACTGAGTCGTAAATAAGATCATGGTCAAATGCAGGTATCCTATCCCTAGGTTAGATAATATGCTACATGAATTTAGTGGTGTTGTTGATGAATTTAGGGGTCAAGAAATAGTCCTGCAAAAGAGAGTAAAATACTTTGAACCAGGGCCAGTCCGGTGCGGCCACTTCGATGCCTAAGTTAGAATGGTGATTTAATATATTAAGTATGAGAATGAGAAGTGTTCAAGAGCTCTTACCAAGTTTCTTTCCAGTATTTATAGATAGTTATTGTATCTAAGGCAGTTGTTGTGTCTAAGGCAGTTGTCAAGGTAATTATTAAGATACGTAGAGCGCTCTTGACTTGACATCTCCCCTCATATGTAGGGATAGCAAGCGGTTGTAAAATATAACCGTACTTATGATAACTGTCCGCGCTATAGATTTGAATTCAAATCACGAGCATTTCTTCTACTCGGCATAATTGCCAAGTATCTTCTAAAGAGTAGGAATGTCAAGAGATTCGATTACTCGGCTTCTCGACCAACGAAAGGACGAGTGTAAGTTGAGCAAAAACTGACTATCAACATTTGCCCCCCAACTCTCGTATTTAAATAAACGACAAAGGGAGTTATGTATATATATATATATATATATATATNTTTAATATATTAAGTATGAGAATGAGAAGTGTTCAAGAGCTCTTACCAAGTTTCTTTCCAGTATTTATAGATAGTTATTGTATCTAAGGCAGTTGTTGTGTCTAAGGCAGTTGTCAAGGTAATTATTAAGATACGTAGAGCGCTCTTGACTTGACATCTCCCCTCATATGTAGGGATAGCAAGCGGTTGTAAAATATAACCGTACTTATGATAACTGTCCGCGCTATAGATTTGAATTCAAATCACGAGCATTTCTTCTACTCGGCATAATTGCCAAGTATCTTCTAAAGAGTAGGAATGTCAAGAGATTCGATTACTCGGCTTCTCGACCAACGAAAGGACGAGTGTAAGTTGAGCAAAAACTGACTATCAACATTTGCCCCCCAACTCTCGTATTTAAATAAACGACAAAGGGAGTTATGTATATATATATATATATATATATATTGCGGTAGAAGCTGAGTGGGGGAGACTCTTTGGATTTATGCTGGGTAACATGAGAAGTAGGAAGGATCATATCTCAGCTGAAATGTTGCCATTTCAAATCTTTCACCCGTTAGGGAAACCAAAAAGCTATAGGCACATCTGTTACCTAGGTCATCATTTTGTTATAGGCCTAATAACTGTTAGAAAGTTTTTAGCCATTAGATTTCTATTACGAGACATGCGTCAACAATCTGTAGGAATATCATATCAGTACATCAATACTTTCAAAAGTAGATTTGCAATTACGAAAATGGATTGTCTATATATAAGGCACTGTTCATAATCAGGTTTTACTCCTTTGGTTGTACTTAAAATTTTCGTTCATTTTCAAATCTTTAGAATCTCACTCTTCGACTTTTGTTATTTCATTTCATACAATCATCTAGGTTTGGTTCACGAAGTTGCTCATCAACTTGTTTTGTCCGATTCTGAGGCAACGGAAACTAAGGCCACTCTTTTCCCCTAAAATAGGAGGAGGTGGCATGTTTTTCGGGCAATTCGGCCTATAGTATGGAGGTAAGGTAGGATAAACTTGCTCGGATTAACGAGCTTCCTGTAGATAATTATCTTAAGGATAAGGAAGGGAGGTCATTAGCAAGGTATCTATACAACACAATAGCCTACTTTCGTGATTCTCCTGATGGAACCGCCAATTCTGTCAACAAAGTTCTCATCACAAAGTACAATCAGTACTGGCCGGATCTTCCTGGAACATGGAACTTGAGGAGGCCGAGAGACAAGGAGAGAGTATGCTTTTCATGGGAGCACAAGTTCCATATATACCTGAAGTATTTAGATTTTAGGTTGCGCTTCCTTTTCTCGGGTTTTGTTTGGGGCTTCTTTGACTACTTCAGAGTCACGCCAAGTATGTTCTCACCCAACACATATTAGCTTATGGCAGCTTTTGAGATGGTATTTAAAGAGGTTGAGGTCAGGGCTATGCCTCAGTTGTTTAGATTTTTCTTCACCATCCGTAGGCAGCCTGATGGGTAGTACTTCACTGCTGCAAGGTATAGGCGTAAGTTTATGGATGGGTTAGAATCCAAGATTCACAAGTGGCATAATAAGTTCGTGTCAATAGTGTCAGATGAGGACTTGGACTTCTGGACCCAATGGACTGAGCTGATACATACAAAGGATGTAGATTTAATGCCGAATGATGCAGCAACAATGAAGAAGATTCAGGAGAGAAGGAGAAACAAAATGTTCTTTTAGGACGCCAAGAGAATTATACAATATTATGAAAATGGCAAACCAATATTTTCTAAAAAAGAAGGTATACTGATGTGTTGCCATCGTGCCAAGTATAGCCACAAGGAAAGCCGTTCTTGAGACTTTAAGGGAGAATAGTAACCTTTGAGCCTTACTCGGTTCCGAAAATGTAAGTTCATATTTTTTCCTTATTTATATTAATTGATTTACTCATCTTGTAAATATGAGTGCTAGAGAGGTAGATCCTACAAAGCTACTTACTCAGGCTAAGGCTAAGAAGTCCAAGGCTGATAGGAAGGAGACCACCTCTACAACTACCACACGGCCTGCTATCACAAAGAGACCACCAAAGGAGGCTACAGCAAAGCATGTAGCTATGCAAATCTATCATCCTGCTGAGAGAGTGAAGGAAAATGAGAATATACAGTCGATTGAGGTTTGTTCTGACGAGCCCCCGGTTGTGATTATTTAAATACCGTCAAGCCGAGGTATAGCAAGCGTCGAGAGACATACCTCGACCAGTAAGATGAAAATGTAATTGCCACAGAAGGCTCATCACAGGTGATTGTGGTGGCCCTAAGTGGTGAAAAAAGACCAGGGAAGGAACTTACCGGCCATTCACCTATCAAGAAATCTAAGGGCTTAAACGAATGGGCGAAGGAAGTAATGCATGCTAAAGCTTTCGACATCAATAGTGCCAAATTCGTGCCAAACAAAGAGGTTGGCAAGTACTTCATCCCTTGCTAGAGCCATCGGATTTGGGACACTGACTCGGCCTTGAGAGATAGGATGAAATCTTTGGCTTTAATGGAAGGAGTCATTCTTCCGAAAGACAAAGATATGGCTAAGAAGGATGTCGATAGGGTCGGCAGTTGCAATAAGGCCCATGTTATGGCCAAATTATATGATGTGAGTGTCCATAAACATTTTCTTTCTGTAGCTCCTTCAGATAATTAACACATTTTCTTTTTCCAGATAAGTAGTCACATCCTTATAGCTTTGGATGAGGATAACAAAGAGGCAAAGAAGGTAATATCCTCTACTATATCTATGTAATATCCAATCGTTCTTAATTATGATAACTAAATTTGCTACAAAAAGTTAAGGATGCATACAATGCATCAAAGGCCCAAACTGCTACAGCCGAGAATGTGAGGATTAGAGTTGAGATGGAGGCGAGAGAGCTTAAGGAGGAACTTGTTGCTGAGAAATTGGCACAAGATCTCGCCACCGATGAAATCTTTAGCTTGAAGGCCAAAATGGAACAATAGTGCAAAGAGTCCGAAAGCTTGAAGGAGGAACTACAGAAGAAAAGGAAGAGTACTAGGGCTTAGGCTAGATTGTTTGTACGATGAGTGATGATGAAGATAAGTTCAGGATGTAGATAAAGGAGTTGGAGACTAACAACTTGAACTTATAGAGCCGTATAGCCGAATTGTAGGAGGCTATGAAGAAGGGACCTTCAATTGAAGAGACTCTCGATATAGTCACTCCCAGTCGATAATACGAGAGGCTTCTAAGCAAGAAGTTGTTAGAAGGGGTTCAAGTGGCAAGGGAAGAGGTCCTAAAGCTTCATCTCAATTATGATCTCTCGTGTCTCAACTTTACTGACGTCAATGACAAAGTTAGTAATACTGATGAAGATGAAGGCAACAAGACAGGTACCGAGAGTATCAATCAAAGTGATAATGAAGCTCATGCCAAAGAAATTTCCCCCTCCGAGAAACCGACTGTTAGGGAAGCCCCAAACAAAAGATTTAAGAATCGCTTTTGCTGAATATGAGAATAAGCCATAGGACTTGTTATATTGGTATATTGCATTATCCTATAATTAATCACAAGTATATAATTAAGGCAATGCCGAGTGTATGTGACTTTCGCGTAACTAAGCTTTCACGATTTGTTTGGTTTATGCATGTTGCTTCGCGCTCTCATTCGTTGGAATGCTTTAATTCACTTCATTTAATTCTCGGCATGTTTTAATGCACATGCCCTACTATCCTTTGACCTATTTCATTTCACAAGTCTATTGTTTCTAAGCATGTTTTATTTTACACGACACATGTTTCTTAGTATGTTTTATTTCATGCACAATCTGTTTTCTCTGTATGTTTTATTTTACATGCCCATTTTTCTTCAACATGTTTTATTTCACATGTCAATTTTTACTTGGCATGTTTTATTTCACATGCCCATTGTTCCTCGGCATGTTTTATTTCATACACCCATTTTTATATCGTCTGTTAACCGTTTCAGGTATGGACTAGCCGCATTACTCAACCGTACAGTTAATTTGTATAGTTCTTCTACCACATTAGGCTAAAACTTAGATCAGTTTATTTACCGTGCAACTTAGAACTCATTTATTCGGCAATTATAACTAAATCACAAAGACATCAAATATATAACTATCATAAATAAATCTTACAACCACGTTAGTTGCTGCTAGATGAGTGATGGCAGAAATCATTCGAAATTCATTGAAATAAAATTTCAGATTCTCGGTGTTCCAAGCTCGTGAGATGATGGATCCAGCCAACCTTTCTAGTTGATAGGCCCCCTCACCAATGACTTGCCAAATCCTAACAAGATCCTCCCAATTTGCACCGAGCTTTCCCTAATTTGGTCACGAGCCTAGTGCTTCCATCTTATGGCAAACCAAATCTCCAGGTTGGAAAACCTTATGCTTTACTTTTTTATTATAGTATCTTGCTGCTCTATGCTGGTATGCCGCGACCCTAGCTTATGCAATGTCTTGGATTTCCTCAATAGTGTCCAAATTCACTATCAATCCGACCTGATTAAGCATAACATCGAAATTATGTGTGTGAAGATTTGACAAGTCCAACTCAATTGGTAACATAGCTTTAGTGCTGTAGGCCAACTTAAAAGGTGTCTCTCACATCGAGGTTCTGTGAGTAGTTCTATATCCCCATAAGACCTTCGGTAGTTCATCAGCCCACTTCCCCCTAACTTGATCCACTTTTCGCTTTAGGCTATACAGTATGATCTTGTTTACGGCTTCAACTTGTCCATTTGTTTGAGGGTGTGCTATAGATGTATAGTTCAAGCGAATGTTGTGTTTTTGGCAAAATGTTCGGAACTTATTGTTGTCAAACTACGAGCCATTATCTATAATTATCGTGTAGGGAACTCTAAATCTAGATATGATGGAGTTGAAGACAAAAGCTTCCACTTGCTACTTAGTGATCTTTGCTACAGCCTTGACCTTAGCCCATTTGGTAAAGAAGTCTATGACGACAATGACGAATTGTCGCTGGGTGGTAGACTTGGGAAAGGGTCCGAGAATATCTAGCCCCTACTGAGTGAAAGGCTAAGGACTGGTTAGGCTACATAATTCACTTGTAGGTGCTTTACTCAATAAGTCGTGCTTCTGGTATTAAGGATACTACTAGACAATGTCCTTCGCATCTTCTTTCACAGTCAATCAATAATAACTGAGTCACAGTACTCAAATATATAGTGTTTATGCCTTCACATGATTGCTACATATGCCACCATAAAGTTCAAATAATACCCTCTAGGCATCCCTTGGGGAAAGGCATTGAAGGTAGGGTTGGGATATGCCACGCTTATACAACTGATCATCAATCAACGTATAGTTCGCAGCCTAGTAAGTCAATCTTCGCGCCTCCTTTTTGTTGTCAAGTACGGAACCTTCTTTTAGATAATTCACTAAAGGATCCACCCATGATTCTTCTTTTAGGTTAGGAGCTAACTCACAGCTCTACAAGAGATTGGACATGCTTTTCTGTGGGAGAAATTTGACAAAAAGTTTCTCATTCAACTCAGGGAATGCCATACTAACTAACTTCGACAACTTGTCAACAGCAATATTCTTACTTCTCGGAATTTTGTGAATTGAGAAAGATAGGAATTCTTCTACAAGCGTTTGTTTCACCAATAGGTACTTACTCATCTCTTCTTCTCTTGCCATATAACTTCCGATGACATGATTTACTACTAGCCGAGAGTCAGAGAACACTTCGAGTTTCTTAGCACCAATTTCTTTAGCCAGCTTCAATCCAGCAATTAGAGCTTCGCACTCCGCTTCATTGTTACTAGCTGGGAATCCAAATTTCAAAGTGTAATGAACTTTGACATTATGGGGGCCTTAGAGAACCAGGCTTACACTACTCCCTTCTCATGTCGAAGAACTATCGACATAAAGAAACTAGATAGGTTTCTCGGCAATCTCGACACAATCTTCGTCTCTTGTGAATTCAGCCAGAAAATCCGCCAATACTTGAGCCTTTAGTGCCGTTCTGGGTTTGTATTGTACACAATGGCCACTAAGCTCTAAGGCATATTTCATCATCCTCCCCAATGAATTAGGTCTCTATAATGCTTGCCATAATGGTTGATCGGTGAGGATAATAATCTGGTGAGCTTCAAAGTACAGCTTCAATTTTCTTACCGAAAGAACCACTGCTGATACAAATTTTTCTATCTTTGTATACCAAAGCTCTAGCCCTTGCAAAACATGACTCACATAATAAACGGGACGATAATCTTTGCCATCAATTTAAACCAACACATAGGAAAGTTCTTAGCAGCTAATTGACAAATATAGGTATAAATTTTCTTTAGGAATGGGTGTTGAGAGTATCGGAGGCAATGCAAGAAACTCCTTATGCTCGTTGAAAGCTCTTTCGCAATCGTCGGTCTAATTGAATTCCTTTGGATTCTTCAAAATTTTGAAGAATTCTACGCACCTATCTGCACTTCTCGACACAAATCTATTGAGGGTGGCAATTCGTCCGATGATTTCCTACACCTCCTTGACCGTGTAAGGTGACTTCATATTCTTTATGGCTTCAATCTTTCACTAATTGGCCTCGATGCAGCGTTGTGTGACCATATACTCGAGAAATTTTCTTGATTTTGCACCAAAAACGCACTTTTGTAGGTTGAGTTTCATGCTATATCTCCTCCAAATCAATGAGATGATGATCTTCCTTTATGCTCTTCACAATCATGTCATCCACATATACTTCAACATTCCTATGGATCTGAGATTTAAATATCTTCGTTACTAATCTCCAATATGTGGCACTAGCGTTCTTCAGCCCTAAAGGCATCACCATATAATAGTACATTCCAAAATTGGTAACGAAAGATGTGTAGACTTCATCGACCTTGTCCATCCTGATTTGATTATAACTGGAGAAAGCGTCTATAAAAGAAAGCAACACATGTCCTGTAGTTGCATCTACCATCTGATCGATTTTTGGCAGTGGGAAACAGTCCTTAGGACAAACCTCTTTTAGATCCGTGAAGTCTATGCACATTCACTATTTGTCGTTAGACTTCTTGACTAACACATAATTTGCTAACTAAGTTAGATAAGGTGCTTCTTAGATGAATCCCATCATCAGCAATTTCTAAACCTCTTCTTCTATTGCCGTTTGTCTATCCGGTGCAACATGTCTCTTTTTCTGTCAAACCACCTTTACATTTGGGTCAATTTGGAGTTTATGCACCATAACGTCTGTTGGAATACCAAGCAGGTCCAATGGTGACCATGTAAACATGTCAACATTAGCCTATAAGAAGTCAATCAGACTTTGCCGGACATCAGTTGACATAGGTTTTCCTATCCTTGTTGATCGTTTCCCAATGCAATTTCTTTAGTATCATTCTCGGCATTCTCTATGCCGATTGACTTTCCTTCTGAGCAGGTCTTGACCTAAAATACTTCTTCTTGCCTTAAAGCCCTTATATATAAAGAGCATGCCAACTGCCGATCCCCTCTGTACATATCGACTCCCATAGGAGTGGAAAACTTGGCTTTTAAATGTGCCGTTGAAGGGACGATGTCAAAAAAATGTTGGCATGGCTGTCCCATTATCATGTTGTAAGGGGACGAACATTTGACGACGAGAAAATCCACTTTGTCCTCTACAACATGCTCGTCATTGTTGATCTGTATCGGTAGAGAGATAACTCTGACTACTTAGACAAGTTGATTATTGAAGGAATAGAGGTCATATTTGTAAGACCACAATTATGCTTTGATCTTAGGCCTCATTCAATCGAAAGCATGCTGAAAAATGATATCAGCTGAACTTCCTGTGTCAACGAGAATCTTCTTGACTTCAAAGTTGGCGACTCTCGCGTTGATGACAAGTTCATCATCGTGTGGCCTTTGTATGCCTTCAAAATCCTCTTCCCCAAAAGATATTGTATTATCAATTCTGACTTTCTTTCTATGAATATTGCAAACGTAATTCCTAGCATTAAACAAGTTCAAAGAACTTGATTGGCCTATACTAAATTCGTCGACAATTGTATTAATTACTCCGTTTGGTGCTCTATTGGGATTAACATCCCTTGCATCTCTCGCGGCCATTGCTGGCCAAGTATCAACCTCATGTTCCTCTTTTCTCCTCTAAGATGGTCTTTCGATTCTCTCAACATCATGTGCCAGAAATTTGCACAGGTGCCCGCGTAGTATTGCATCTTCAATTGCGTTCTTGAGTTGAATGCACTCATCCGTATTGTGACCCTTGTCATGGTGGAAATCGTAGTACTTGTTCGAATTTCTTCTTGAGAGATTTCCTCGCCATCTTTCCGGCCATTGGAGGACACCTCTCGCCCTATACACCTCCATCAAAATATCCGAGATTAGACAATTGACATGCAAGTGAGATGAGAATGTTAAGATCTTCAGTCTCTTCCTTTCGGTATTTGAGCCATTGTCGTTGGACAATTGTCTTCCTATGTGATGTATGAGCTGGCTTTAGCCTTAAACTCAGCGAAAGTTTTCGGCTTGTTCTTTGCAAGAGACTTGAAAAAGTCTCCATGAGGCTTGACTCTATCGATTACACTGTTGAGGGCCACACTCGTATCTAGTTTTAGGATTTGGACCATCTCAGCCATGAATCTAGCCAAATAATCCCTAATTGACTCATCAGACTTTTGTTTGATAGTGTTCAGGATTGAAGAGTCCTTAACAAAAAGCTTGCTAGCAAGGAAGTGTTCTGCTAGTTCATCAAAACATGATATGGTATTTGGTTTGAGGTGTTTAAACCATGTACTAGCTACATTCCTCAAGGTTGAGGGAAAAGCTTGACAAGCTACTGCGTCGCTTAAACCATGCAACTTGGCTAATGTTCGGTAGTACTCAAAGTGGTCTTCGGGGTCCTTTGTCCCATCATATGTTTCAAATTGAGGCAACTTGATGTGCCAAGGTATTACTTCCTCCAAAATCTCTAGCACAAAAGGACTTTTCTTGATTTGGAACTGTTTGGTTGCTGAAACGGGTGTGTTAACATGCGAGGGTCCCGCATGATGCACATGCTGCGGTTGCTTGCCCTTATCAATCTTTTTAAAAGTAGGAGCTGTGGGTCGCGCTAAAACCTCAACTTGCTTTTTTGGCAATTCAAGCAAATAAATGGAATCGTCGATACTATTGGCATCATCATCACCGCGCTCTTTTTCTTGATTCAAGTGAAAACTTTTATGGAGAAGGTCAGGGATTTGTTCATGTTTTTTGGTTAGCTCAGAATTTTCTTTAACTAAATTGAGATAGAGCTGCTCGAGTCAAGCCAATTGCTGTTCATCAACAAGCCAAGTCCATCCTTCACGTTGTTGGGAGGAAGTACCAGCACTTGTACTTCGTGTCATCCTAATTCTAGCCATGTAGTCGTGTATAGAGAAAAACAGACGGCAAATGTTGTTGATGAATTTAGGGGTAAGGAAATAGTCCTGCAAAAGAGAGTAAAATACTTGGTATCAGGGCCAATCTGGTGCGGCCACTCCAATGCCTAAGTTAGAATGGTGATTTAGTATATTAAGTATGAGAATGAGAAGTGTTCAAGAGCTCTTATCGAGTTTTTTTCGAGTATTTATAGACGATTGGTGTGTCTAAGACAATGGTCGAGGTAACTGTTAAGACAAGTGGAGTGCTCTTGACTTGACATCTCCCCTCATATGTAGGGATAACAAGCAGTTGTAAAATATAATCGTACTTATGATAACTATTTGCACTATAAATTTGAATTTAAACTAGGAGCGTTTCTTCTACTTAACATAATTGCCGAGTGTCTTCTAAAGAGTAAGAATGCCAGGAGATTCAATTACCCAGCTTCTCGGCCAACAAAAGGATGAGTGTAAGTTAAGCGAAAACTGACTATCAACAAGTAAAGCTAAGATTTTCAACAAGATTCATATGAAATCTAACTACCATCAAATTCACATGAAGTTAAGAGATGAGTGGAAGACTACATTCAAAACACAACATGGACTCTACAAATTGATGGTAATGCCATTTGGCTTATTAAATGCCCCAAGCAATTTCATGCAACTGATGAACCCTGTGCTAAGAAATCTGATAAGGAAGTTTGTCGTAGTGTACTTTGACAACATCTTAGTGTACAGCACTGACATGTTGAGTCACTATAAACATCTCCATGCCATATTAAATGTGCTCTGTACTGAGAAGTTATTCAGCAATCTTAAGAAATGTTGTTTTTGCCATGAGGAAGTGGTGTTCCTAAGCTATGTAGTTGGTGGAGGAGGCTTACGAGTGGATAAGGAGAAGATCAGAGCAATCGCTAAGTGGCTAACTCCAACCACTTATGCTAAAGTATGAAGTTTCCATGGATTGGCATCCTTTTATAGGAGATTTATTAAGAATCACCTTAGCCATACCCCTTATCAAGCTAACGAAGAAGAACATTAAATCCAGATGGGGAGAAAAGGAGGAGAGAAGTTTTGCAGAAGTGAAGGAAAGATTGACTTCCACTCTTGTACTAGCTTTACTTAACTTTAAAAAGATATTTGAGCTAGAATATGATGCATCAGGCATTAATATAGGTACTGTCCTGATGCAAGAAGGCCTACTAGTTGCCTACCATAACGAGAAGCTTAAAAGACCTCAACTGAACTACTTCGTGTGCAACAAAGAGCTCTTGGCCCTTATTCGAGACCTTCAAGTGTAGTAGCATTACCCGTTGCTAAGAGAGTTTATCATATATACCAATCATGAGTCCCTAAGGAATCTCTAAAGTCAGACCAAGTTATCAAAGTGACAAGTGAGATGGGTTGAATTCCTTGAGGGATTCAATTTTGTGATAAAGTATAAGCAAGCAAAGAGCAACATTGTTGTAGATGCTCTTTCAAGAAAACACATGCTATTGACCAAACTGCAAAGTAGATCATTTGGATTTGCAAGTATCAAAGAGCAATATTCCCAAAACCCATACTTTGGCGATGTGCCAAAGGGAAGACAGTGGACGAGTATTATATGGAAGATGGATACTTATTTTGAGGAGGAAAATTATGTGTACTGACCTATTCACTGAATGACTTATTGATCAGGGAAGCCTACAATGAAGGACTCTCTGGTCATTTGGGAGAGAAAAGAACATATGAGTTGCTAAGTGGATAATTATTTTGGTCGAGAATGCAGCGAGATGTGCACCAAGTTGTTAAGGGTTGTGCTACATGTAAGAGGGCTAAGTATCAAGCCGAACATGGGAAGGCAAAGCCTTTGCTTGCCTCGACAAAACCATAGATTGAGTTGAGTATGGACTTTGTCCTCGAATTACTGAGAACAACCTGAGGCAAAGATTTCGTAATGGTCGTCGTAGATAAATTCTGTAAGATGGCACACTTTGTGCCCTGCTCCAAGACTAACAACGCTTCAGCTATTGCTTCTCTTTTCTTGTAGGAGATTGTTCAGTTACACGACATACTAAGAAATGTACTGTCAGACAGAGACCTAAAGTTCTTAAGCCAATTTTGGAGAATCCTATGGTGTTAAATGGGAACTAAACTACTATTTAGTATTTCCTATTACCCCTTAAATTGATGGCCAAACAAAGATAGTCAATTGTACTTTGAAATCACTACTCCAAGCTATAGTAGGCAAAAACTTGGCTATTTGGGACATCTATTTGCCCATGGTCGAATTTGCTTACAATTGAACAATGCATGATACCACCAAGCAAACCCCTCTTTAAAGTTATCTATGGTTTTAATCTCGAGTTAACCCTTGATCACACCTTTATGCCTATATACAAGTAAGAAAACCTTGACATAAGATCATGAGCAGAGTCCCTACAACATATCTACGACATAGTTACTCGACAGATCGACTAAGCTGTTAGAAGAATGCGAAAAAAGGCCAAGGGTAGGACAACGAGACAGTTTTAGCCTAGAGACCTAGTATGGCTACGCCTAAGCAAGGAAAGGTTTTCGAGCAAGAGGAGGAACAAGCTATTTGCATGGGCTGAAGGACCCTTCAAAATCCTCTAAAAGATTAACAACAATACCTACAAATTGGAGCTTCTAGAAGATTATGGGGTTTCGGACACCTTCAACATTGCTGACCTCAGTCCATATCATCCTGATGAAGAACTAAATGAAGGCTAGTCAAATTTGATCCTAAATCCAAATCAACTCAAAGTGAATGATAAGAATCAAGTTATTGGGCCTTTAACCTTGAGCCAAGCCCGAGGACTAAAGGGACTAATGAGGCTAATCCTCCTACTCCAACTGACTCTTACCGAGGACGAGCTACTCCTTGTTACTAATCAGCTTTCTATGCCGTATTGAATGACTACCCATCTTTTGAAAATTATGTACCGAATGGAAGAATGCCTTAACAACAACTGGAATCCGAGCACCTGCTTAATCTCATCCGACCTAGCCCCTTACTTAGCAACATTACCATTGAAAGGCCGAGATATCCCACGCATTAGTTACTCCTATTTAAACGAGTCCACAACTACTCAACACCCCTACTTGGTTACCTATCGAGCTCGTATTGCTTTTTCTATATCCTCCAACAGCACCACCAATACATTGCTGCCACGTGTCCAAGACCACTTGTAGAATCTACTACTATAATCATTGCTTTTCTGTAAATATTCATTTTTATCTTTTATATACTTTGTCTATTACTTCTTTAGGACAATAACCTTTTTGTCATTTCCTTTTTAGGCATGTTGCCCTAAATTCTCAGGTATAAATACCCTTTGTACATGTAGCCATGGATGATGACATTATCATTAATACATCGGATATTTTCCTTTTTTAAACATTGTTTGTTTACTCTCATTTTACTCTTATATTAATCTTTAAGCAAAGCTAGGTGGTGAGTAATCTCATCATACCAACTCATACGTTATATCGAGCTGTACCATGAATTCTCGGAAGTTCCATTGGTGAGTCATATCCTTTGGAGTTATTCATGGGTTTTGCTTACTTTTTCCTCATTTTTGTCCATCCCACGTGTTTCCCTTCACCCTTTTTTTCAAGCCTTCAACAAGCTTGAACCCATCCCTATGACCAACCTTGTCTATTCTTAGCTCTGATCTGCATCATATAGGCTTTTTAACAAGTGGGGTACCCTATTATGAGTTACCCATTTACATCCATAACTGCTACATGGTGTCGAGCTCTATTTTAGTTTTCCTTAATTTAATCTATACAGAGCCTAGCCAGCTCAATATAGATTACTTGACATTAAATTAAGGAAAAAAAAACATGCCCCTATTTGCCTAAGTCTTACTTGATAAGACTAGATATTCTATGATGCCCCAGTAGGTCACATACCCCACTACCTTTAAAAGATTGCCCCAAACATTTGCACTTCTAATTCAACTAATAGCAAAACACATTATGAAGAATGTGCCAAACAATCAATCTTATTTCCAGAAATTGTTCAGATAACTTCAAAAGTAAAAATCATGGAAAAGCTAATCTCCTAACCATTATTCGAATTAGTTTTCCTATTGCAAACATTTGCTTTATCTTTTAGGCTTTAACTCTTCAAATGCTTGAAAAGAAGTATTAAGGGTGTTTGAAGCCTCAATTGTCATAGAGTGTAAATGGACCAACTTGACATCAATTAAATCTTAAATCTTATTCTTCAACCATCAGCAGGAATTTAAAGAATGACCTTTCTAGCCCATATGGTAGTCGTATTAGGCTTCTAGATCAGTATTCCACGGCCTATAATTTAGCTGCAAAACTTCACAATCGATTACATTTGCTTGTCTCAATTAGTAGAAAACATGGGACAGAGGCATAGGAATTGGGGTAAACTCCCTTTTTTGTTGTTTAGGAGATGATCTACTTAGCATTGGCTTATGAGAAACATATAGTCTCAATGTTATTATTGAAGGGTTTCTGTTATAACTTCCAGGATTCACCATATTTATAGTGCTTTCATCAGATAGCCTTATGGATGCCATCCTCTCTTTTATTTGATTTGACTTCATTAACCTTCTTACTCACATGGCTTTCTTAATCCTTTCCTTAGCCACCACAATATCGGCAAAATTGGCCATTACATTACGCAACAAGTAACCATAATGGGGCTCATCAAAGGTATTGATGAACATGAAAATTATGTCCTTTCCTAGCATAGGAGGAATGATTCTGGCTACTATGCCCCTCTATCTTTGGACATATTTCTTCAATGATTCACTAAGCTTCTTCCGCATGCTATTTAGGTCCCACATGGAAGGGGCTACTTCAATATTGAATTTGTATGGATTGTAAAAGTCCTGTGCTAACTTATACCAAATGTCAATTTTATCAAGATCAAGTTAGGTATACCATGTCAAAGTGAGTCCTATCAAACTGTCCTGAAATGTTTGTACCATCAAATTATCATATTTAGCATACTCGGCCATTTTGCTAATATGGAGTTTGATGTAAATCTTTGGCTAGCCAGTGCTATCATACTTCTCTAACCTAAGCACTTTGAACTTTTCTAAAAAAGCATCATCTTCATAAGACAACAAGTTAACTACCCCCATTTGCTATAAGCCATCTACGATCTCCAGGGCCTTTATCTTTTCAATCAGTTTCCACATGAATTTTTTTTCCATCTCCTTTTATTTCTCCTCAAATTCCTTCTTCCATGTTCCAACATTTAAGCTTAGTTCAACATCTTCCAATTCAAGAGGCAGGGTCATGTTTGCATTTCAATCCAAATTGGCTTAAGATGTCGAACAATCATTGAGAATCCCTATAACATGGTAAGAGTCTAAATTTGCTCGGTTACCCTAATCATGTTCTATTCCAAGGATGCAGTTCTTGGGTCAAAAATGTTATTATCGGTCATCTTAGCTTTAGAATGAATGGCTTCAACAATGGGCATAACCACTAAGATGCAAGAATTCAAAGCCTACAAATTTTACACTTGTTAGCAGATTTTTCTTTGAAAACTTTTATATATATGTATATATTTTTTTGAAGAACCATATTCTAAAAACATTTGAAAACACTCATGTTACAAATTGAATCACCAACTTCTCCTTAACTTATTAGATGAACTAAAAAGTTAAAAGGTCGATGAGGATGAGTGGCTATCTTACAAGATCAACAATCGAAGGTAATAACTTATTTACAACTAAAAACTCTTGAAAACCCTAAAGGATGCTAAAGATAACCAATGCTATATGTGACTGGATTGCTAACATTGCCAAAAGAATAGAAAAACCCAGTTATGAAGACAGTACGATGAGGACAATAAAGCTACAAAATGACAATTGATAATTAAAGGGCGATGATTTCACCAAAGGGGTGCTTAATGTTACAAAAGATGAATAGGAGACACTTTAGGGATGACAGCTATTTATTAATCAAGGGTGACAAATATTTACAAGTTAAAGGATTTTTTTATTTATTCATTTTTGTTTTTCTTTTATTTTATGTAAACATGTGTTACTATAGAAAACTTTAAAATGAAATAGGTAATAATAAACAATGGGAAAAAAATGTATTAGATATAAACACATGGTTAATATAGAAATAAAGCACACACATCCATGTGCAAGACTAACAACTTAATAATATGTGACAATTTAAAAGAAATTAGGGGCAACAACTTTATTATAACCCTATGATTACATTAATTGAGTACAAATGGGCTAAACCCTTGTTAGGTATATAATTTTTCTTGGAGTACAAATATGGACAAAGCATAATTTTACAAAAGCAAATATATTTTTAATAGTTTACAAGGAAGTTCATAAAAAATTAATACATAGAAATATTGTACAACCCCAATGTTACATGGGGAAAATAATAAAACCGTAACTCCTTCTTCATGATTATTATTCTTTTGAAAGGCATCGCACTACTATTCATTTACTAGCCCATAAAAGATTTAATGCGATTTGGCAAATACCATATTCAATTTTGTTACACCACCTTACTTATAAAATAAAATAAGAATTAGGATACATAAAATATAGGTTGCAAGATAATATATATAAGCAAGTATACGAAATGTAAGAAATAATGTTAAAATACAAAGAAAATATGATGCAATATGATACACATGCATGCAATACAATAAGTTGGTAATTAATAAATTATAGAATTGGAATTGTTATAAACCTGCAATCAATATTATGCACACTTATATATATAAGTGTATGAATCTTTAAAATTAAAAATTTTGAAAATAAAACTCCGAGACCCTTATACATATAAGTGTACTGATTAATTTGATTTTTGAAAATGGAGGCTTGATTGGCAGCGAATTGTAGTAATTCTTTAGTTTCTACAATTTAAAAATTACTAAACCCATTTTATTTTAAAATAATGCAAGAGGGTGGGGTCTATAGGCCTCAAGCTTTATAGCCTTATACATTTTCAAAGAAATGGTTCACAGGCCATATTGAAGTATGAGCGAGCTCGCCTATCACCAATAAGTTCGGTTAAAAACCCCAACGTTTTAAGGGTTACACAATAATAGCCTATCCTAGTTTCCTATGATAGCCCAAGTCTGACTACATCTACACATGCATATATGGCACTGAAAAATATGAAGGTCATACGCTTACCAAAATATCCCTAAAATAAGGCCCATTGAGCCAAGTTCTTTTCCTAACAAGCCTGCATCACTAACACCTGGGTAGTACAACTATTTCAATATATACATTAAATAAAAAATAAGGAAAAAAAAAATAAAATTCGACTAATTAACTTTTTTAATTTTTATATGGCTAATCTATTAAGTCTCCAGTGAAGTCACAAAATCTATCAAGCTCTATTTTGGTTTTTCTCAATTTAATCTATACTAAGCTTAGCTCACTCAATATAGATTATTCGACATTAAATTAAGGAAAAAAATTCTTTAAAAAAAGTTTAAAAATATTTTGAAAAAAGTAAATTGGAGTCGCCAAACTATAAAAATTAATAAAAAAATTTGGATTAGAGTTTCTTGGCAAAACCCTAATTAGGTCACTAGTTTACTAATTTTCAATAAAAAAAAATTTAGTAAACTTTAACCAAAAAGTGAGTCCAGAGAATAACTTACTAAAACATGGTCTCCATGTAAAAACTAAAAAAAGAAAAAAAAATTAATGGGCCTTTATTTTTAGAATTTTTTTTTTTAAATATTAAAGCAAGCAAAAGTGTGAAAATGTATAAAAATGAATTTTTTATTTTTTTTATTACCAATTTTTTCCTTAAAAAAATAAAGAAAAAAATATTTGATATTTTTATAGTTACTCCGAAAGTGTCTACTTACCCGTTGATCGGATCAAACCGACCATAGTTCTCATTTTTTAGAAAATTTTAGTGTATGGATTCATTTTTAAAGAACAAATGGTCAAGTTTATGTTTTTTACCTATTTATTTTTATCTACAAAGAAAAACCCCCCAAAAGATCTAACTTATTTCACAACTTTTGAAAAAAAAAACACAAATTTTGAAACTAACTTAAATCAAGATTTTTATTTTTTCTAAAGGCCAACTAAGTGATAAAAAATAATTTTATTTTTCAAGAGAAGACTAAGAAAACCTAACAGATGCAATTTTTAATGAAAAATATGAACTTTCTAAAAAACGTAATATTTATGCAAAAAAATGTACTTTTATCAAAAATATGTTAAGAATAGTCAAGCGATACAAAACTGGCTCCCAAACGTACAAAGACCCATGGTAGTACTATTATGCATGGGTGTGAGTTGAGTTAGGTTGTGATCAGATGGGTGTCAAATGGAGATAAGGTGATGGTATGTGAAAATGGTTGTTATGTGGCCATTGGGTAGCAACCATGGTTGTTCACTGTGCGTCGTGGGGTAGATTGGAGCGCTATGCTACTATGTACGTGTGTGGGTTTTTGTGTCTTTATCGGGGATGGATCTGGATTTGGTCAATAGAGAGTGGAGAATGGCTTGTTCTTTAGTATTGATCGAGTAGGACGAAGGGTGCTATACGTGGGGGGCATAGATTGGTGTTGGGTTTGGTTCACGGTGAAGATAGGTACCGTGTGTAATGAGGGGCTACTGTTTGTTGGAATCTAATTTGGGTCTAAAAAGATTCCCTTCCCCTACCCCACCACACATTCTCCACAACACCCATCGCCCCCTACCATATGCCTGCCTCCCTCCCCCCCGTACCCCAATAATCTATGCAATTTAAATCCGATTCTTTACTTTAGATAAGCATGTATCAACCATTGATAAATCTCAGTTTAGATTTTACCAAATCTTCAAAAATTTGTTACTATCCTCAATCTTTGTGATATTTGGACTTTTTGATAATGATTTTACATATTTCCACAAATCTATAAAAAATTGTTGAAGATTTAGTGTAATCTATTGTAGATTCGCATTCTAAAACTCTTGGTCGTGTATTTGTTAGGGAAGATGATATCCACATGCTAGGTACGTAATCAAGAAAAAAGGAAAAAAAAAATCACCCATATGGCTACTTAGAATCGAACCTACATCCGTAGACTTCTTATCCAAGTCTATGTGCCTAGCCATTAAGCCGGTTCATCATGAGATCAAAGAAATTACAATCACTCTAATTTAGATTGAGGAGTTTAACGTAGCGCACTTGTAAATTAGAACCAAATTGGAGCTTGTGCAGTGAAGATCACGCTCTACCCAAAATTACGTTCAAACCACAGTCCTTAACCTCGCTACGATCTCCTCCCTGTCACTTAGATTGACTAAAGGCATGAAAAGGACCGTTTCAGCAATCATCATCGAATGGTCCATTTTAGCTTGAGAATCTTAATCATTTTCCTTAGATAGTTACGGTGCATGTTTAGTTAAAGGTTAGGTTAAGTTTGAGTTAGTTTGCTTCTTAAGGTGATAAAATAATTTCACACAATTCAATCAAGTAACATCATAAAGCAATCAATACATAAAGTCCAACACTCTAGATAGTAGAACAATATTCATGCACACACACTACATACGTACAGGTCACTAACTTACAATCACAAGCAAAATACATGCTAAGGCCTTCAGTTATTCTTAAGTAATACTTCAAAGTATGATGAAACACTAACCCTACTTACCTAGAATTCGATTACTCGCTAAACTTGGTTATTGAACTTATCCTCCTTTAGATATCCTTATATGTTATCCAATCAATTATTTTAGTTATTGTATATAAGACATGAGATCCCATTAATTTGTTTTCCTTAACAATTAAGTTGATTTAGAATTCAATTTATAGGTTACATATACATAAGTGTAGAAAATTAGAGTTGTTTCATAAATGAATCTTACCTTCAACACCCTCTAAGCTAAGTTCTAAATTAGGTCACCCTTGAAGTTCTTCAATTAGAAAGCTTCTAAGTTATCCCATGAGCCATATCAGAGTTAAAGTTTTAACAAGATTAATCTTTGAATCATCCTTTGAGTCTAATAAATAACGAAGATTTCCTACAGATTAGCCTTTGAGGCAACTTCAAAGTGCTCACACACATGTATTTTCACTTCAAGTACCCTCTAAGGCACCTTTTGAACCAACTGTGTAATCTACTCAATTTTAGATCTTTTGGCAAAATATCCTCTAAGCCCATCCAACTTCAAATTTCTTAAGAGTTTATCCTTTGACTCGGCCTTTGAGTCTCCCCTAACTATACTTCTCTTTGAATTTTACCTCTAACTGAACTTTTGAGTCAATATCTAAGAGAATACTTGCCTTCCATTTCCCATGAGACCCTCTATCATTAACCCACTTCCTATAGTTAATTGATTTGCTCACTTTTCTCAAAATATTCAATTATAGGGACCCGTTTTACACTTCATTTAACACACCTCCACTCCATTACTCCTTAAAATCCTCATCTCACACATCACCACTTGCTAATTCTCAAATTCTCATACTACTAAATTATGCACATAAGTGGCATATTCTTAATTTTCTTAACTTTTTCCAATAAACCCCTTCCAACAACATCCATATACCATAAAATACTTCAAAAATCAGTTAAGCTCAAAATCCAAGTGAGGTAATTAAGGAAAAGTTTATTAATTTCCTTAAAAATAAAATTTTAGTGATAATTTAGGGGATAAAAAATTATGAAAAATATAGAAAATGGATTTGTTGGAAAACTTTACATAGAAATTTAAATTAAGTATAGGGAAGCTTATATAAAAATTTTGGGATCGAAACTAGACTATTTGAGCAATTTATTTCAAATAAAAAATTGCTCGATTTTTCCGATTTCTTAAGGAGTATAATATAACTACTAAATTTTTAGAAAACAATATTTTTCATACATTCTACATATGAAAATACTTAGAAATAAATTTCTCTAAAATTTTATTGGCAAATTTTATATTTTTAATAATTTGAAGAAGTTCGACCTAAAATTGGACCTCATTGGAATTGGAAGCTTCGGCTACCACCAATACCACCACTCTTATTAGCCAAGATTGGTGCTGGCCCCTCCTTCAGGTGGCAGTCTTGGTTTATTCCTAGTTTTTGTTCAAGCCTTCGAACTCTAAACCACCCAGAATTACACCTATTCTTTGATAATTTTCCCATATTTCCTTCTTAAATTTCCTCAACCTCAACTTATTTTTCCCAAGTCCTAGATTACATGTAAAATATTATAGAAGGAGTTATACAATTTTACAAAGCTCTTGGGGTGTGAAAATGATTTTCTCTCTCATCCTTACTAAAAGATCCCCTTTTATACACATTGTTGAGCCTGATTTTTCAATTTTCTATTTTTTAAAATTAATTTCCTCATTTCCTAATTAATACTAAACTCTAACCAATTTAATATTAATCATCGACTAAAGAAATTGAGAGATTCCAATTTTTTTATTGAAAACAATTTTTGGAGTCACCACCCGATCGAAGTCAGGAAAAGGAAAAGAAACCGTAACCAATTAGGTGGATTGATTACGATTTAGCTACCGGTCATTGATTTCAATTTGAATGAACCATAGGGTTCTAAATTCGAGGGCTAACTTATTAAACCCTAACAAGTACCACTATTTCTTTATCGAAATTAAGATTATTTTTCTAATTATAATATTTAAAATAAATAGATAAATAAACAAAAAAAATCAAAAGAAAAAGAACCTAAGTTTAACATATTTTATCGTTGCCCCGAAGGTGCCTACGTACCCGTTAGCCGGGATCAGATGATCGTAGTTCTTTTAAAAAAAATCTTTAATGTGTTGATTGATTTTTATTTTTGAAAACCAACCGAGTTTACATTCTTATCAATTTAATTTTTCAAAGAGCCCTAATTCACTAAGTCTTTTATTTTATTTTATAAAAACTCTCTAAAAGTCTATTTTTTTAACGGGGTTTTTTTTATTTTGTTTATTTACAAAATAAATTTTTCTAAGTGAGAAAATCTTAAAAATATTCCTAACCTTAAAAATTCCTAGACTAATATATATACATTATTATTGAACAATTATCTTCCTAAATAGATTAGTAATATTACATAACTTACTGAATATATGAAAAACTAATACTAATAAGTCCTTTAAACTAATATAGTCATATACACATATACTACATCAAATAACTAAGGAACTAATAATATAATGATAAATAAATAAAAGAATGAAATAAATAAAATAAAATAAGAAAACTAAGATTTGGAAAAACTGAACCTGGCTTGTTTTTGCACGATAATGATGTAGAGGGAGCAGCGACGCTATCAGACTGTGGAGTGTACAAATCGACGTCGGGGCTTGCTATTATGGATTCGTTACGAAGTCACAGTGGTGGAGAAGCGGTTGCTGTTTTTGGATGGAGCGGACAACAACAGTGTTCTGACGATGTGTAAACGACTGCAGCTGTCGCGTGTGGATCTACTTAGGCATTGTTGTCACGTGCGCGCTACTATATTCGAAGTAGAGACAACGCTGCCGCAGTTGCTAACGAAGAAGAAACCGCTGTAAGTTCAGCACTGGACAGTCGTGTGTTGAAGGATGAGCGCAAGTATGGCTATGCTGCTGTCCAGTTGATCATGATATTAGTGCTGTTGACTTGTAATCGAGTTGTTGATAGGGGGCTGTACTGGTGTGTGAGTCTTTGAGCGTATGGACTGATCGACTATAGATTGATTGCGGCTGCTGCTGCTGTTGCTGTTTCTAAATTCTGTTATGTTTCTGTTTCTCTTTCTGCTGTTTTTGTTTCTGTTTTTCTTTGGTTGCTGTTTCTGTTTTTATTTTTCTTTGGCTGCTGTTTCTGTTTCTGTTTTTTCTTTGGCTGCTGTTTCTGTTTTTGTTTTTTCTTTCATTTCTCACTACAAGAAGTGCTTATATAGTCTAATCAAATCATATCATATCATATGTAATTATATATAATTCGTTAATTAAATTATATCCAAATTTAATTCAAATCTAATTTAACTAATATTCATATGATTTGATTAGATATGAATTCGATTTTAAATCTCGCTTCTAGAAAGTTAGAAAAATGAAGACATAGGTGCCTACTGAAACTCGAACCCGTGACCTCCAACTAAATCCACCCGAATACTCCGCTACTTATCCGTTAGGCTATTAGTCTATGTCTTGACATTTATTACAATTAAATTATATTTAAACTATCTAAATCCCTAAAATAAAATTTTTAACTAAACTAAAACTAACACTAAAACTAATTATTTCTAATATAAATTACTTTCTAAAAATCTATAAAATCTTTATAATCTTTCCTTTTCTTATTTTTTTGGTATTTTCATTATTTGTTAATTTTTATTATCTTTTTATCTTTTATTAATTTTTTTTGTTTTTTTGATTTTTTTGAATTAGGAACCTTTTTGTAAAAGTAAAAATTAAGACTTCAAAGGGGCAAAAATTAAGTGTTTACAGTTGCCCCTCTTTATAGTGAAGTTTAAGCAAAATGTTACCACAAAGACAAAAGAGATACCGTTTTTGCCTCAGGACAACTCTATCCTAAGAAACGTTAAGTCACTTGATAAGGGTTAGTTTGAAACGAAGAATAACGAAGGACAGTGTCTTTGTGGGTTGGCAAAAATCCCCTAAAAAGAATAATGAGAACTTGGTAGTGCCCTGATGAGCTGACTAACTAAGGCAGTCAAAGCGCCCCTTGAGCTGGCTAAAACCTAAAGAATGAAGAAACTTAGTCTTGCCCTTAATGAGCTGACTAACCAAGACGATCAAAACGCCCCAAGAGCTGGCTAAGACCTAGAGAATGAAGAAAACTTGGTCGTGCCCTGATGAGCTAACTAACTAAGGCGGTCAAAGCGCTCCTTGAGCTAGCTAAGACCTAAAAATATGAAGAAAACTTGGTCGTACCCTAATGGGCTGACTAACTAAGGCGGTCAAAGCACCCCATGAGTTGGCTAAGACCTAAAAACATGAAGAAAACTTAGTCGTACCCTTAATGAGCTGACTAACCAAGGCAGTTAAAGCGCCCCTTGAGCTGGCTAAGACCTAAAAATATAAAAAAAACTTGGTCGTGCCCTTAATGAGCTGACTAACCAAGGTAATCGAAGCGCCCCATGAGCTGGCTAAGACCTAAAAGTATGAAGAAAACTTGGTCATGCCCTTAATGAGCTAACTAACCAAGACGGTCAAAGCGCCCCTTGAGCTGGCTAAGACCTAAAAGTATGAAGAAAACTTGGTCATGCCCTTAATGAGTTGACTAACCAAGGTGGTCAAAGTGCCCCTTGAGCTGGCTAAGACCTAAAAATATGAAGAAAACTTGGTCGTGCCCTTAATGAGCTGACTAACTAAGGCGATCGAAGCACCCCATGAGCTGGGTAAGACCTAAAGATATAAAGAAAACTTGGTTGTGCGTTTAATGGGCTGACTAACCAAGGCAGTTGAAGCGCCCCATAAGCTGGCTAAGACCTAAAGAATGAAGAAAACTTGGTCGTACCTTAATAAGCTGACTAACCAAGGCAATCAAAGCGCCCCATGAGCTGGCTAAGACCTAAAAATATGAAGAAAACTTGGTCGTGCCCTTAATGAGCTGACTAACCAAAGTGGTCAAAGTGCCCCTTAAGCTAGTTAAGACCTAAAAATATGAAGAAAACTTGGTCGTGCCCTTAATGAGATGACTAACCAAGGTGGTCAAAGCGCCCCATGAGCTGGCTAAGACCTAAAGAATGAAGAAAACTTGGTCGTGCCTTGATGAGCGGACTAACCAAGGCGGTCAAAGCGCCCCATGAGCTGGTTAAGACCTAAAAATATGAAGAAAACTTAGTCGTGCCTTAATGAGCTGACAAACCAAGGTAGTCAAAGTGCCCCTTGCACTAGCTAAAACCTAAAAATATGAAGAAAACTTGGTCGCGCCCTTAATGAGCTGACTAACTAAGGCGATCAAAGTACCCTATAAGCTGGCTAAGACCTAAAAATATGAAGAAAACTTGGTTGTGCCCTTAATAAGCTGACTAACCAAGGCGGTCAAAGCGCCCCTTGAGTTGGCTAAGACCTAAAACTATGAAGAAAACTTGGTCGTGCCCTTAATGAGCTGACTAACCAAAGCGGTCGAAGCACCCCATGAGCTGGCGAAGACCTAAAGATATGAAGAAAACTTGGTCATTCCCTTAATGAGCTGACTAACCAAGGCGGTCGAAGTGCCCCATGAGCTGGCTAAGACCTAAAGAATGAAGAAAACTTGGTCGTGCACTGATGAGCTAACTAACCAAGGTGGTCGAAGCGCCCCATAAGCTGGCTAAGACCCAAAGATATGAAGAAAACTTGGTCGTACCCTTAATGTGCTGACTAACCAAGGCAGTCAAAGTGCCCCTTGAGCTGGCTAAAACCTAAAAATATGAAGAAAACTTGATTCGGGATAGAGCTCCATGAGCTTACTAAATCCCTAGGAGATTATAATTTGAGACTGTTTTAGGAGTTAGGCAGAAGCTTAAGAAATTCTAGATTGGGATTGCGTTCTTTGAGCTAGCTAGATCCCTAAATGAAAACATGAATTTGGATAGCGCTCCATAAGCTGACTGAAGCACTAAAGAAGATATGGATAGGAACAATGCTCTATGAGCTGGCTATATCCTTGAGAAAATGGATAAAGGGTAAGTATCCTTCGGACTCGCTTAAACTCTATTAACAGTTGAAAGTAAAACCAAAAAACATAGCCGACTCGAAAAAAAAAACTTTTGATTTGAGAAATTTACAAGCGAGGTGTTTATATCATGAATTGAAAATTTGGCTACTATGGATGAAATGGATTGGGAAATGAATGGAAAAACTTGTAACAAGCCTCCACTTTCTCTCTCTCCTTTTCATGTCTTTTCATTTTCTTTTTCCCTTCTTTTTCCTTGAAAGTTTGCTAATGGATACAAATTCCTATTCAAAAAGCAAATGCTATAATCATGTAGGGTATCTCATATCCACCTTAGTTTGTAACTTAGACAATGAGCTTCTTAGATAGGCTTTAGACATTCATTTTGTAAGGAAAAGGTAACTCACGATTAGTTTAGTCGAAGAGGACTTCCTTACATACACTCGGTCTAGATTTCACTCTTCATTACTATTCCAAAAATTATAATTTAGTTTGTAAGTGATACGCTCTGATCGATCTATTAGGTCTTTTTGGGTTCAATATTGTAAATTGGGCCTTTGGTCAAATGGTTTCAAAAGAAGTTAATTCAGAGGGCCTATTTTGAAAGAAATGCTTTCGTCCAACTCGAGGGGTACAAGTTAAGAACCCTTAGGAATGAACTAGATGTGCGCTTGTCCCAGTTTCAAAAATAATTTTTATCTTAGATAAATTATTCTTCAAAATTGGAAGAGTTTTGAATAGGGAGGTAATGTGGGCGGGAAAGTCTTGTGTTTGAGAATCAAGTAGATAGAAAGGGTTTATGTTTATGATTTGGAGTGTAATTTTGAACTGAATATGGAGTTTTTGGTTTGTGGTTAAAAACATGATTCTGAATGAATATGAGGTTTTGTGTTTTTTGGTTAGGAATGCAATTCAAGGCCTTTTGTTTTTAGAGCAACTTGGGCCTTCTTTGATTGGGGATTTTCTCAAGCCCGATATTTGGGTATTTCTTCATTTTCTTTTTTCTTTTTTTTTTCTTATTTTTCTTTTTTTTTTCATTTCATTTCATTTCTTTCTTTTCTCTCCCCCAAAAATAACTATCTCTTTTGTTAAGTTTTTGTCTCTAGATAAATCAAGGGCCAGAATCCATAAATTCAGGTTCAGAGTGCATTGGCTTAGGTAAGGTATGTGTAGCCTTTGGGGTATTTAGAAAAATGTTAACTCTTCTTCAAAGAAAACAATTTATCAAAAACAAAAATTATCCTTGAATTGTTATTACTGGGGTAAGCAAAAATTAGTTTTATCCGTCCCTCCTAATCAATGACCCTAACCTCCGAATTACCCCACTGTGGGGGTGGTTCATAATAGGGTTTACATTTGAAATGAACTCCAGATCAATCCAATGGGGTTATCAAAGGATAATTGTGTTTAGAATTTGAAAATAAATGCTTAACTTTGTTTCAGTCTGCGTATCAAATTCAAAATAGACCTCCTTTAAGGAATGAGTCCAAAATATCCTCACCATGATGTCTCCTAACTCTCAAAGTGTTTAAGGGTTAGTATATAGGATATAGCTCGCCTCTTTTCATTCAACACCTTTTAAAAGTGAGTTACCAATTCCTTACATAGGGATTGATTGACCTTAAGGTGATGACGAACCTTACTCCCCAATTCCTTGGAACATGCCCCGGTTATGAAATTTCAAAGACTAAATGCCCCATGCCTCAAACTTATAGGTCTTAACGCCCTTAAGCTTCCATATGTGATTTTAGGTTAGGTTCTTTAGAGTTCAAATGGGCTGGAACCGACAGCTTTTGAAGTGGAAGGGACTAATGAATTGCCCTTTTTGTTTATATCAAGGATTAAGCTTAGGATAGTGTTTCATGGCTTTGTGTTTTGACTCGATTTATGGTTGGACTAGATGGCTTAAGCCTTGAGTTTGTTCAACTATCTTAATGGGCTAGGGCTCAAGTTTGGTTGGTTATTTTCTCGAGTTAAGTGGGTCTGTTTAGGTTATTTGCTTTAATGGGCCAAGTAATTGTGTTTGTCCCGAACCCTATAAGGATCTGTAACCGTTAGCAAATTTCTTTCTTTTTCTTTTCTTTCCTTTCCTTCTTTTTTTCTTTTCTTTTTTTTTTTTTTTTTTTTTTGAAAGAGAGAGAGGAAAAGTTAGGGCTTTTGTGTTATAAAGATCGAGTGATGGAATTGTAAATGGATGATTACGGAAGATTGGTTTCATGGAAATATATACAAGCCGAGAACAACATTACTGAGAGTCTATTTACAAATAAGGAATTCTAAAGAATAAAAGACTAAACAAAGAAAATATCTAAATCTTATTTATTCCAAATGGAGAAGGCTATTTGCAAAATGTTGAATTTACTTAAAAGAATGAATATTTCTGGTGGGTAGAATACTAGGCACTATTATTTTACAAGTTGGATTCTTTTCGTTTGGCTTCTTTTTTCTATTTTTATGTTTTGTTTTTTATTTACTCCATAAGGGTTGGGCTCAGCTGATGTGGGCTCAAACAAAAAGTGATAGATTCGGGCTCCTATAGATGTACGAAGGCCCATACTAGTATGATGTTCATAGGGATCTTTTGTAGAGAGACGACGAACCCAATCTTATTCTTAATAAACTCCTGTTTATCTGGGCTAAAGAGTTAAAACCACGTTTGAAGTGGTTTTTGAGGCCAATGCGATAGGTAGACATGAATGTCTTTAAAAGACCCTTGACTTGGTCCAACCATGACTGATTAAAAATCAAAATTACAATTACAATTACAACGTATTCTAAACTTTTCGTGAAATTATTACAAATTATTTACAATGGAAGATTACAATTACCGTCACAACTTCACAACTGCCTTTATCAATTTAGGTTTGCCACATCATAGATTCTTGTGAATTTTTGAAAAAGTTTTCATGTAATATAATGGGTGGGTTCTAAAGGTCCTCAAGTTCTGCAACCACTACGTTTTTTCCAAGCAACGATTCTATGGTCGCATTTGAACTTGAATGGGGTAGCTTGATCGGCCCCAGAAGGTAGTTGCCCCACAACATCCGAAGCTTACACAATAGCCCCCCTCCTAAGGTCCTAAGACGGCCTGGTTCTAACCGTGTCTACTATGCATTTATGATGCAGAAAACAAAGTAAAAGTAAAACCCTCCAAAATTGCCCCTTAAATAAACTGCCACAACAAAAAAATGTTAGTAAAAAAAACAAATAAAATAAACAAATACATCAAACAACATACCTAAGTTCTTTTTTTATTTATATTTTATTATTTCATTTTTTTTTAAATAATCCTATTTTCGACAACTTCTAGTGGCTAGCCCTCTAGCGGTTCCTAATGGAGTAGCCAAACTGTCGAGCCTAATTTTTCGATTTTTTATTTTTTTAAATTAATTCCCCCATTTCCTGATTAATACTAAACCCTAACCCATTTAATATTAATCATCGACTAAAGAAATTAAGAGATTCCAGTTTTTTTATTGAAAACAATTTTTGGAGTCGCTACCTGACTGAAGTCGGGAAAAAAAAAAAAGTAACCAATTAGGTGGATTGATTACGATTTAGCTACTGGTCTTTGATTTCAATTTGAATGAAGAACTATAGGGTTCCGAATTCGAGGGCTAACCTATTAAACCCTAACGAGTACCACTGTTTATTTACCGAAATTAGGATTATTTTTCTAATTATAATATTAAAATAAATAGATAAATAAACAAAAAAAATCAAAAGAAAAAGAACATAAGTTTAACATATTTTATTGTTGCCCCGAAGGTGTCTACGTACCCGTTAGCCGGGATCAAACGATCGTAGTTCTTTTAAAAAAAATCTTTAATATGTTGATTGATTTTTATTTTTGAAAACCAACCGAGTTTACATTATTATCAATTTAATTTTTCAAAGAGCCCTAATTCACTAAGTCTTTTATTTTATTTTATTAAAACTCTCTAAAAGTCTATTTTTTTAACGGAGTTTTTTTTTATTTTATTTATTTACAAAATAAATTTTTCTAAGTGAGAAAATCCTAAAAATATTCCTAATCTTAAAAATTCCTAGACTAATATATATACATTATTATTGAACAATTATCTTCCTAAATAAATTAGTAATATTACGTAACTTACTGAATATATAAAAAACTAATACTAATAAGTCATCTAAACTAATATAGTCATATAGTCATATACTACATCAAATAACTAAGGAACTAATAATATAATGATAAATAAATAAAAGAATGAAATAAATAAAATAAAATAAGAAAACTAAGATTTGGAAAAACTGAACCTAGCTTGTTTTTGCACGATAATGACGTAGAGGGAGCAGCGACGCTATCGAACTGTGGAGTGTACAAATCGACGTCGGGGCTTGCTATTGTGGATTCGTTGCGAAGTCACAGTGGTAGAGAAGCGGTTGCTGTTTTTGGATGGAGCGGACAGCGACGGTGTTCTAACGATGTGTAAATGACTACAGCTATCGCGTGTGGATCTGCTCACGCGTTGTTGTCACGCGTACGTTGCTGTATTCGAAGTAGAGACAATGTTGCCGCAGTTGCTAACGAAGAAGAAACCGCTGTAAGTTCAGCACTAGACAATCGTGTGTTGAAGGATGAGCACAAGTATGGCTATGCTACTGTCCAGTTGATCATGATATTAGTGCTGTTGACTTGCAATCAAGTTGTTGATAAGGGGCTATGCTGGTGTGTGAGTCTTTGAGCGTATGGACTGATCGGCTATAGATTGATTGCGGCTGCTGCTACTGTTGCTATTTCTAATTTCTGTTCTGTTTCTGTTTCTCTTTCTACTGTTTTTGTTTCTAATTTCTGTTCTGTTTCTGTTTCTCTTTCTACTGTTTTTGTTTCTGTTTTTCTTTAGCTACTATTTCTGTTTCTATTTTTCTTTGGCTGCTGTTTCTGTTTCTGTTTTTTCTTTGGCTGCTATTTCTGTTTCTGTTTTTTCTTTGGCTACTGTTTCTGTTTTTCTTTGGCTGCTGTTTCTATTTCTGTTTTTTCTTTCGTTTCTCATTACAAGAAGTGCTTATATAGTCTAACCAAATCATATCATATCATATGTAATTATATTTGATTCGTTAATTAAATTAGATCCAAATTTCATTCAAATTTGATTTAACTAATATTCATATGATTTGATTAGATATGAATCCGATTTTAAATCTCACTTCTGGAAAGTTAGAAAAATGAAGACATAGATGTCTGCTGAGACTCGAACCCGTAACCTCCAACTAAATCCACCCGAATACTCCGCTACTTATCCGTTAAGCTTTTAGTTTATGTCTTGACATTTATTACAATTAAATTATATATAAATTATTTGAATCCCTAAAATAAAATTTTTAACTAAACTAACACTAAAACTAATTATTCCTAATATAAATTACTTCCTAAAAATCTACGAAATCTTTATAATTTTTTCTTTTCTTATTTTTTTGGTATTTTCATTATTTGTTAATTTTTATTATCTTTTTATCTTTTATTATTTTTTTTTATTTTTTTGAATTAAGAACCTTTTTGTTAAAGTAAAAATTAGGACTTCAAAGGGGCAAAAATTAGGTGTCCACATACATCTTATAGGTGTTAAATTGTTCTTCTATACACTAGCAGCTATCCTTAGATCCTTTCATGCCTTGGCTAATGTATTTCCAGGTGTTCTCTATGCTTTTTTCAATTTTTGATTATTTTCCCTTGCTTATTTCAACATAATTAGTATTTAATCATGTATTTTAGATAATTACAAATATATAATTAAGCATAATAATTACAAGTGGGGTATATACATATATTCTATATATTATTTTGTATCATACAATATTTTTATTACATGTACAATTAGTCTCTAAAAATTTATGAGCTATCAAAGACTATTATACACTGTTACAATAATTATTAAATAATATAGTAAAATTTCACTATTTTAGCTGTATTATTATTAACTTAATATATTTTCAAGATCCAATTCCATGGGGTCTCATTGAATAAAGTTTCGAGCTCACTTGTAAATTTCTAACTTAATTAGATTAATTTCAACAATACCCTAAATTACTTGCTCCATTCTTAATCGTAGAAGTATAAGGCTTACAATTTCTACGATTTCTATGAGACAATTGCCAATCAAGGTTATTAGGGAGTACAATATTAACCACATGGGGGTTAATGATAGGAACAAGATAGAGTTCACAAATGATTGGTCTTTTTATGTTCACAAGAAATACAAAAAGAATAGGTTACATAAGTCTTTGTTTGAAGAGGAGGATTCGAATGAAAAATTAGAAATTGAATCAAAGGATGATGAAGAGGAAGAGTATGAGAGCAGTGAGGATATTCTAAGGAAAGTTAAGGGCAAGACAGTAGTTAAAGGCAAACTGAATCAAACTAGAGGAAAATTTCCAATCAATGAAGGGAAGAAAAGAAAGAGATTATTTGATTCAAAAGATGAATAAAAAAGTTCCAATAGTTAGCTTAACAAAGAAAAGAATTTTGAAGTTAGATCTAGAAGTGGAATTTCTAAGAAAGAAGTTGAAGATTTGATGGAAAAGAAATTCACAGACTTTATGAATCTAACGAAAACATAATTTGACAAGATGTCTCAATCCCCTGCCAAAAAGGATCATTTATTTCAACATTCGTCACCTTCCTTGCCATAACAACCTAATTTACCTTAAGAAGAACAATAACCTGTTCAACCAATTATGTCACCTCATTACCATCCAACATTGTTCAAGCCACCAAATCTCCTGAACAAATTCCTGATCCTACTCTAGAAAATCAATAGCCTCTAACTCAAGCTGCTACCTTACCACCTACACAAGCATCCAATCCATCTCCTAAAGAAGTTTATGCTTAGGTTGTTATTGGACAATTCTTATACCTTCCTTGAAAGAATGATCAACCATTACCTTTTTGAAGGATAAAGAAGTCTTACCCCAAGAAAAAGCCATTACACCTGCTGTTATTCTACATTTTCATGTTTACTATTTTTGTTAAACTATGTTTGTTTGGACTATCTTTTCTTTACTATGTTTGCTGAACTCTATGTTTATTGTTTTTAATGAACCTTGTTATTTCACTTATATCATGTTTTGAGCATATCCTAAATTCAGGGGGAGCTAATTAAAATCCCTCCTTTGCTAATAACAAAAAGGGGGAGAAGGTATAAGCAACTGCATTTCTCTATTTGTTTCTATTTCTTTCTCTACATATTCATATTTTAGAACTTATGGTTTTGTTATCATCAAAGAGGGGGAGAATGTTAGTCCCTTCATTTGTTTTGATGATAACAAAGAAGAACATTGCATAACTAAGATTATAGGCATGAATATTTGTGTAGATATACAATGGTTCTATCATGAAGTTTATAGGTATCTAATCTAATTTGTAAGGTCTGTTAAAAGATGAACACAAAGATGTATCAGAAGGTACATGAACTAGAAACAAAAACCAAGAAATATGCTTAGCAAATATATCACAAATCAAATATAGATTTTCAACGTACAAGAAGACCAGGGTTCGTCTATTAAATATATTTAGAAAATATATTCAATATGTTCCACTAAGGAGGATTGAAAACCACGAGGATAATCTAAATTCATCCAAGAAGATCATTTTTGGAAAGATATATACTTGACAATATGGTGAATTGATCTTAAGACAAAACTGAATTAAATGTTTCTAACAAATAAAATTTGACAAGTAAAAGAACCTTTCTATTTGAACATAAAACAGTCAAAATATCAAAAAAGGGAAAAGGATATCTCGACTTCATTTACAGCACATATTTTGGGAAAGGACCTTTTATACATAGTAAGCCAAGTTGGAAATAATGTACATCCTTTCTTCAAAACAAAGGATAGAATTAATTTTGATTGACATGCCTTATTCCAAAGCAGTTAGCCATTGCAAGCTACACTATTTAAGAAGCGAAAATTCAAGGATCAAGAGAAGAAGAAGAAAAGAACGAAAAGTCTACTATTACCATTTGTTGTGTTGCAATATTCTATAATTTTAAGTGTTAGCTTAGGTATGATGCTAAGTGAGTCAGAGTAGAGGTTATCTCATTTGTAATGCCTCAAATATTATTCTTTTAAGAACAAGTGGTTAGTGGAACAACTTCAATAAAGTGAGCCAAGTCTCTGGCAGTGAAGCTAGAAGAGTACTATAGGCACAAGACGAAGCACTATAATTCATTTGTCTAATTTTCTATCCCTCGTCTCTTTATTTTCGTGCATTTTATTTACATTGTTTATCCATTTATCTTCTAACTAATTGTCTAAATGACCAAGGGGAAAGGTTTTCTTTTAAAGTCATTTTGTTTCAATTTTTAAAAGCAACCAATTCACTCCCCCACCCCCACCCAATGCCGCTCTCCCATTAGTTACTTAACCGAGACCTACAAAACCTTAAGTTCTATTGTAACTCTTGTTATATTTATTAGTAATGCTAATTCAATCTATGATACTTATGTATTGCAATGTAATTGTATTGTTTTATTTAGTTCTTTAATTCAATTTTACTAGTGATTGAATTATTGTTTGACTCTATTATAGAGTTCACGAGTACCTATAATATGATTGATTGGTACAATTAGACAAAAAATTGTTGACTTAAATGTTTAGTAGTTTGGTTTTTCTAAATTAAGGCAACCTAATAGTACGATTCAAGGGTTTAATGCAATTTTGAGATGTTCTATTATGAAAGCAATTCGAGTAGATCATACTCAAGGTTAGGAATTAGTTAAAAACGTAAGTCCAAATAGTTCATAATGGGAATCCTTACAGTTCAACATCACAATTGAGATTGAATAGTCACTTAGAACTAGGTAGTAAGTAACATAAAGATTTACTAACGAATATGTTTGTTTCTTTATTTTAATTGTTCCTGTTTATGTTTATGTTTTTTGTTATTTTAATTATTTTTATTCTTGCATACTTATCTATTTTATTATCTTTATTCTATTAGTTATCTAGATACACATTTTAATTGTAAAATTTAGGTAATTGGGAAATTATAGGAATAATATTGCTAAATAATTAGGTTTTTCTTACATGTAAGGTTCCTCGTAGGGTCGATAGTCAAACTCAATTCGTTTTACTATACTATAACTTAACTAGGTGCACTTGCCTATGCTATAAACCCTAAGCCAACGACTTGTTGAGCATACTCAAGGGTCAACAAATGAGCGAATGGACCAAGTTATTAAGCTCATCAAAGCTATGTTGGTTGTTATGCAAGGATAGGCTAAGGCTTAAGCTGATAAAGCCCTCCAAGTTGAAGAATGAGTTAATGAAGTCATTCGTGAGGAACTTCGAGCTAAATATAAAGTTAGCCAAGTTGTAAATGAAGTTTGGTGTAAGAGAGAAGTTTACCTAGCTTGCCATGCTCAAGTTAAAGGAGTTGACAAAAGGATTTTAATAGGAAGATGGAGATAGCTAAAAATGAAGAAGGTGATGGCGAAGAGTTCTTTAGGGCCAATGAAAGATTAGGATGAGACCTTTCAGGTGAAAGGTATGATGTCCAACCAGGTATGATGTTTGACCTCATAAGGTTGAGTACCCTACTTGGCATGCTTAAGGAGGTGAAGTAGAGTTACTAGCTTGATTGTTCTTGATGATGTTAGAGAAGCCAATGAAGGGTTAAACAAGGATGTTAATGTCTAGATTCTGAGGGAAAAGAATGTAGTGTTCAAACTCCTAAAATTATCAACAATGTTAAGGTCCAGGTTTCAAGTCCCTAGAAATGGAAGTGCTGACGGGTATTTAGATTAAGAGGAAAGGGTAGAGAAGTTGTTTGAATGTTATTGATATGCTAAGGAAGATAAAGTTTGGCTTACCGTCCTAGAATTTACTATGTATGCTAGTTTGTGGTGGAAGAAGCTGCGCATAGTAAAAAAGAAGAGATGAAAGACGAGAAGTTAGGACATAGGAAGAAATGGAAAAGGATGATGCATGGAAGGTTCATCCCCGACTCTTATTTTCAAGATACATTTACCAAGTTGTAAGAGCTTAAACGAAGGAACCAAACTATTGATGACTATGTACGAGAATTCTAAATATTCATGATCCAATGTGAAGTGAATGAGCCTAAAGCCTAAATGATCTCTAAGTTTGTCACTAGCCTAAGGTATGAGCTTAAAGATATTGAAATGCAAAGCTTTGATTCTCTTAAAGGAGCTATTAAGGTCGCCTAGCAAGTTGAGAGGCAGAGGAAGAACTAACCTTATCAAGCTCAACCAGTCTGACTGATAAGAATCAACCCTTGGATTGATCACCTGAAGCTGAGCTAAAGGACTTCAAGGGCTCGCACGAAAAATATTAGCTCTAAGCTATAGCCAAGACGAGGACTCCTATCCCAATCTGACCTCCAACCAACCTGTCTGCTAGATCCTTACGTGTGTCCAACATGCTCTTGCCCAACTGCAAAGTCCTAACCTAAAAGGTAACCTAGGAAAGGCTAGCCAAGCTAAGCTCTGCAACCGACCACTAGTGCCTGACTCCAATTTAGCTGACTTCCTAACTAGACTGACTAGCTCCTAACCTGATTCAAATCAGGTCTGCCCCTGACTATAATGCATTCTTGCTTCCACTTACGTTGTATCATATCCCTAATGTCTAGCCACCAAGCGACACATATCTTCTAACATAATGTTCTAGAATGATTCTTTCTTTTCCATGCTAAATATTTTTTATCTCTTTTACCCTTTTTAGTATGTCTTATGTAACTTAATATAAAATACCCTTTTGTCTTTTTATACATATAAAGCAACCATAGTGAATGGGTATATAAACCCTCACTTTCTTATATACGTAAGCATTTAACTTTCAATACAAAATTATTCACCTTGAGCAATCTTACCGTTCTCGTTATCATTCAATTCTTATATATTTCCTTTAGCAAGAAGTAGTGGTGAATAACCCTTCAATTCAGACCTGTGTGTCATATCTGGCAAATTGTAGGCCAAGTTGAATCGAGTGGTAAGTCATATCCATTCGGTAACTACCCAAACTTCGTTAGTTTCTTTTCAGTTTCCTTTTCAATTCGTTCATTATGGTGTTTCTCCATGTGTCCAATCTCGGAGACTCATCACTAACCTATTCAACCAATCCAACCTATCCAAGGAAATATTAGGAAGCTTAATGGCTTTGCACCAAGCAAAAGAGAAGGATAAACATCACAAGCAAAAGATGTTCGAACGAAGTAAAGAGGGAAAGAGATGAAGTTCGAGAAGGGATAAACTTTAGGGAGGAAGACTAATGAGATCAAGTTCTTCAAATGCAATTGATTTGGACACATGGCCACTCGGTGTCCAAACTGACGAATTATGGTGATCAATTGAGAAATTCTGACCCTTGAAGTATAGAGTGCCAACTAAGAAGTTGATAAAGTAATAAATGAACTAAAAGATGGAATAAAGGTGGAAGTTACAGGAGACAACATTTATTTAGAAGAGGGAGATATGTTAGGACTAGTTGTTCATCAAACGATGAGCTTAAAACCTGATAAGGAGAACGAGCAACAAGAGAATCTACTTCATACTACATATAAGGTAAGGGATCGGTTGTACGTATTGATAGTTAATAGTAAGAGTTGTACAAATGTTGCTTCCACTAGCCTAGTTAAGTAGTTATAGTTGTCGACCTTCTCCGTTGCTAAACCGTATAAGTTATACTAATTGAACAAGAAGGGTTCATTACATGTCTCCCATCAAGTATTATTACCTTTCTTAGTTGGAAGTTACAAGGACGAAGTTTAGTGTGATGTATTTCCATTAGGTGCTTCCTACATCTTACTAAGTCAATCTAGCTTTTTTATAAGAAGGTCATGCATGATGGATTTAAGAATGCTTATACATTCGAGAAAGATGATTAAAAGATAACTCTCAATTCAATGACTTCTAGCCAAGTTAGCAATATGCAATCTAAGATGAGCCAATGAACTAAAAAGATCTTAGTAATGAGCATATCTGAATTAAGGGGAATCAAATCATTTGATGAGTTGACCTTTCTATTTATTTAAAGGCTATTGGAATTGAGGGAACAAACTGACCTGTCGAAAGAGTTAGAAGGATAATATAGGAGTTCGCTAACCTGTTTCCTGAGGAATTGCCAAGAGACTTACCCCCATTGCATAGGATAGAACACTATTAATTTACAGCACGAAGTCGCCCTATCAAATGAATTGGCCTATAAGATGAATTGTAAACAAGCTTCTAAGCTATAAAGGCAAGTGAAAGAGCTCATTGAATGAGGTTGTGTCAAAGAAAGTAAGACCATGTATTATATTACATTATGAACGTTAAAGAAAGATGGAACTTAGAGAATATATGTAGAAAGTTGAGCTGTCAACAAGATTACCATCAAGTACAAATACTCGATCCCTAGATTGAATGGCATGTTAGACGAGCTACATATAGCTAAATTATTCTCAAAGATTGATCTTAAATCTAGATATCATTTTATCCGCATAAGGCTAAGCGATGAATGGAAAACTACCTTCAAGAAAAGTCATGGATTATATGAATGGTTAGCCATCCGCTCAGATTATCGAATTCCCCTTCTACATTTATAAGGTTGATGAATCATGTGCTAAGGAATTACATTAGAAAGTTTGTTAGGGTCAATTTTGACAATATTCTAGTATACAATCCCTTTTTTAGTAAGCCACATAGATCATCTTCGAACTATTTTCAAGGTGCTACAAGCTGAAAGATTGTTTAGCAACCTAAAGAAGTGTTGCTTTTGTTAAGAAGATGTAGTAATCTTAGGCCATGTTGTCAACAAAAGAGGGCTAAGGGTAGATGAAGAGAAGTTCTAAGCTATTATAGAATGGCCTATCTTAACCTCTTGTATTGATATGAGTATCCATGGCTTAGCATCCTTTTACCAAAAGTTTATTCAAAACTTTAGTACCATCGACACCTTTAACAAAGCTAACCAAGAAGAACATGGAATTCCAATGGGGAGATAAGGAGGAGAAAAGTTTTTTCGAGCTAAAGAGAAGGTTAACTTTGGCCCAAGTTCTAACCCTACCTGATCTCAATAAGGTATTTAAGTCGAAGTGTGATGCTTCTAACATTAGCATAAGAGTTGTTCTCATGTAAGATTACCAACCTATTGCTTATTTTAGTGAAAAGCTCAAGGGAGCTACCTTAAACTACTCTATATACAAGAAAGAATTGTATACACTAATTTGAGCTCTACAAACACGGCAACATTATCTACTATACTGTTACTCAAGAGTTCATTATACATATTGATTATCAAATGATAAGGTTTCTAAGGAAGCAACTAAAGATGCCGAAATGAAAAGTCAAATGGATTGAATTTTTGGAAGGATTTTCATTTATGATTAAGTGCAAAAGAAGGAAGACCAATGTAGTAGCCAATGCCCTATCCAAGCTACATGTACCACTTTGCAACTTGCAGACGAGATTGATGGGATTTGCTAGTATGAAGGAACAATACCATCAGGGTCCATACTTTAGTCTAATCTATGCCTAATGCATCAAAGGAAGAATAGTGGATAACTACTTTACTAAAGATGGATATTTGTTTCAAGTTGGAAAGTTGTGTGTGCCTACCTATTTTATCCAAGAGTTGCATGTGAAGGAGGCTTATAGTAGAGAGTTATCAAGTCATTTTAAAGAAAGAAGGGCATATGAACTATTAAAATCCAAGCTCTATTGGCCTAAGATGCTAAGGAAAGTCCATCCAATTGTGGAAAGATGTGTAATTTGCAGAGGCAAAGAGCTGAACTGTGTAAGGAAAGGTATGCCTCTATTTGTCCTAACCAACCCCAAGTTAAATTAAGTATAGATTTTGTTCTCGACCTACCTAAAATGGCTAATGAGAAGGATACTATTATGGTATTTGTCGATGGACTCAGCAAAATGGCATATTTTGTGCCCTACAACAAAACCAATAATGCTTTGGCTATTTCTTTTCTTTTCTTTTCTTTTCTTACAGGAGATTGTGAAACTACATGAAGTGCTTCAAAGTATTTTTTCCAACAAAGACTCAAGATTCATGAGCTATTTTTGGAAAACCCTATGGCGAAGACTAGAAACTAAGCTACCTTTCAATACATCATACTATCCGTAAATTGATGGATAGATAGAGATTGTCAATAGAACTCTGGTTCATTACTCCTGGATACTATTAGAAGGAATCTATTCGATTGGGTTACTTGTTTCCCCATAGTGGAATTTTCCTACAACTTATTTATTCACAGTACAACAGGTAAGACCCCGTTTGAAATCGTCTATAGCTTCATTCTTAAGCTTCCCCTTGACAAGAAGCCAATACCAAAATCTAAGAGAGGCAACCCTGAAGCTAAGGATCGAGCTAATGCTTTACAACAGATCTACCATAAGGTCACCAAACAACTAATGCATGTTACTAAGAGGCTAGAACAAGGAAGTCAAGGATAGAAGAAGAAAAAGTCGTTCCAACTTAGAGATCTCAATTATATGGTTACACTATGGCCAGAAAAGATTTTTAAGCAAGAGGAAGAACAACCTATCAGCCAAAGTTGAGAGACCATTTAAAGTGCGAATGCAAATAAGGTTAAATTGCTGGAATAATATGGAGTCTCTAACATCCATATCCACCCAAGGAAGAAGCGATAATAGAAGACTCGTGGATTTGATCCTAAATCCAAACAACTCGAAGGGAATGATAGGAACTAGCTCTACGAACCCCTTACTCACTTCTAAGTTAAAGGACATAACAACATGGTGCAGCAGGTTCTCTTCCATTGCCTAAAGTACAGAAGATTTTGACTTGATTTGCTAAGCTAATGTGATTACGTACCTAAGCTATAGTAAGCTGAACATTGTGCTAGTACAAGAACAAAGCCAGTTCAAGTTGTCCATCAATCTACCCAAAGCTATGTTCAAGGCATCCAAACTATTCATAGACTCCCAACCTTTACTACCAACCTATTCAACAAACTACCTTACTCTATGAGCCTAAAGCTGCCGAGGTGTGAATACTGAGCTATTTGAAGTCCCAATCCCTACCGAACTTACCCCGATCAACTAGAAGCCTTTATGCAGCATATCTCCAAACCTCTCTACAAGTGACATGTGTTGCACTACTCGATTCATACAATCCTAATGCTAGGATATTCTTTTCGGCATAATTACGAAATTGCCGCTTTCTTTTTATAACATAAATGGATGTATTAGTTTTATTAATTAACCCTTCTTAGTAAATGTTACTAATGTGATGTTTCCCTAAACATGAGGGTATAAATACCCCATTTTATAAACATTATAATCATCATCATCATCATCTTCCTTAACAAGTTATTGATTTTCTTCTCATTCGAGTGTCTTTCTTCTATGACACCTTAGCTCTTATTAATTCCTTTAGCAAAGATTGTGGTGAGCGACCACTCAACTTGAATTAGTGCGTCACATCTGCCAAGTTGTTTAGTCAAGTATATTCATTTGGTTCATCACATCCATTCAAATAGCTCATAAATTTGCTAAACCTCTACTATGAATCCCATCCACATCCACTATATTTTCTTTGATAGCTTATAAGGATCCATCCACACTACAATAAGACCTAGTCATAAGCACATTTACATCCCCATGTCGTATCAACTAGTGTATGTATGGAGGAGGTATTTAGTTGGCTTCAAGGTCCTTCAATCAGGAATGCATATCAAATTGAACTCTTTAAAATCCAAAGAAGGTTTAAAAGATGGGACAAGAATGTGATTGGATACCTAATTAATGAAGATATAGCAACACAATTAGGTAATCTAAATTTACAAGAGGAGTTGGAAGATAGCCACAAAAGACTCTAGCCACATGATCCAATTGGTGAGGTTAAAGCAAAGACAACTTATGGATTACTCTATAAGAGAAAATGGGAAGAAATTATGGGGAAATGGGGGTTAAATTTCAAAATCTCTGGCGATTCCAAGGATTTGTTATTTGATATGGAGAACTTTTCATGATGGGTTCCTACAAGAGTTAACCTCAAAAGAAGAGGCTTGGATGTAGATGTTAAATGTCTTTTGTCAAAGAGAGGAAGAATTGACTAATCATATGTTCCTTAATTGTGAGGTTACAAGTCAATTTTGGACTAAGATGGATACAAGAAAAATGGATTGGACTAATTCAAAGGCACCATAACCAATAGTACTTTTATTTGCAATGAGGGGATTGTAGAGAGAGCAATTATAAGGGTGTTTTGGCCAAAAAACACTGGAGTAGAATGTACCAAAAGAATTAAAGTGGAGGCATAAGAGTGGTGTGCATGCCATCGGGTAGCAAAGTTGAAGGCAAATAAGAAGAAATTTATGGAAGTGGGTGGAACCAAAGGAAGGATAGGTAAAGCTAAATGCAATGGTGCGGTAGCTAAAGGATCATACACAGTAGGGATTGGTTGTATTTGCAAGAATAGTAAGGGAATGATTATTGGGGGGTCTAATAAATGGATTACGAGAACTTCCCCAATAGAAGCAAAACTATGGCCATTTTTAAAGCTTTGAAGCTAATAAAGCAATGCAAACTTGAGAAAATCATTGTTGATTCTGATTCGCATTCTGCTTTTGATTAGATTGTAGAAGACCCAAACGATAATAACCCTTGTATTTATGTTTTGAAAGCTTGCAAGGACCTTGCAAAGAGTTTTAAAAATATTATGTTTTATAAGGCCATCCATGAAGAAAACCCAGTTGCTGATAAGCTTACGGAGGAGGGAATCTTGAGAAGTGAAGATCAATTGTTTGCTAATGATTTTCCTTCTACCATATTAGAAGAAGTTGCTGAAGGCAATCTTTCAATTTTTTTTCACTCCAAGGTTTTTGGTGTCTATTGAACTTTCGACTGTAATAATGCTTTCTCCCTAGGGTAGTAATGCTCTTGTGTTTTGTTGAACCGATGTCATCATTGCGGCTGTTATAATTAATAACGAAAGTAAGTCTATTTACTGGAAATGAAAAAAAAAAAAAAAACAAATGAACTTTTAACTAGACATCAAATATTTCAAAAAATAATAATAATAATTAATGGTTGTAGATAAGGTTACATGGTGCTTAACAAGATATTTCAAGAATTTTGATAATCACAACTATTGATTTGTGATTTCACTTAATGTAAATTTAGAGGATCCATTTCTACTTAACTATGTTATTATTGATTTAAACATTTAAACACGAAAATGGTGAAAGCTGGAATAAAAGAAATATATTGAACATACAAAAACATTTCTAATGAGAAAGTTTAATTTCAAAATATTATCAAAATGGATAATAATAAATTTGCAAGCATGTTACGATGTACATAAGGGAGTTTGTGGGAACTTTATTGAATACTAGTTCCATCGAATGAGTTTAACGAATATAACATAAATCCATAAAATGAACCGATGAATGTTAGCTCTATTGGAATGGAAACCAAACTTTGTCTCTTTAAAAGGACTCTAAGCTAAGTTTATTTTATGGACCGACTCTTGGGATTAGTGGTAGGGCTTGAGGGAGTTAGGCACATTTATTAGAGATGTATTAGGAAGATTAGACTTGGTAAGTTTGAAATACAGATCGTATAACTAGTCCATTGGCTTTTTATTTTTTTGGCCTTTCCCGTTAAGCTCGTATGAATGAAAGACTTATCCACAGACTTCGTCTATGAGTAGTCTGATGAGAACACTTGTATAAAGATCCAAACGAGGTGTATGTATCTTGTCCACTAACCACTAGATTAATTACACGAAAATTGTTAAAGGCTCATCTTGTTCCTTAATATTTGGAGCCATATAAAGGTCAAGGACAAGCATCAAAATCTACATATAGATGTTGCTATGCCTCGAGAGGTCGGTTCCAATGAGACACAAAGTGAAGGGAATGCTTGAAGTAAGAGCCAACATGTGAATAAAGGGATATGAATGCGAATGCAGTTGGATATTACACACCAATAACAAACACGAATTGGGTTGTGATTAAAATAGTATTTGATATTACTCACAAACATCAAAATAGCTCATGAGTTTCAATAAAGATATAAATATGAGTCATTTTTCTCTGAAGAAGCATTGACTCATCCAGTTAAGCTATATCATGGTTGTCTTCTTTAAATTACACCGAATAGAAACCAATCTTTTTGCAGTATTGAAATGTTCCAAATGTTGTCAACCATTCTCGGTCCTCAAATAGTAAGATTGGATCTCATCAACAATGCTATAGAATGTTAGTCTTGTTGAATCTTGAATCTTGCATGCTTTCACAAGACAATCTTGAATTCAGAACAGTGAGAGGACTAGAATAATATTGTTGATCAATATTTTGGGAAAAATGTAATTTGATAAAAGAAATTGTTTTTTTCTCAAGAAGAGGAAATTTTCTAGAAAAGTAGAGAGAAAAGAGAGAAGATTGTTATTTTCATTTTATTGAAAACAATGACACAACTTAATAACTATTCATACTATTTGTTGATAAGCTATTTTAATTATCTCATTATTTATTAATCTAACTAATTTCATTAACAACCTAACTGATTCTACTAAATACTAACACTCTGGCTAATTTTATCAAATTCCAAAACTAATTTAACATAATTTAAACGAACATATACTAAGAATACTAAGAAACCACCAAGAAATAAAAACAATATGTTCTTTCTTAATTTTTTGTTGAAAAACGAAGCACATATTTATATAGTAGTTGGACTTACACTGCTGGATTGAATTTGTTGTTATAGCATCATGTTATAACAAGCCATTACACTAACAAGTTTTTAAAGGAATCACACCAAGCAGATATAATGGGAGTACACCTTTTGAGATCTGCATTATTTTCTTATAAAATAATTTTATTCAACATCAAATCATTTTATCAATAATTAATTACATGTTTTACTTTTCTATAAGTATAATAAGATGCAATATTTCGATAAACTTAATTTTAAGGAAAGTAGAAAATAAAATACTCGCTATTTTAAAAATAAAATACCAGTTTGGCTAAATCATTGAAATAAGCTACTCGATCTAATAATAAATCATATCTATATCAAATAACATAAAACAAAATTAAATTTATATAAGAAAATTGTCATCCTATATTGCACTTTCTTAATCTGTATCACGTTGGTTTCTTCTTTCCGCATCATCTTCTTTTGATTTCCGGCATACCCAGCCACCATCATCTATTCCCAACCCTTCTCGGAGGGCACCTGCTCAATGGGCGAGATCATAAATACCCCACGCTAATATCAGTGCTAAGAGGAAGTGAGAGAGGGAGAGGGACTTAGTTTCCTGGGGTTTCTATTATGAAGAAACAGATAAGCAAATGGCCTATCCAAAAATTGCATGGTCCTGGTCTCCTCATTTGCTTTTAAATTGAAGTAAGGAGTAGATATTAAAAATGTTTTTCTTATTGGACCTCGCAACTGGTATCTTTTGTGATGAAATTAATACACATATAAACCGTAATATCTATACAAGTAAGCTTATCGTTTCTAGCTAACCAAATGATAAAACTTTAATAAAAAAACGATATTGCCAAATTCGAGTTAAATCCTACGGTTCATTCCAATTAGACATAATATCGATCAAATTTAACCCTAATATAATCCCTGATGAAATTGATATTTTCATATATTTGAATCAACTACCAAAATCGAATCCGAAAATATTCACTAAAAAATCATTCATCTGTAATGTACATCTAGTGTTATAATGCGAATCTAACGCCAGTACTAAGTTTCTATTCACGGTCCCTATCAGTTAAATACAAAATAGGGGATGGAAAATTTCTCCGATGTTAACACCCAGCAAAAGACACATGCACTTGCACGGGTGTGGCAAGTGAAACTGAAATGGGTAAAGTCTCTTCTTTTTAGAGATAGAGACACAAAGAATCAGACGAGCTTGGAAGAGGGATATGTTTTTCTTTTGCTAGAAAATCGAGAAAGAAAGGCAGGTGGCTTTCCCGAGAAAATCTGACACACAAACCTTCTCATCGTTTAGCTTTTGAGGGACAAAACAACGAGGTGCGTGCTGTACTTGGAGGTTGCGAAATACGTTTTACTTTTGATTTACATTTTCGAGTTCTGTAATTCATGTTCATAAACATGACGCGCATAAATTACAGTTTTAAGATTTCGAGTACTGTAACTTGATCTGTACAATCAATTTAAAAAAAAAAAAAATTTAAGTCCATTTTTAGGGAAAAAAAACTCGTCTCAATAAAGATCAATAGTCATTATTCACTTAGCCTGATTTACAGTATTTTTCACATTTACTTTTTCTTTTCCTTTTTTTCATTTCTTTATAAGTTACAAAATATTAGAATCAGCTATAACGATAGAAGTTGGTTTGATAAAGTAATCATCCACATCCGAACCGACGCTTCGAGAACACCTTTTGAGATAATGGTGAATGAAACTTCACCTTCTTACGTGATTTTTTTTTTTTCTTTTTTTTTTGGCAATTGTAAGATGGTAGAAAATAATATCAAGGATCCTTGTTTTACATGACTACTACTTCGTTTACAAGGTTGTAGAGCTGCCTTTGTTGAAGGTATTTGGCGAAAGCGAATAATAATTAACTGAAAGACTAAAATAATTAAAATTCTCGTTTCGATTAAATGCTTTACTTTTTAATTAAAGAATATAGGTGTGCAAATCAGAACAACTAAAGAAATTAAATATATATATATATATATGTGTGTGTGTGTGTTTTTAGACACAAATATTTATGTACAACCTTTGGCTTCTGTACATAATTTTCATCGAAAATTTGCTTTCGAGTATTTGATTTGTCTCGAAACAAGGAAAAAGAAATGATTGGATTTTTCACTATACTATGATTGATTGAGGACGAAGAAGAAACTGAGACAATCGGTGACAGAGAGGTTTTGTAATGTGGATGTATGTGATAAGTGACTATCGTTCTGGATGAATAACTAGCACCATATATACAGTACACAAACCACCGGAGTAAAAGTCCGGCTCCAACCTACCCACCTAACAAAAGTTTATAAACTGTGGCACATGGCGTTTACTTGGCTTTCTGTACAGTATAAGATAGAAAAAATAACACAATACATTATAAAGAGAATAGCAGTATAATGGTTCTTTTGCTATGTTAGTTGTGCTACGTCCAATATAAGATTTCCTTTTCAGGCGGTAAATTGTATGGACGACCCTAAAAACTTAACAATTGAAGACTTTAAATTTTTTTTTTTTTTAAACCTAGTGCTCACCTTTATATAATCATGAGTCAATTGGGTAAGGGACTCAAACAATTCTCTTTTGTGGTTTTATTGATTTTACAATACAAGATTAATAATGATCTTATGATTGCACAAGATTTAAATGGATCAAGTGGTTAGAATAAGGAGCCTTAGATGATAAAAAAAATACAAAGAGTATTGTAAGGGTTTTATCTTGTTAAGTTCTAATTTACAATAAGTTATAAACTAATCTTGTGATTTATGGATTAACTTAGAGTTTGAAAGGTCGGTGACTTCATGGTGGTAGCGGAAGCCTTAGAGAAGAATTATGAATTTCTTCAATTTGTCATAAGGATCTATCATAAATTAATTTTATCTTTTTAGTAATTAAAAGTTCTGATTTTTGTTTGATTATGAAAGAAGAACTTGAATCTTACTTATGTATGTTGATTTATGTGAGGAGCATGATTTAATAAGGTAAAGCCGTAATTCTTTTTATGCAAGATTAGTAAGATATATAATGAATTATATCGAAGTTGGCTCACTCATGACATTTGAGAGGTTATTAAGGATAAATAACAAAATCAGTTTTTGAGATTAATAGGAGTATGAAAATTTGACTGAAATGAGTAATTGATTATGAGTTAGTGATTTATAGATCATGAATTTAACCGATTTCGTTATTGGATTGAACTTGAATAAAAAAAAAAGGAAGATAGATCTAGAAGTTCTATGGAAGTTATCATTGATCCTTACTATTTCAAATTATTTTTTAAGAAATTAAGAAAAATGAATGTGCTATTAGACAATTTGTTAAAGAAGGAGGAGTCTCTATGTTGTAAATTTTCGGGGTAATGCATTGTTCGTATAATGGAATAACGATATTAATAAGTAAATTTATTAAAAATATTTTAGATATTATGTTTTATTTATTAGTAAAGTTTCAAGTATTAAAAATGTTGATATCGAGCTATTTGAAGTGATTGTAATGATTTTTACAGTAATGTTCTTTGTTAAAAGTCAATTACATGATTTAATCAAAGAATAAGTTTGATCCTTATGAATTGATTTGGTTTTCTTTAGGAAGTTATGGAAAAAGATGTTTTTTGTGATCATAGATTTATTTGACCCAAAATTTGTATCCAATACCATTGCTAAATATACTTAATATAGTAGGTTACAAGATATTATAACTAATGTATTCTATTAAAATGTTAGTTAAAACTTGTTTCTTTTACACATAATTTTAATAATAATGTTATAATTGACCTTAAACTCATTCTAAAAGTAACCAGTAGGATATTAGATAATAATCATCTAGTAATTGGACCTAATAGAAAAGTTATAATCATTGGCAATAAAAATAGTACTAAATAAGTTTTTTAATATATAAAAGATATTGTTAACTAGCAATTATGTTGTCATTGATCCAATAATGATTATTAAAACTCTTTTTACATTGCATACATTAAATAACCTTTAAATAACATGATTGATTAAATTTAGTGACCCTAATAAACCTAATTAGTAAAGGGCTTTAATTGACTTAATTAACAAAATTAATAACTTACAATTGACTTGCTTAATTAAAGTTAACGACTCATAATTGTCTTAATTATTAAAAAGTAATTGAAACTTATGATTTAGTACAATTATGCAATAGTAATAAGTTAGTAAGTTAATTAGTCAAAATAGATAGAACTGTTGAAATAATTTAGTTAACAATATTAAGTTATTTTGTTATAGTAAGTTAATTATAAACTAATTTTGATAGGTTATTACTCATCTAATAAGTGGTAATAGATTAGTTATATTAAGTATATAGATAATTAGTTAAGACTTGCTAGTTTATTGTTATTTAGAATAGTTAGGAAAAAATAAATTAAATTACCCAACGAGTAGATAATTATTAATATATAGAGAAAGATTTAACCTAAGATAGAGTATATTCTTTTAGCTATAGTATTACCTATTCCTTCTAACTTAAACTTAGGCAATGATCTTAGCCACTAGTAAGGGTAGATCTGTAATTCAAATTTTTTTCCTTTTTTAATTTAAGTTCAAGTGCGATAAAGAAAATTGTGAATTTTAATAATTAAGATTCAGGTATAGGATACTTGCTTGTGATGTGTATTTGCTAAGCTAGCTATTTAAATGGACTTAATTAACTATATGACATAAATGTGAATGTATTGTGTATGCTTGGCTAGACCCAAGGGGCTAAGAGGACCGGTGATCTTGAGGTAGTATCTTAATGATTTTTGCACGATGTTGTCACAAGTGGAGTCTCGCTTGAAAATGATCTGGTTAGATTTAGATTGATCCTTGGTTTTTAAGGTATTATAGAGGACTTAACACCAATTGAATACCTCCATGTTGCTTGACAGACTAAAATAAAAAGAGAAAAGTATAAAAAAATCTTTAATGTTTATATGTATATTCGAATTAGTTTTTAAAATTACATTTAGTTCATTTTCGTTCTCAACGTTTTAATAAATTTACAAAAAATCCCCTCCTTTAGTTTTTCCATTATGTGTGGACACGTTGAGGACTAAAATGAAATGCATGAAAAGTTAAGGATCGATTCTTATATACAAGTAAATGTTAGAGATTTTTTTGTACTTACTTAAACCAATTATATATCGATATATATTTATAATAACGGAAAATTTAACAAGTTTAATGAAAGGACTTACAAGATACGACTTGAAAAGATTGAATACTAAAATGAATTAAATGAAAAGTTAAAAATTGATTCATAAAAACGTAAAACTTTAGAGATTTTTTTGTACTTTTCCTAAATAAAAATAATTAAATGGATGGTTGATGCATTATTATATTCCGCACTTGTGTGTGTAATTGGATAATTTTGTGTTCATATGCATATGCTTATGAAATATGTCAAGAAAATATATCTTAAAAACATAGGCATTTTGGGTATTTTAAACTTTCTAAACCTTACTCTCTTAAACTTACCACCATTTATTACAACCCTAGTGTTTTTACCATATAAAGTCTTATACTTTGTTCTTATGGCAGCCAACTAATACTCCTCCCTTAAACCTTATCTCATGAGGAAAGTAAGGGTGACTAAGGTATGAAACTTGAAGCTTAAGCTTGGAAATTCATTTTAAGCTTGCTAACACCTTAAAACCCTTTGTTCTTTATTGTTTTCAGCTCTCTTACAGGTGTTTTCAAAAGGAGATACTTAGTTCTTATGCTTAGTAACTTTTTCAAAGCATTAAAGGTAAGTTTCTCTAAGGATTTCTTGAAATAAGTTGATTCTTATTGGAAACTTAGTTCTAGTAGAGTTGTGCATTGAATCTAAAGCTAGAGAGCATTTAATGGCCATTGGTGATTTAGAGCCTTACCAATCACACTTCGTCAAGTGTTCGATGATTTGTCAAATAAGTTTGTAGAATTATAACTCTTAATTTGATTCTCGCATTGAAAATCTATTATTAAGAGTTGAGCATTGAGGTTTTAGTTGAGTTTTAGGGTAATGAATCCTTAGTTTAGCATGCCTTAAGTTTGGGATTAGAGGAAGTATAAGTTTAGATAAGGAAATGTTTGAAATGATTTTGGGTTTGTAGGGCTCTATTATGCAAAATTACAAAATAGAAGTAAGGCGTTTGGATGCCTTGCTAGGTAACGTCTGGACTAAGCCACTATAAGTAGTAGAAGTTTAGCATTTGGATGCCATATCTTGTCTTAAATTCTTTTATTTTACAAAGTTGTTTTTCACCCGTTCGAGCTTAACTAGCTCCTTATCTAGTCCTTTCACTTCCAAAAGTACAGATCATTGTATAAGAAGTAGGAGTTTAAGAGGAAATTACAAGTGGTTTGATTGTTTGCCTTAAGGGCAAAAGTAAATTATCTTTATCTTAGAAGCTATAAGTTATAATTAAAAGATTATTATGAAGTTGGGATTCAATGTTATCTTAGAGGCTTGCTAGTAAACCTGTTAGGAGTTATAAATTACTCAAGAAAGGACCTTGTCGATGAACTCTTGGTTTGGGAATGTAGGGACTAAGTTTAGCATATTGTTTTAGGTTAGGTACTTAGATTCTCTCATTTTGAACAAGTTGCTGGTTGTTAATAGCTTCATGACTTAGGTATGTGGTGTTTGTTTGTTACTTATGCTTGTCAGGATTTAATAATCAAATCAGACTAATTTATATTTAGCTTAAATAAACTAGTTACTGGTTATGTTTGAATCTTTCACTTTAGGAGCCCGTAATAGCAGATCCTTAGAGGAACAACTTGTGATTATATTTAGGGATTCCTTAGTGGACTTTTGAATAGGATAACGCAGTTAGAATTTTAGGATTTTTGGTCTCAAGACTCTAGACTTAGGGGTAAAGGATTTAAAGAAAATCTTATATTTATATCCACTTATGTATGTAGACAAAGATCAAGGTGTAGCGAGGTTATGACTATCTCTTTGTTGGATGTTGACCGAAATAAAAGATAATTAATCTATTGCTTACTTCATACTTAATGTAAATTTGCATTTCTCGCACGTGTTTGACTTGGCATTGCATTTATATGTACTTATGCATCCATACTGAGTTTCAACTCAATCTTTTATCTTTTTCCCGGCATAGGGACTGATAAGTATTTTATTTATGAGGAACCTCTTGTGGATAACATTTAAAAGGAGGGGGTGTTGAGTATTTATATTTTTATGATAATTAGGGCTAAGATAACTTATGGACTGCTGGAGTTATATCAAGTTTAGGAGAACTTTGTTGCTTATTAGGGAGATAGACTCCTTTCTCGTTTTGTGGTTGTATAACTAATTGAGGAGATTGTAGACTCTTCGATTTCCTTTTTGTGATTACCTATGGATTATGAGCCAGTAAACTCTTTGAAATATTATGCTGGTTTGATTTTAGGATTATGACGATTTGAGTAGGTGATGTTTCCTACGCTTCTTTGAGAATCTTTTTGTTTGTAGTAGTTATTTATGTTAAAAAATGAATGTTCGTAGATTTAGAAATATTAGCATATTTCTAATTAGTGGGAATATGTAGTGGGTTGCAATATTCAAATAGGGTCTCGAGGCGTTATAACTTATATATTTCGTATTGGGCTTTGTCTTACTTGATATTAAATTTTTTTTTTAAGTGTAGGTATTTGAGTAAAATATTACAGGATTATTGGTTTTAGATATGATTGGCAAGATTATCGGGTTGGGCAGTAACGACTAAAATTTCAACCATAAGGATGATAATTAAATTAAGATAATTGGAATTTCATTATCTAATTATGTAAAGTCTTAATTTGAATTTTATGAAAATTGTTTAGTGGTTATTATGATTTATTTGAAGAGTAGAAATTTATGCCTAATGTGTTAATAGATGATAGGAACACGTAGCGGGCTGTAATACTCCAGATTTTGTGACGTTACAATATATTAAGATTCCAATCCAGTGAGTTTATTCTTCAATGAATGGATACATTTTTCATAAAGGCTTTATTATTAAAAACTTATCATATTGAATTTATAAGGGAAAAAAAATTACAAGTTCCAAAAGGTATAGAGTGGTGCCCTACCTATTTTATATCCATTTATCTCTATTTCTAGTTAAAACATATAATGTAGTGGGGAGGGGAAAAAAAAAGTATGATATAATAAGATGTTTTGTAACTTTTCATTTTACAAATAACTTATATATTTATTCATTCATATTGAGAGAAATTATTACTTTTATCCTTCGTTAAAATATGAAACAAGGATTGGGACGTTGACAAAGAGAGAGCAGTCTAGATTTCATACAATGGTCACTATTCCATTGGGGTTGGATAACCCACCACTCTTTTTTCAGAAAATGATATCTCGTTGCTTGGTTGACATGATAAACACTTTGAATTGCATATCTTAATAATTTTAATTTCCATTATGAGAGGAAAATATAAATGAATAAATAAATAACCAATAAGCATAGTGAAAGAAAAGTATTTGACTATTGTGTACGGTGGTCATTGTTTTTCAAAATTAAAAATACAAGATGGATTTTGTAAGCACGCTATTTATGTTTGCTACATGTATACTTAGCTTTTTGGTCTTTAAAATTAACTGTTTATGATCTTAAAATTTTTTTTTAAAAAAAGAGAGATGTATTTGGACTTATTTTATTATTTTGCTATTAGATGATAAAATTTAAAACACCACAATTAAAATAAATTACACAAAAAGAGAAAGAGAGAGAGCACTACTATCTTTAGTTTTTTTAGTTTTTGAATATTTTGTTATACTCGATGTTGCTTTCTACTTTCTAATACTTTGTTGTATTTGTTAAGGATGAATAGTAACATAGAGATTTAAAAGCACTTTAAAAGAAAAAAGTAATTGATGTCCAAACACTTAATTTTGAGTTAAATGTATATGAAATAAACATAAAAATCTGTATTTTTGCAATGTATCCCCAAAAATAAGTAGCCCCATTTTCCTGCTTCGCTTATTATACTCATGATCGGTTCTATCCATTCCGACCGTAAGGAATCGAGTCAAGTCCTCCGTAAAATGGTGTAAATGTAAGACTTCTGCGATCCCGTTCCACTGTTTCATATATAAACAAATATGTGGGAGAAAATGGAGAATTGTAAAAGCTATAATATGTCAAAAAAGAAGAATTGGAATTAATATATTTTCATAATTACAATTTCAAAGTTGGCTAACCATACTATTGTTAATTTCCATTGCGTGTCGTAATTTGCAACTTATTTCTTGTTTTAATCTTTCATTTCATGTGGTTTAAATTTAAAGCCTTTTTTTTGGGGGGAAATATTGAAGACAATATTTGAGGAAATAGTCAACAAAAATACAAAACACTAATTTGCCACTATTTGAGGGTTTCATCATCTCCACAAAAAAAAGCCAACTAATGTTCCCATCGCCTTATTTGGTAAGATTCCGACCAATTTTCCTCTTCTAAGGTATTCTTTTGTCAACGTGTTCTTCTTTGAAAGATAGATAATTAACCAGACAATCAAACAAATACTTAATTACACTAAGGTTGCAAATGAGTTAAATCTATTTAAGTTAATGGTGTTCAATTCAATATTTACTGAAACTCTATTAAGTAACAATTGAGTCAAATTCAAACTCTCAAACTTAAGTTATTCAAAATAGATTATTGAGTTAAATTTGTGTTTTATGATATATAGTTTGATTAGCTTGCTAGCTTAATTGAACTCCAATTGAACTTAATAAGTATGAATTCCACTTTAAGTTGAGATGGTACATCTACATAACATTGTTTTAAATTTAAAATATCAATATATTTTTTTTTAAATACAAAATTCAAGCTTAAACAAAGCTCATAACGCAAAGATCCAATATTATGCATATTGAAGTGTTTAATTCTTCTTATGATGTTGGCATCTAACTCATTAGCTATAACATTAAGTTGTGGTTGATTCAACATTTGACTACTTTTTTATTTAATTGCTTGACCTTTTATTTATTCCATCTAAGTCATGGGTCATTTGAAAACTTTTTCTTTTCTTTTTTCTTTTTTTTTTCCATATCGTTTGGTAAACTTGGTTGAGTATCCTTATAAAGTTTAGCATGTGTTACCTTCTAATTAGCTCATAGTTATCTACTTAGTATATTATCATTATATTATTATTTAATAAAATAATATAATAAACAATAAAAAAACCTAAAGATGTTAACAAATGGAAAAGCCTAGCTGCAACCATCCTCCTCACAGGCCAGCACCACTTTGGGAAGGGTAATGCGCTTTGGGGTGCCTGGGAACTAAGCCCCCGCTCAAGCCCAAAAACTCAAATAGATTAGTAGCCTAGTTGAATTCCAATGGAACTTTAATATGAATCGATTTTGAATTGAGTTCGTATATCAACATTGTTTTGATTTGAAATAATATATATATATCTTTATATATGTATGTATATATTTACTAAATTCAAGCGTAGACGAAGTTCATAGTGCAAACGATTCGATATTACACACAAGGGAGAATTGTGATATATCTTGTTCATTTCTTTATGAAGCTGGAATCTAACTCATTAGCTATAACATTAAGTTTTGATTAATTCAATATTTGACTACTTTAATATTTATTTTCTTGACCTTTTATTTATTTTATTTAAGTCATCGATAACTTCAAAACCTTCTGTTCAGTTCGTTGTAAACTTCTTTGAATATTCCTATATATATAATTTAGTATGTGTTACCTCCTAATTAGCTCATAGTTACGTATTTAATAAATTATTATTATTGAATATATTTAATTAAATAATATAATAAAAGATAAAAAACCAAAAGAAATTAAAAAAACAAAAATTCCTATCTGCAACCCTTCTCGCCCATAATCTACCGCCACTTTGGGAAGGGTCACACCATGCGCTTCCGCCTTACTTGTTAGTGAGCTCGTCGTTGGTGCGACCTCACCTTAGGAAAAAAAAACCGAAAAAAAGCACGCCCAATAAACAAAAGCGTCGGAAAATATGCTTGCAATAATAAGAAAAAATTGCAAACTTATACTTTGAACTTTAGGATTGCAGCTTGGGCTGGATTATTATTTTTTTATTCTTCTTATATAAAAAATAGACAGACTAAGCCCGTGCCCAAGCCTAAAAACTAGTTACAGTAAAGCCATTTTGTGCCTCATGGTTTGATAAAAGGTGGATATAAAATCAATGGGCTCATGAACCACTTCCAAAGGTCCATGCTTTCACCTATAATAGGCTCATATTTATTCTGCAAGATTGAGTGTCTTCTTCCTTCTCTCTCCGCCCTTTTTTTTTTTTTTTTTGTTTTTTACCATATATATACAATTGTAAATTTAGATTTTTTCTTTTTTCTTTTTTGTGCATTATTTATATAGATAGAAATGAATTTGACCACTAAGGGGACAAGAAGATGTCCATTAACTGACTTTAGAAGTTGGCAAAGACTAATCGTGTCTGAGTAGGTTTGGTCCAACCTCCTCTTTAGAAGCAGGTAAAAAAATAATATAGCAATAATACCCTCAAAATGTCCATTAACTAGCTTTTCATTTCTTGAGAACATACAATCTGATTCCTTTCATAATCTAGATCTCCCATTTTCCTAGCCACAAAATATGCAAGAGACTAGAAAACTTTGCAAATTGATGGATTAAATTAGAATAAAAATTGGATAGAATGAAAGTGTTAAATTCAATAGTGCGGTAAAAATTGAAACGCCATCATTTAGAAGTAATTTTTTCTACTTTTATATATGTAGTAAACGGAAACATTACATATATCATCAAATTCTTTTCTACATATTTGTGTAAAAATAATTATGTTTGAGAGATCACAAATATTATAATAAATGCTAATATACTCTCTTAAAGAACTTCAAGGATATTGAAGAGTTGTAATTGACATTATTATTTGGAATAAACGATAAAAAATGGAAAATAAAAAAAAGAATTAATTACAAAAAGATCATCTTTTTTATGGGGTTTTTGTGAAGAGGGGACTTACGTTTTCATTTTTGATAAATGGATAACTAGAGTTTATTAATTTTTTTTTTTAATTACTCAAGAAGACATGTCGTGTCTTTCTATTGGCTTATTTAATTATTATTTTTTCAACTTTCTTATATTTTCTTTTTTTTTTAAATGAATATTGCCAATATTATTAATTTATATTATTTAGTAATTGAATAAACCGATGAAAAGATGGCACCTGTTCTTCTAATGTTCTTAACATAATAAATTTGTGTCACTTATTTGTCAAAAATGAAAATACAGGTCAATTTTATGCAGAACCCCTATGATATAGGTTACCTTTATGCAATTTACCCTATGAAGGAAAATGACTTAGACAAAAAGGGAATTGGAAGTTCTAGACTTTTTTTTTTTTTTAAACTTATTAATAGTGCCAAAACATTAATATTGAAGTCAATTTATCATTTTTCTTCCCATATTATCTTCATAAATAAAAAGAACGATTATTTTGTAGGGAGGAAAAAATTTCTCTTTCAAATCGATTCCCTTTCTTCTCTCATATTTTTCAAATAAAGAAAAAGTTGATCTTTTCTCTTTCCTTGTTCAATTCTACTCATTTCTATATATAAAGGTTGAACTTCATAAGATGTTGATAAGAAGACACCCTAGAAAACTCATCTATTAAAATGACCTAATCACTATGTAAAGTAAATAATGAATTTATGAAAGACACGGATTAAGGAATTTTTTTCCAATAAAACTATCAACAAAGTTGTTTTATGTTGATAGTTTTGATATGATAATCGTTATAATTATTGTTGTCAAATTTAGATTAACCTTTCAATTTAACACTCGGTGAATTTTTTTTTTTTTTAATTTTTGATCTTCTCTTATATCCGAACCAATTATTCAATCCCTGTTTAATAAAGGCACTCTTCCCCCCCTATAAAAAAAAAAAAAAGGAAGCATATAAAAAGTAGCAATTTTCCACTCATATCTAGGTCTCATTTGGATTTGGTGGTAGCCACACTTTAGATCAATCTTTGAAAATATTCATATACCATGCAATTCATCGAGCATATCATCTAATCGTAAGATCAGATATTGATACTTAATAGCGATCTTGTTGATAGCTTGGATCAATATACAATCTCCAAGAGACATCCTTCTTCAACACTAGGATTTCTGGCATGATATAGGGGTTCATGCTCTCTCGAACATATCCATGCTCTATCAACTTATCAACTTGCTTCTTTAGCTTGGTTGCTTGCTCAGGATTGAGCCTATAAGCAGGTTGGTTAGGTATAGCTACTCCAGGCTGGAGATCGATACGATGCTCTATACCTCTTACAGGGGGTAAGCCTTTTAATAACTCGATAAGAAATGAGTTGACATCCTCTTGAAGCAATGTCTGTACCTTGGCAGGTAAAGCTCCGACTTCTTTGAACTCCAATGGTCTTTTGACCAATAAGAGTATACACTCTTCCGTCTTAACATCTTTAGAAAATTAGGCTTAGGAAATCACAAAAGACTTCTTCTATAGTGATCTAGTAATCTTCTCTTGTGACTCTTGAACTTTTTTAGGGCTCATTAGGGTTAGTATAACCTTCTTCCCATCCTTCTAAAGCATATAAGTGTTCTTATACCCATCATAAAGTACCTTCAAATCAAATAGCTAGGGTTGGCCAAGTAGTATGTGTTAAGCACACATAGGTAGGACATCATACAACACCTCATCCTTATATCTGTCACCAACAGTAATGGGCACTTTAACTTGCTTGGCAATGGGTTAACCTCCCTTCTCATTTAGCCAATGAATCTTGTAAGGCTTAGGATGTAAGTAAGTCAGCAACATCAAAGCCTCTACAGATCATTGTGCTATGACATTGGTACAACCCCCTCCGTCGATGATCAAAGCACATAGTTTTCCATTCACTTAGCAGCTTATATGAAAGAAGTTCTCTCTCTGTTCATTCTCATCAAAGGTAAAGGCACTGAAAGATCTTCATACAACCATACAATAGTCTCTCATTTCAAGTTGAGTCACGATGTCCATATATTCTTGAAACTCTTCTAGCAATTGATCGACTTCCACTTCTTCTTCCTCCCCTTTACTAGCACTCTCCACTTCAAAGTGAGGCTTGTCTCCCTTAACAGTCATGACATGTTGATTCGGGCACTGACTAGCAACATGTCAAAAACTAAGGCACTTGAAGCACTTGATTTCTTGAGTCTTTCGCCTTAAGCTCTAAACTTAGTCCTTCTTGACCATAGGCTCCTCGGCCTTAGTCTTACGTTGGCCATCATCATGTCTACTTAGCATCTAACCTCAACGGTCCACCTTAGAGTTATACTGAGCTCAATCATATCCAAGTTGGCTCTACATACCAGTTCTGCTATGGCAAGTTAGGTCAACTACTTTGTTCAAGACTAAGTTAATTTCATTTCTATCTTTCGACTCTTTATGCTACTCAAATGATCTCATCCAAATTTCTAAACCTCTACACCTATACTACATTACCAGTCTCGGATCTCAATCTAGAAATGAACCTTGCTATTATTTACACTTTAGGTACATCAACATCACAATGGATCATTAGCAGTTAGAACTCTCGAACATATTTATCTACAAATCGGCTGCCCTACTTAAGTTCCCAAAGACATCGAAATGTGTCTTATTCATAATGTTCTAGCACAAATCTACTCCTCAAAACTCTCTTCATCTCGCTCCATGTTCAAATTTCACGTCGAGCTCACTGGTGTACATTCTGTAATTTTTTCCACTACATTGTTGTACACTTAGAAAATTCTAAAATAGCTACTCGAATATGAACCGAATTTTGATAATCATATAAATTAAATATCTTCTCAATCTTCTCATCCCAATCTAGGTAGTCATCAGCAATACCAGACCCATTAAGGCTCAATTTCTACACTTTAAGATGCTAGGCCCCCTAGGAGCATGGAGCCGCGTTCCTCTAACCCATCAAACTACTCTTCCTCCTCCCTATAATCTTTAACTTCATCTAACTTAAGTCTCCTCCTTGCGAACCTCTCAACATGTCGAAGTGGAGCAGGGTTTACATTAACAATTTCAAGTGCTCTAGGTTTAACTACTTATCTTTTCAGCCTATCTCTCATATCTCAGTCTTGTTCATCAACTCTCTCTTATGGCCTAGTCTTTACCGCCCTTTATGTAAAGATAGCCAAGTTAGCAACAATAGCAATAAAGTCTTGCAATTATTCATCAATAGTTCACAAGGTCTATTAGGTAACATAACTTAGACCATGAGCATCACTTTCAGCATCATTAATCTCTCTTTGAACACTAAGGTTCAATATTCTCAATACAAAACTTCAAAAGTCCACTACTCAACACAAGATTACACACAACTTTCAAAATAAAATAATGCACAATAACTTAAGAACTTGCCCTGTTTTCCACTTGAGAAATAGAGTATAACAAAATATACACTATAACAAGGATTGCTATAATACTAAGCTTCGATCGTAACCTCAAGCTTTGATATTAGGATTATATGATGTGCCTATGTGCTAAGTTGATCACTAGGGCTTACTATAAGAAGTAGTACGAATGGGCCCTTCGAAATATTGAAGAATGAAGGAATGGAAAAGTTGACAAATATAATAGCTTCCGTAAAGTTGCTTAGAGGATATGATGCACCAACGAATACAACATGACTTAGTACTTCATCTAACATGACTCACAAGTTAATATTAAGGTCCACTCACCACTAATCTCAAGTCACTCAACAAGATTAGATAAAAGTGTAGAAAAAATATACTCTGAGAAGGGTATCTTGCAAGAACAAGCATATTCAATATTTGTAAAGGTGTAAAATAATTTTAGGTGTAGTAAGTCCTTAAGACAATATAGAAATATGCGCAATTACAATAAAATGTAATACAATAATACTAACTTAGTACATTACAAAAAGGGTAAAAGGGTACAAGCAGTACAAAGGAATATAGTACAATATCACATAAAGGAATGAAAAGTGGCCTACCATGATTAGGTCCACATTTTAGGATCTTGGGGTGTTGTGGATGAGTAGAGTTGATGTTAGGGCTGCTATTGATGAGTTGTGCTGGGAGCTCTAAGGTGATTAAATGATGCTGCAAGTTCAATAGGTTGGAAAGAGATAACTCAACGTATAGTGTCCTTAACCTAGCACTTAGCAAGTTGACCTCAACACTCAGCAAGTTGGCCTCAGCACTCAATAGGTTGATAACTAGGCTAAAGTCCGAGTAAGGAAGGGTATGTTTGAGTTGGGCCCTTAGAGAGTTCATCTGCAACTCTTGCATGTACAGGAGGTTGTCCTTAGTTGTTTGACAAGAGAAAGTCCTCCTGGTGAGAGATTGGAGGCCATGGAGGCGAGCGCAAGTGATGAGTTTGAAGGTCTGCAATCCATAACTACTAATGTCAGCCAAGAAGGGCACTAGTTGGGGCTTCAGGTAATGGTAGCCGTTCATCATCAAGTTGCTCCTAAGTTTTTGAACCCCAATCTTGTAGATTATCATCTAAATTTCCCATTTACTTAAAATTGCTCTAAAATACCTTAAAAATTTTCCATAATTTTCCTTTACTTTTGAGTGTCATGTGTCTAAAGAGTTTAAAATGAGGGTAGAGATGGATTTTTTATGGTTGGTTAGATAAGGAATAAAATACCAAGTGGCAAGTGGTTTTACAAAATCACATACAAATGTTATGTGTCTAAAGAGTCTAAAATGAAGGTAAAGACTGGTTTTTTATAATTAGTTAGATAGGGAACAAAAATGCCAAGTGGAAAATAGCTTTACAAAATCACATACAAATGTTATCTACACCCATAGTTTTGCATAACAAGACTGTGTGTCCATGGTTTTCTAAAATCCATGAGTTACATCCATAGTTTCCTAAAACCATATATACAATTGATTTATTATTTTTTTTAGTATACTTTATTATATTTTAATTCTTAAGTTGGTTATTAGTTTTATATGGAAACTTCTATTAAATATTTTGCGACTCATGCTCTATTAATTCACTTAATTATTTATATTACTTATTTTAATTTTTTTAATAACATTTATAACTTTTCTTTTCTATTTAATATTTTTTTTAATCCTATTATGGATTTTAAGCTTAAACAAACTTTCATAAACACTCTAATTAGATGCTTAAAATTCTAGGATTATACTTAGTTAATTCTTTTATGTATTATCTTAAACATCGTTTCATGATATTTTGTTAAATTTTATTTTTTATTTTATTTTATTTTATATTTTGTTCAAGACTGAATTAATTGGATTTCAAATTTTATGGTTTTCTTGTTATAACAAATAATGAGTAAATTTAAAAAATTTTGGCTTTTTACTTTTATTAAAATTCCATTCCATATACCTAAATTCTTTATGTAGTTTAAACTAATTTGTGATCCTAATCATGTTTTTCGAGTTGCAACTAGGTGATTTTGCTAAACATTCTAAAATTTGACGCTAAGATCCTATTTGCTAAAATGTGAGTCTCACACTATACCTCGCCTAATTTTAAAAATATTACACCAGTGCTCATCTAATTCTTCATCTTCTCAATCTACACCTATAAAATTTCCTATTGCTCTTTATGCACATTATATCCCATGCTATTTATTCAAATGTGCTAGAATTCTTCCCATTGATATCAACAATTCTAATAGCTTTTACTTGAACTCGCTCTCATAACATTGCCTACATAACCTACAATTGTTTGTTTTCATTTCCCTTAACATTGTTACTCAATTAAATAGACAATAGCATAACCAATGAATCACAATTCCTAACTACACAATAAGTCAACCAAGACTACAAATAATCACAAACTACAATCTCTTCAAATAACTACATGCCAAATCCTAACCTTCCCTAAACCAAAATTAGAAATTAACAAAATCCAATTTATGCCTTTATTATAATACTAATTATGACACATCCAGGAACCATGGATCAATCATAGAATGCCACAATAAAGTAAAGGTTTTATTTTGGTGCTTTACATGTAAAGCATATGAAAAATCCGAAGTTAATACTATGCACTAAAAAAAATTGCACTAGACTATAAGCAATCTGATATTATATACGAAATCAAGAACAACAATCAATATTCACCTAGTTGAAGAAATAGGATTAAAGAGATTAAATTCTTGCAATCTGTGTTCACCTCTAACAAAGTTAATACGAACAATGTTAAGGACCAAAAACCCCATCAAGTTTTCAAATAATGTAATGACTAGTTCAAAATACATTTTAAAGCCCTTATTAAGCTAATCTTCGGTCAGTATAAGCAATAGTGTAATTTAAATAAAAATATAAAATGAACTCTATCTAATAGCAAAATAAAAACTTCATTTGAATGACTTTTAGGTCATTCAAACAAACTCACTTCTTTTGAATGTTGCTACAATTCCATTTGAACAAACATGGATACAAGCTTCAGGAGGGTCACTTTGTTTGAATGCCTCAAAGGGACATTCAAATGAAATGGCTCATTAGTTATCTTTTAGTTCAAGGAGGTACTCAATTTGAATGCATTCAAAGAAGTGAGTTCCAGTGCTCTAATGCACTTCATTTCGATGCATAACAGGGCCACTAGAATGAAAGTTATTGTAATGTACAAAACTCTAATGCTATCATGTTTTAAACGATCCTAACAAAGCTTGAATGACCTAATAAAGCACAAGATTGATGGATAACTCTTGAAATAGGCTCAATTTTCCTCCACTAAGCATTTTAGCATAAATTAAGGGTGAGTTAGCAAGTCCTCAAATCTAGTTCTAGTTTTTAGACAAGACGACACAAGATTCCTATCACCTATAATTTTGAAAATTGTAAGATTCCAAATTAAATTCATAAAGTCTCCAAATTAATGTAAAAATTCAAAATTAATGCATCAATGTTGTTCTTAACCATTTAACATGCATAAATCTCAAATTGTGTATCAATTTTGTACATACTTTATTGGCATGTATTATTTATGTAAAATACTGGAAAATAGGATTCTAAAAAATTGTTCTCTTGTGATCAATACTTAAAAGTGTAATTAGGATTTTACTAAACATGGTTAACTCGTTACATGAAATAATGGAGTGATTACTAATTGCGAGAACATGTATTTTTTCAAAAAATCACATCAATTTTTACATGTATGCAAGTTAATTAGGTACTTATCTTGATTTAATACAATTTCTAAAGTTTGACCGCATAATAACAAAATTAAATTGAGCTTGCATAAAATTTTTGAGTTGAGCTTTTCTTTTACAATCAATTTTCAATAATGATGGCTAGACTTAAATTTTGCCATCAATTAGAGATTTTTAGGATTGTGAAGTGTTATTAGAGAAACCAAAATGAGAGAATGGGAGAAGGAGAGGGAGATTTATAAGGGGAATAAGTACTTCAATTTATAAGGAAATTTTAAATGAAATTTCAAAATGTGAAGTATACATATAAATAAGTCACTATGTCAATGTAGCCATACGTAATTTCTAAGGAAGGGTGTAATTTTTCATTAATATGGTCCTTGTACAAACTTTCATATATATATATATGTGTGTGTGTGTGTGTGTGTGTGTGTGTGTATGTGTGTATGTGTGTAATTAATAAATTAGTTTAGCTATTATTGTAACTTTTCAATAACTTTAGAGAATTTTTGTAGTTCATTGCTTTACCAATGAATTTTCAATTTGTATTGTTAAGTTACATTACAGGTGTAGATCAAGAAATTCGGTTACAATGATTATGTACATACAGCATAAGTTTTGCACTACACATAGCTTAAAGAAGTGATGTAGAATGACACATGGAAATAATTTAGAAGAGAGATGGGAAAAAGAAGCAAATAATTTTAAGGAAGTTGAACGTACATATGATAAGTTAATGAGTTATAAAGTATCAACTCCACTGTTATTGGGGAGTGATAACATGTTTTTTGACTTGAATCATGTTAGATTATTTAGGATAGCAATTTGACAACATGACATCATTTCTTTGGATTTCTGAATTTTCCTAAATTAGAAGGAACTTTTAAGTATTTGTAGAATTTAGCCATCGACCTTGTAATTCAACCCAGAAGATAAAGCTGAAGTTGTCATTGGGTTTTCTAAATCCCATTTTTACCCTCTATGGTAGGCATGTGATACTCATCCATACTCCCATGTTACATGTGGTGTAATTTTTAAGTACTTGTATTCCTTGGATAACTTGTACAAAAATACATATTTAGGTTACTGAGGATATAAAATAAATTAGGTTCATAAATATCACACTTTTAGTAGTATAAGGAGAGAGGAAAAAAACAAGAGTTTTAAAAGCTACGCATATGCAGTTTTCATAATTATAATTTTTAAAAACTGAATGAAAAGAAGCAAAACTTGAGTGTAAATGCCAATTTTCAAGGACCACGGAGAATAGATTAATTCAATTTAGACACTCAATAGATTTGACAGATATATGTAGGCTTTGTTATTACGTGCAACCCAGTTAGTGTGTGCCTGTGTGTGTATGTCTATATATATATATATATATATATATATTACAAATAGAGGTAATCATTGTATGGGTTTGGACAGACCTACAAGAGTCCGCACCCAACTCGGTAAAGGCCGAAGTTTGACTACCCCTAATTGTTGTCCAGCCCGACAATCAAATTCAACCAAGCCCGACCACCCTGTATAGGCCCGATTACTTTTATACTACTTTATCAATGAAAACCATCTAATTAAATTTTCTTAATACCTGTCAAGTGTTAAAAGTTAAGATGACGTATATCTCTATCATTGAGCATTACCAGAAAAATTGATAAAATTATCGAGATAGAAATTAGGAACAATTGCAACTACACCCCAAAATAATTGGTTTCGTAGAAAAAATTTCCCATAACTTTCAAGTAAATGTATACATGCCGGCAAAACTTTACTAATAATTAGTATCATGTAAAAAATAATTATGCAAATAAAGGATTTTCGAGGTTGAAAGCAATTTATTATATTAAAAGTTATGAGGAAAGAGGAGAGTTTAAAAACCTGTTGTAACCTGAACAACAGTTTTAACCCTATAAATTAGAAGTAAAACAATCGTACTGTCAACTTCTATTACCAAAATTTAAACAACTTGATTTGTATATCGACCATCAATTTCACTTTCAATTCATTAAAGAATAGAATAAGTGTCCGCATCGATTGTTTTTCCCTCGTATATTTTCAAAAGTCTTCTTACAGAAACTATTTTGGAGATCAAACGTTATTACAGGCAATATCTACTCTGCCCAATAAGTGAAATAAATTAGAGCAACTCGAGCAAGGAGCTTCCCGGATGGCGAAATTTGGAGTGTAACCTTTCCTTTTCTCATTATTTGATAAACAATTTCAGGTAACACGAGAGCAGATGAAAAACATCTGTCATTTACATTAACGAAATTAGCAAGAAACCAAAAATTTTAATTGGTTGAAACTAAACAAAACTTAATATTGAACGACAAAATCCAGATCAGCTCAAAGATTGCTTTCACAAATCATCCATAACTCTATTAGCTAAGGTACCACCAAGTACTACCCAACGTAAAGTGTTAAGAAATTTGGCTCACATTCCAGAAAACCTACGTAAATTCACGATTCACCGACAGCCTAAAGAATGTTCGAGTAATAACTCCATACATAACTTCAAATACTCATCTTGAAAAAGCTCAACATAAAAGCCACATCCACACACACCTAGGTATTGTTTGTTGAGTAAATTGGAGAAGCTATAAAATTCAATGTAAATCGAATAGTCTTGTCCATCACAGAGTTGATTGCCGCCGTTCATCCATGTTCCAAATGCAAATCGAAGTCTCACAACAAGAATTAGACTAAACACTACATTAATGTGATACCGATTGGCATCATTCGACTCGTATGAAGAGAATTAGTACAACTTAATATCATAAACAACCAAATTAAGAAATGATAGCTGAACTGAAAAGTAGGAAATGGAAAAGGAAAAAAAGTGTCTTCCCCCATGAGGCAGCAGAGAAATGAAAATCGCAATAGCAGAGCCAATTTCCAACTAAGCATAACGTACATATATTTACAGAAATTTCATTATATGTAAAGACAAAGTTATGATAAGGATTCAGATTCTTCATATGAATAAATCACAAACTTTAGAAAAGAAACATGCAGCCATGGACGCACCGCCACATTACAGACTCTAAAAATCCCTACTTCACTGGCCATGCCCATGTGCAATCAATACCTTGAACAGGTTTGTGCCCTGCAACAAGAACTGCTTTTAAATAAAGGGTCCAAAATAAACACCAGATCTCCACGGGGCAAACAAGTAGAAGCCAGATTGAGATGGTAGCTCCTAGATATTACCTCGGTGAACGGGAAATTGATCGAGAACGGGAACGAGCATGAGAATGTGGAGGAGAACGAGAACAAGAAGGAGAACGAGAACGTGAGCGGGAATAGTATCTTCTGGAACTCCTCCTACTTGGACTTCTGCTAGTTCGATACCTCCTGCATTAAGCACATTTTCCATAATATAGAAACCAAGGGATACTGGTATAGCAAAGTAATAATCATGCCAGAAATACACCACGTACAGAAAGTCATCAATAGGTGGCAAAAATACTTCGAATTGGGCATCCACTTGGACAAGTGAAACCGCACTCATGTGACAGCAACAGGTAAGAGGATAGCGAATTCATATTGGTGCAGTTCAGCTAAACGGAGTCATATAATAATTAACAAATCTTATTACTATAATATTGAGAAAAGGAAAAAAAAAAAAAAAACCACAAAAAGCTTGTTGGGAAAATTAGGAATTATTTTAGCATTAAGAAACTACATATTTATTTTATTTATATTCTTCTTTATAAATTATATTTTTTGTTGGTCCTAGTTAAGCAATTGAGAAAGGGGGCTGAATTTGCTTTCCAAATTTTAAACTTATTGAAAATCCCCTTTTCATTACTTGGTCTATTTAATGGCACAATAAGAATATGAAAGCAATAATGAAATTTAAAGTGCAAAAAAATTAAAAAGTAAAGAGTTCAAAGAAGATCAAGCAGTAAAACTATAGCAGTTTTGCCTTATTCATCAGTATATTCTTCCAACTCTACTGCTAAGGATCCACTCATCCATTCTGTTGTTTCACTACATAAACTCAAATAAAATTGAGAATAAATCTTGCCAAACTTGGCTTCAATTGCTCAATATCTCCTAGCTTCTAACAAAAGCTAACACATATCAATAGTAATTCTACCTCTCAAATACAGGCAAAATAGCTCAAAGAAGAATGACGAAAATACAAATGAGGTGCTCTTTGAATTCCACTCAAAATAAAATACAATTAACATTTAACAAGACTAGATTAGCTCGGATGCAATTTAATGAATTGTAAGCTTCGCAAGTTTTTCTTTTCTTCTGAGTGCTCGAGATTTTTCTTGTAGTCTTCAAACTGGATTTTCATGTCTATATATCTTGAAATGAGCAAGGCCAGCTTGGAGAAAAAACTGGAATTTTAGACCGATTCTTTTAAGTGTTATAGAATGCCGTTGCATCCTTTGGACTGAAAAATGAATCCAATAATATTTGGGAAACATCTTGAACAGCAGATAGGCTAGGACTTGATAAACCTCAATTTGAATTTCAAAGGGACGTCTTGAAATATCTTTGTCCAAATCCCATAAAATCAGCCCTTGATCTTCATCTGAAATAGATTCTAAAAAATTACCAAGTTCTGATAGTAATATCCTTGCACCAGCTGATTTTTTGAGCCTCTGATTTAAATCTTGTAAGTATGCCTTATAGAAATCTGAAACAACTCCTTTAAAATCTGGACACATCTCATAATTTGAATTTAAAACATTCCAACAAGTATCTGAAATATATACAAAAATCTTGAACCTTATCTCGTTTCAAATTCAAAAGCCAAAACTTGAAACCCATATCACTATACATGTCATTTAAATCCCACAAAATACCATCTAAATCTCACATCTAATTCAATCAATCTCCATAAATTATCCTCATAAATATTTCCACAAATCTAATCATTTTTGAACTAAGCTTATCCAAAACATATTAGCTTCTATGCTCTATACTTTTAATACCATCAACCCGAAACACCTACAATAAGTTCTACATCCAATCCTTCAAAATTTGCCAACCAAAATTCTCTCTACTTGACATTCTGTCTCCATAGTTGAAGTCTTTAAACAAAATCCCTTCTACATTAAATTGTACACCATACCGACCAACAATCCTTTGTTCTCAAAACATCCTATGTTTTTATATCATTCTTCACATTTACCTATTACAACATCTTCTACAACACCCAAACTTCCACGGATTACTTCTTATCAATCTAGTCCTTTATCTTTACAGCCTTAACACCCTCTTTATTAGGTTTCATTTAATCTGAATACTTGCAAAACATGTTAGAAAGCATTAATTACTTTAGCTATTATCAAAACTTAGAGAGAAGTCAACATTTTTATTTAGGAAAAATTAGCAACAACAATCTTCTAAAGATAAGTAATTTCACAAGAGTATAAACAAGTTGAATATTATAGATCTTACAAGATTGGGAGGTTCCCTCTTAATAAACCTTAATACATTGGAGGTTATCTTAACAAGCCATCAATCCCCAATCAATGTTGGTCCCAACTGCAACTAAGGCTGTTGGGCTCAAGCTCAAGCTCAAGCTCTAAATCTAAGTGAACTCAAGCTCAAGTTTGACACAAGATTCAAAGCTCTAAATATAATTGAGCTCAGTTGAGCCTAAACTTTTTCACTCGAATAAGCTTTGATTATTTTAGCTCAAGCCCCAACAGAAGTCATATATGATAAGCTTGAACTCGACCTAGTTAGGCTTAGGTTTATGATCATTTATTTTTAAAAATTATGATATGTTCAATTAATATTATATCTCAAACCGAGCTTCTGATCAATTTACAGCTCAAACTCAAGCTCGATTGGACTCAAGCTCAACAAAGCCTAATGTATACCTAGTAGCCAGTTTGATAAACTATTAACAGCTAGAGCTCAAGCTCAACTTGATGCAGCCAAATCAATTCTCAAACTAATACCAAGTCAAACTCAAAAATTTTCCAGCAAGTATGGTTCATTTATACCCTTAGTCCAACCTTAAAGGAAACTTAACAAATTGAAACACGATCAAGACACCAATTCAATAGTAAGTAGCCCATTCACTAGATCCTCGTTTCATAATAATTTGGTACTGAAGCCAGTCATCACAGAGGAATCTAGGATTTGAGAAGACATACTTTCAGCCTTCTTGTAACAATATTGAATTGATCCAACAAAGGAGGCCAAGGAAAGATAAAATTTAACCACCCAAACCAAAGATCAGGCATACCAAATGGGAGAAATGAAAATTGAGAAGGCTCAAAAAGAGGGAAGAGAGGCTGCCACTAATGTGAACATGCAACCAACTGCATGCACTGACCTTGCCAACTGCAATATGCATGGTGTGCAATCTCTCCAAGCCACAAAATGTGCTAGTAGCTATTTGAGCATTGTAAGCCTAGATCATAAAGGTGAGGAAAGAGATGGCAACCCAGATTGGGCAATGGCAACCAGAATGCAGCTTCACTGACAACCCTCTTTCATGGTTGAGCAAGACAAAAATGTCACGAAGATGATTGAAGGAGTTAAGCCACATGCAATTTAGACCTCCAATCAATGGCAACACCTTGATTGAGTCAACAGAACCATGTCAGACTGGATCAAAGGAAAACAATACTAGGCAGTTCCAAGGATTATTTGCTCTGGATCAGCATCCCTCTTCACTTTGGTGTTATCTGAGACAACTCGAGTCAATGTGTAGTTCAAAAATCCTTCAAACGTGGCTACTGCAACAAATCTGGCCAACATCCATGAGATGAAGTTGTAGCTCCACTGTCAACAAGACAAGTAGTTGCAGCATTGGTAGGAAGGGAGTACAATGGAGGTGAATGCAATAGAAGTTATGGTACTCTGTGGATTCTTAACAAGTGAGTTGCTTGACCTAAGAAAAGACAATTGTGCTTCTAACTAAAACCACCCCCTCACTCATGGGCACCACTTCAAGAAGCTCATGGTTAGAGTCAGTTAACGAAGCTGAGTAGGAGGAGAAAGATTAGGTAGGAAAACTGTTAAGTTATTGGTCCAATGTGAACTTTGGGGGCAAGCTCACAGTCCAGGAAGGGAATAATGTTAGGAATATTAGGAATATTTTTTATCAAAATTTAGGGATATCTTCTATTAATGGGAAAAAACACAAATTTGCCATATGTATTTTTCTTATTTATGCATATAAGAAGGTATTGTTAGATTTATTTTTATCTTTAATCGGGTAATGCTAAGAATGATGAACATATATAAATAAGTGATAGCAATAAAACAAGCATAGTATCATCCTAAAGTTATAACCCTGAAAGGACAGGAAGGATCCCTCTCAACAAGCCTTCAAAGACCAGGGTGTTCTCTCCAACAAGGCTCAAGTCCCAATCACCATGTGCAAGGGAAGAACCGTAACAAACTAAAATACATTCCAGACATTGTTTTGTGGTAAATTTCCCATTAACTAGATCATTAAGTCAAGCACATATCAAAGCTTGGCATAGAGATGAAAGTTGCATAAAACCTTCTTATTCCCCACAAGTAGATCAAAATTACATCTTCACATGGTTGTAGAAATTCAAGTAACCAGTCATCTTATCATATCGATATTTATATTTGATTAATAATTATACTTGTAAATCGTAGTATGAAAATAAAATAAAAATTGTCCTTGCAGCATTATTTATAATTACACAGCTAATGTGAAAGAGCGACGGAAAAAGGGACAGTTCAGAAAAATTAATAGAGGTGTCCAAATAAACACAAATCATTTAATACTTTTCCAAGATAAATTTATGCAAGCTTTCCTAGATTGCATGACCAACAAAACTATATACTTAGATTTTCAACAAACTACTCGTAAAATGCAGAAGGTACAACAATTGAAATAAATCAAGGCAGTAAAAATTATTGGAAAAAATTAGTTTATCATTTTTTCCAAAATAAAAGACAATTAATTGATGATTGGGGGAGAAAGAGAGATTTTGAAAAAAATCCCCTGTAGAATGGTGACACGTGAATCAAGTAAGGCATCTGTAACCCTAAGATCATATGAAGTTAATATATTTAATCCATGAAGCACACATCAATACCAGGTTTTCCTGATAAAAGATCAGCTGATGTAGAGTGGGAGGGGAAAATTTTATCAGATTAAGTATACAAAATATATAATTAGGCAGTTAAAATTTGTACATAGACACACAAGTTCCTTGGAACTGCCTGTATCAAGTCTTCATTCCTGTTCCCTCATTTATAAATATCAGTTTCCTCCGTTTAAAAATGAGGACTAACACGTAACAAGGATTCAATTTTTGAAGATAGACATAGCAAAAGGAAACAAAAGTAACATGAAGATGTGGCATGGATGAGAAATTTGATAGCACTGAACCAATGATGGGAAATCATCTATAAACTACAAACAAGGAAATGACAAACTTAGCCTAATGAATACAGGTTAGAGAAATTATAAGCAGAAAAGGCAATTATAGCATGCATGATAACATATGTCATTTTATATCCTTCTTACCAAGATATACCGCTCAGACATAATCATTTCCCAACAAAGAAACCTCTTAGTCCCCATCACTCAATATGTCCAACATCCAACATAAGTTTACCTAGGAGGTGAGCGACTATAGCTTCTGCTGCGACTCCGATGCCTGTAACGACCTAATCGGTTTGTTTCTGCTAGTTTTTCCAGCCTCTGACGCTCCTGTTCTCTCTTCTTAGCCATTTCAGCAGCAGTATCTTTTTTAACTGTAATTACAAAATGTCATCAGCACAAACGCAAGAATACACCCTGCAGCACATCATCACAACACCAACTTGCAAGTAAGAGCCTCCCTTACAAGAAGAGAGGCCTAATGTGAACAAGTGAGAGATTCTGTGCAACATCTGGGAATGCATGCATGGAGAGACAGGAAGAGACTTGGCATTTGAAGGTCATACTTTGTTTGTTCAGCTGCCTACTCATTATCCTTTTCAGTCGTTCCTGAGGAGTTTCTTTTTTCTCTCCCTGCGGTTGTTTTTGAGATCCACCAGTTGCTGTAGCCTTAGTCAATTTTGCTAAAGCTGAAGAAGTGCTGATGCTGCAAAGAAAATTAGAATTGAAGATGAATTAGATAAGGCCATAATGCTCAAGGTATGCAGAGTCACGAGCATGCATCACAAACCATCATACACCACCATATCCAAAGGCCTGAAGGGAGTAGGAAGAATACCATGCTGGACATTTAAATACCTTGTAGATGGTTTCTGTCCTCTTGTGTCCTTTTCCTTGTCATGGAAAACACCAGAAGCAGGATCAACATGCAGTGCTTCAAGTATATGACTGGATGATGGCCTGAAACAAAGCAGGGTCATTAGAAATGGTAAATCCTTCGTGCAGCTTGATTGCATTAATAGAAGGTCCACAGTAAAAGTATTTGCATCACATAAAGAAGTGTCTTTCCTTTCTCCTTTAGCAGTCACGCCGACTACCTAAACCTCATCTATACTATTACGACCAGAAAAGTTTGCTCTATGAAGGAAAAGCTGGAGCCAGAAAAGACTGTCCAATTATCTTTTGCAAGAAGTAAAGGTCCAGTGCTCCGACCGGTTCAACACATCAGCATGATAAGGAGGAGACGATGGTGGAGTAAGTCCTGCAAGCTTCAGTCCCTCGGTATCACCAGAGCTCCCGAATTCAGTTATGTATTCTATCTTGGGAGTCCTTGATTTGCTTCTATGGCCATCATCAGCATTTCCTCCACGGGAATGACGCCTTGCGAATGATGGTGAGTAAGAACGTGATCTTGATCTGGACCTGCATAATAAAGCAATAGATTTTGTAACATTCAACTTGGTTCTGGTGTGAGGTGGGAGAGAGGGTGGGAGGGTGGGGAGGTGGGAAGGTGGGGGGGAGGGGAGGGGAGGGGAGAGGAGGAGGAGGAGAACAAAGCTAAATTTCCCTTTGAACACAGTACTGATCACAGACTGTTTTGGGACTTTTGTCGAAGTGAAACCATGATAAACAAGTTTGGGACAAAAATTACAATTATTATGGGAAAAAACAACCACCACCATAAAAGACTTCCAAACAGCAAATTGGTTGTTCCATATACCTCCTAGAACGAGGATAAGCATCATAAGTTGGACTTCGTCGGGACTCCCTGCAATAGAGGGAAAAGTAGGCCACATAAACAACCTGGCATACAGTAACATTCCAACAGAGGATAAATTTTCACAATGCATTTACCAAATACGGGAAAATATCATAACAGAAGGAAATCAAAAACTCAAATGCATCTTAATCTATTGTAAATGTAAGCAAAAAAGTACAACCAACAGAATCATGCTCCACCTATAAGGATCATGATGAAGCACACGAGTCCCCGTAACACGTGCCGCTTCCCTTTCCCTCTCCCTTTCTATTTGAGAAGCCTTCCTTCTCTCCTTTCGACTAAGTTTTCTCTGGATATTACAAATTTGATTAATTTTAATGTTACTAACATCATTCAGAGAACTGATTCAAACAAATTCACAACTCACAATAGCAGGATCGCCTTTAATCACTTCCTTTTGCCTTTTTTCCTCCTCTTTAGCTTTTTTATCCATATGGACAAGCCAACCATATCTTTTCACTCCAAACTCTTTAGCAATAACATCCATGCTTTCATCATTGCTATCATCACTGTTAAATTCACCATCATCATCTTCCTCATCTTCTTCTTCATCATCGTCACTATCAGAATAGATGCTCTCCACCTTTCCATCCGCATCATAAGAAAAACCCACCTGGGAGTAAGAACCCTTGCTTGCAGGCTGTGGCTGCTGGGACCTGCCAATAGAAATAACTAAATAAATAAATAATAATAATAATTACATTGAATTCAAAAATAAACAATCAAAATTTATGGAGCTATTCAATTGAAAAGATTCAACCTGTCAGGAGCAAATAAGGCAGTAGCTTTTGCTTCCATCTCTTGATTCACATGTTGTAATCCTTCTCCATCAGTAACTGTGTATGTACAGAATTTAGCTTGTAAAAAAAGAAGAGAAAGGAGATCCTCGAAAATAGACTGTGATGGCAAGTAACCTTTTTTAATGCATTGCTTTCATAGCTATGAGTTAGACAATGAAGAGAGTGCATCTAAAAACATTCAAACTACAACACACATTATCGAATTCAAAAAAGTACCGACATCCTCTACGCCGATGTTTAATTAAATCCCGATAACGCTCAAAATTAACAAACTCTTCTAATTCTTCTTCTTCCTCAGACTTTTCTTTAACCCGAGTATGTCGAGGCTCTCGAATGAAGTCAAGAAGGGCACGACCATCAAATCTGTTTGCATTAATCAAAATCAAGGAAAAAGTTCCTTATCAGTTCATTAAGCCAGATGGAAAGCTCAAAATAGGGAAAAACCAGTTGATAACTATAGAGGTGCAAAGAGATACTACCTGTCAATTAAAATATCCTCCTTGCCATTCCATGGTATCCTGCAATAAGAAGTAGAACAATATCAAATTCATTACAAGTAAAGAAACCCTAACAAAATGATTCCATAGGCAAAGTAAAGATGCTAACTTGATCAATTAATAAATGAAGAGATACCAACAAAGAGGAAAATTAATCTCGTGTAAATTTTCAAATCTCCAGCGCAAATAATGAAAAACTATGCAAGCCCAATGTCCTTACAAGCATCTAGAGAATATACAAGAGAAAACTAAACAAAAGATTTCATGAACATTGCTCCTCACTGTTGATTAAATATATTTACAGCACAACAAAAATATTATTAGATCTTTTATCGCATGAGAATGAAAGAAATTAAGCATGTGAGGTACAAAATTGTCACAACTCACAATATATTCTTCTCCTTCTATATCAATATATATACTCTTAACGAATTAAACAAGAAGCATCTGCCTCCAAATCTTTAGGCTTTTGCTTATATATAGTTTTATTATCTGTGTAAGCTGCTAATTAAATGCAGAGTTAAAGTCACCATTAATTTTGGGGTACACACCTCGTGATTTTCTATAAGGGAAATCGTTGTCATTCCAAAATATAAAATCTGAATTAATGTCGACTTACTTGCATGTTCATGACTAAATATATCATACATACTATGGTTTTCCCAATAAGTCGTTAATTATAGGGGTGAGCACCTCATGATTTTTTCAAAGGGAACTACTTGTTATTCAACCAATGAAATCTGAATTTTCACACCAACTTATGTGTATGGTGCATATTTATATTGAACTTGTTATATTGCTGCTATTTAGGCTTCTAAATCACTTGTCTCTCCCGCTAAGTTGGTGCTATTATTCAAGCTCAAGTTCCGGATTGAGAATCATGACTCTTTCTATTATATAAAACTCCAGGTCTCACTTCAAGAATCTCCTGGCATGTATACTCACAGAATTAAAGAAGTCAGTGATTATAACTCTTACTGTAGTCTTTGGTATATACTCTAACATATAAAATATAAAATAATCATAAAATTAAAGATAAACTATTTAGTTTATCATTATATTAAAAAAAAAAAAAGAATTTTCATTTCCAAAATCTAAATTATGAAATTATATTAAATTTTTTAACCAAAAAGTCATATAAAAACTTTCCAAAACTCAAATTATACATAACACCCTTCCTGAGATAATAATAGATGCAACACACCATAATATGGGTACCTAAAAAATAAAAAAAAAATATATGTAATATCTAAAATAAATGTTTATTCCCATTTTCCAAAAAAATATAGGTTAGAAATTAGCTCTCAAAATTCAAAATATGGAGAAGTTATTTCAAAATTCAAATTATGCAATAACTTCTTCTCTTTTAAGGAGGGGTTGATTTGAATGCAAAAACTCCCTCTTCCTCCCTAAATAATGTGCAATAGATATAGATATAGATATAGATAAAGAGAGGAAAGGATTTATTATCTTCTCTTCAGATAAATTACTGTTATAATTATTTGCCACCAATGGTACTTAGGCATATGTTTGTTTGCACTTCCTGACTCAAGTAGTCTGATGAATTTAGATTCAGTGATAAGTTAGACAAATATTTTGGTGATTTAGTGCCTCCAGAGCACTTTCCCTCTTTAACTGCCGTGTTGGCTTGTTCTAAAGTCAAATTCCCTGGTTTTGACGATGATGAGTAAGGATGTATATATTAGTTGAATCAGATGAAACCCCATCACATCAGAAGGTTAAAATCGGTCCTCTAAACTGAAGGGAAAGCATTATAATGGCATAGATTTCCATTGAAGAAAACCAATCCCACTAGACCGTCTTAGGAATAACCAAATATTTATTATTGGACTATTACTAATCTCAGCCTAAACATTAACACAAAATTAACTTCATGTCTACCAAAGCTAAATTTTTATTACATCAATTAATCATTTTCAAAGATAAAACCAACTAGAAGCCCAACAGTTCAACATTCTCATATCATACCATTTGAAAGTTGAAACCACTGACCCATATAATCACAGTTCATGGTGACATCTTTATGTATATCCCCCATTCACATCCTAATATTAAATTTAAAATATCAAGACACAAAGGCTAAATCAAAAAAGTGGTAGATTATGATGCAGCTACTTCATTATCCTATAGGCCATCCAAACAATAGGAAAAATCTAGAACACCACCATAGAGCTTGATTTTCCTGTGGATCTCTACTACACAAATTTGACGAATTTGATTCCAATTTTGAATTTTGTATAATTAATTGGCTTTAGTACCCACTTTTTTAAGAACTTGATGATATTTTCTACTTTAGGACATATATTAACTCAAATATCTTTTGATCATTTCAATTGTCATTGCATAGACCACCCTCCAAGTCTTCTGCTACTTGGACCCCTTCCCCTTGGCCTGATTGCACCAAGTTATGATCAAAATGCAACTCCCTGCCCTCTTTCTTTTTATTCCAAATCATGTGTCAATCTTCTAAAGATTGAAACTAACTTGGAAAGAAAAAGATAAGTGAAATAAAAAATAATAATAATCAAATCAGGCCATCTCTGCAATAGGTAAATGCCTCTTTCTTTTTTCTTTTTTGTTTTCAGCGGGGCCACGCAGGGGTGGGGGGGTGGGTAGGGTGGGGGCAGTGTAATTGTAAATACCTCTTTTTCACCTAATGTTGTAGGAATTAGACCTAAATAAATAAATATAAAAATAAAAATAAATTGGCTAGAGGAACCAACACCTAGATTCATATGCATAGTAGAGCATTAATTTTATGTGGACAATGTTTTTATTGCTCCTTGTCTAATATGTTCTACATATAAGAAAACTTAGTACAAGGTCCGAGCAAAAAGTGCAATACCAATTCACTCAAGGAAGCCCTAGCAAAGCCCAAATCCCAACAGCCTAACAACTCTAATTCCTTCAAACCCTGATTCCCGACATTCTTAATCTTAATAACCCTAACAAAAGACTAGATACAATGCATTCTCCCTGACGTTACCACTCCTTGCCAATTGTCCCACCTCGACAACGTTCTCCCAGGCAATGGTACTTTTCTTCATCAGTCGACATTCATATGTTCCGCATAATGGAATTCAGCATCATTGCCACTACTATGTCCATTTTACTTTAAAGTCTCTGGCCCATATTTCATACCTTATTGGCAATGTGACATATTGATGTTGGTAAGACAAGGGCAAACCGCAAGTCAGCATTCCATTGCTTCTAACTACACATTTCTCAGTTGAGAAACAAGATTGCCTTCACCATGAGCTCCTCAATGCCTGTTTCCCCAATGGAACCAGACCTAACACCACATGCAATTTCATGTGCGGCCAAATAAGTAACAGAAACCCAGTAAGTAGGGATGTCAAATTGAAGACTCACTCACCAATACCCAGCCCAAATTATTTAGGAGAAGAAAAGGGAGTCATTACCCACATTATTAGGTGGAATAAGGATAAGGCTAAGGATGTCATGCTCACACAACAAGCATGAAGTTAAGTTTTTGTTACATACTTGTATACTTTTAATGGGCCTCAAAACCTAAGAGGCAAGAGGTTAAAAATTGCCTAGCCTTATCTTCAGTTCAGACAATAGTTTTTCATTTTCAACATTTTGTCTTCACAGATTGCAGGCTAGTCTAGGGATGGCAATGAAACTTTAGGCAACTTGTTGCTTTGGCATTGCTTGTAGTTATTGATGCTATTGACTTGTTACTTAATGGTTTTCTTATTATTCAATGTCCTATTTATATAGCATTTCTTCTATTTCTATTTTGCAGTGTCATTTGTGATATCAAAATCCATATTCTCTTAATATTCAAGTTTCATTGCGGGTGCAGGTAGACAAAGGTTGTGTGAAACACATCATAATCTCTCAATGCAGGCACAGATGGGCATTATTCGTCCAATACATGACAAATATCTCGAGCTTTTTCCTTAATCATTGCCTTCCCTACCGATTACTTGTCTAGGAGGAAAGTTTTAACGAGGTCTAGATATGCCTTTTAGTTCTTAATCATCACTCTCCAAGCACAAACAAAGTCCAAGTAAGATTTTCTTCTTTTCACATACAACTGGAAAGATAACATGCCAATTCGCATATATTATTCCCGTAAAGCATGGCCACTACTTGCAGAAGAGTGCTTGTTCGTCCTCCAAATCCTCGTCATAGGGAATACTTTTATACACCCGGCACTATTTTGAAGCTTACTCCTCTAAGGATCCAAATTCCAACTCATGAATGTTTTCCACCAAAAGCAATAACGCAATATTTAACAGAATCAAATTTCTAACATAAAGAACCAAGTCAATAGGCACAAACAGAGAGAGAGAGAGAGAGAGAGAGATCGTACAAGCCTTGCTGGTCCTGAGTGGCTTGGTAGAGACCGTCATCACGGTACATACGACAACGAGAGGCAACGACCTGAATGGATTGTTGGGGATCACCACGTCTTTTGGCTAAGAAAACAGCTCGTCTCTGGGCACGTTTTCGAGCTGCGTCCATCATGTCGTGGACTTTCCTCTCCGATCGTCTCGCCTCGTGCCACATGGTTATCTTGAGTCGATTTGGTTCGCAGCAAGAAAAAATCGTAACCCTAGTTTAGTTTGTGACGATGGGGAGCTTGGAGGAGAAGACGAACATGTTTTTGGGAAAACGGGAACGAAAGGAAAGAGGAAACACCGGGCTTTGGGCAAGATCGATGCTGGGTCACCTCTAGCCTGTGCTGGTAACTTTTACACCTGTTGGGCTGGTAATTAATCGGCCTACATACGTTCTGCTTCCAGTTCGGATTATAAACGGGCCGTCAAATCCGTAGCCATAATCCATTTGATTGAACCCATTATACAATTAATAAAACCGCTTATATGACCCTTTGTCACTTGTTCATCGAATGACATGCTTGTTTCATTTGTAATCCTCTTTCCTTTTTTTCTTTTTTCGTTAGAAGGATTGGAAATAAACAAAAATGAAAAGAATACTTATCGAGTCTTATTTCGATTTTTTCTTAATTTATTTTGTACTAAGTTTGAGCTCCTATAGATATTGGTAATTAATTTATAATTAGTCAATTTAAAAACGGTTAGTAAAATTTATAGCAATCGCATAAATTATTGATTGAGCTTGGATTTTAAGACAAAATTAAAAATATTATTAGAAATGAATTCATAAGTTTAGAATTAAGAAAATAAAATAATAAAATATTAAATTATAAAATTATACGTATATTACTCATTATTTATTGAAAACGCATAAAACGAGTTATAATAATTAAGGAATTATTAGAGATAAATTATATACAATTATATAAATTAATAAGAAATAAAATAAAAAGTTTAGTGTTTGAGACCTACTTTAGAAATTATAAATTATATTAATATTCTTATAATTAAGTTAAACCATCATGATAAAGGTAATAAAAAAATTAAAATTAAAAAAATAAATATATAACTTTAATATCTCAAATTAAGCTCATTTATATATGATTTTATTAGAATTATTAAGTTTATTAAGTCTTGTCATTATAATATAGAGTTTTGTAATTTTAAATATAATTTATAATAAATATTTTAAAATCAACTACAGATCTTAATAATTAATATTAGTAAATAAAATTATATATAAAATGTATATGAATAAGCCCCAAATAATTGATGAAATATATCTATCTATATCATATATTAAAGAAAATTGTAATTANATAATTACAGCTCCCTTTAATTGATGAAATATATCTATCTATATCATATATTAAAGAAAATTGTAATTATTACCTTATTTTGAAACATAAGATCGATGAAAAATTAGTTCCAAATAAAACCTAATAGTAGTATGAGTTCCCCAAAAATTATAAAGAATAGTCTTATAAATTAAACTTCGAAAATAAGTTAAAAAATAATCAATATAGATTATAACAGAAAATTTATTAGATTAAATTTTAATCAGTCTATAAATAGAAATTTTAGATTAAGTGTGTAACATAATATTCCACTATTTTTGAAATATATTATGGAATTTTATAAATAATAAATTATAATAAAATTACACTGAAAATATAAGTAAAATTGGATATATGGCGATTAAGCCATGAGAAAACAAGAAAGAGTTAGGAATAGAGAGAGAGAGAGAAAGAAAGGGAGGAGGAGAGAGTGACGAGGAAAGAAAAAAGAAGAAGAAGGAAAAAAAGAGATTAGAAGATTTAATTTTTTCGCTATCCAATATTTTCAAATAATTTCGTTTCCATCATTATAAGCATTATTTATTTTAATTGATATTTAATAGTCCTAGAAAAGATATATACGCAATCCTATTATTTTCCTATATGGAGTATTTTATCCATATAATTTTATAAATTTCTTCTTTTTCAAATTTTAAACCTAAAATATTAATAGTTATATTTTTATTGTTTTCATTTAATAACTCATTAAGCAGCTAGTTAAATAGACAAATAGATATATATATATATATAAGCCATGTATTCAAAACGGTATTTAATTAATCCTACTATTGATACCTGTGGCACGATATAATAATTTCACATGTAAGATAAATTGCATATTGTATAATATTCTAAACATAATTGATGCTATTTGAAAAATGTACACATACACTATAGATATATATTTCTTATTAAAATGATACATTCACTAATAGTATTATATTATGTTATTATTTTATTATGTTACAATTATATATATAAGGGTTACATGATAAGTAATATAAAATGGATAGTACATATTTAACATATATATGTGTAATAGAATGATATATATATTTAATAAAGTATTAATTATAAGTAATACAAAACCTAAATAACTTAATAACATTACAAATTTAAATTAAAAATAATGATGTGAAGCTTATATACAATAAGAATATAAATACTAAAATGATATTTATATTATAGAAATAAACAACAACAATACGATTCATATCAAACTTAAGTAAGTAAATCAGAGACTTCAATCATGCTATATCGCATGTTAGAGTACTGCGTTATAGTACTTAAAGACTTGATAGTACTTTTGATTGTATTTGTAACTTATTTAAATGTATGTATGTTTCATATGTCATTGTTACTTGAATTGTGAACTCGAAGTACTACTTTATATGTTCATATTTGATTCACTTTGCTTTGTAAAATGATTAATCACCACCTAATTGGACATAACTAAAGACTAATCTTTTACTAACTAGACATGTATAGCAACTACTAGGGGAAAACGACTAAGATTCTTAGGCCAAATATGGATTCCCTTTAATGAGAATAGTTGAAATGATCATTTCCCTACCTTAGTCAAACTAAGTGACAATAAAGAAGATTGGGGTAAGGTTGGGGTTGTAGTTTGAAGGGAGTCACGAGCAGAGGGTGTATTCTATTATACAAGCTCTGGTTTGGTTTCAATTCAAGAGTATGTGGTGTCAAACTCCTAAATGTAGATTAAAATAGGCATAATTTCTCTAATCTCACAACAGATCAAATAACATTGTACGATGCCATTTACTTGTTTGCATTACATTTCATTAAAATAAATTAATTGAAAACCATGTTTGTACTTGATGTACTTTTTTATCTCCGTCCCACTTACTAAGCTTGTTATACTCATATCCTTATAAACTTTACTATAGGTTGACCAATGATTAAGGAGGCTACGCCATAACTACTCTCAAGATAGTATATTTTGACTGAGGAGTAAGGACAGTTGAAGACTTATAATAACCAGACTTTTGCTCAGTCATATTTAGCCTTTTATGGAAACTAACTGACATATGATACTCTAGAGATACCATTAGTTTCCAACGTGTTGTACGTAAACTCCAAAACCTATGATTTTTGTAAACATTTCAATAATGTTAAAAACTTTAGATGTATGGAAATACAACTATGTTATTAATTTGTAAACTACTAGTTTTATTAAACAGGTATCTTAAAAAACTCTAACATAGATTTCACTAATAACAGGTATAGAATTGGATACTTCAAGGTGATTAAGTCGAATACGCCTGGTGTGAACTAGGTCTACGGTAGCAATGATAAGACTAGTTTCTATTTGAAGATAATTCACACGATGGTGTTATTATGACTCCATTTTTTCAAGGCATGACACCATGCTTAACTTGCTTAATACAAAGTACTTGACATAAATTAAGGAAAATATTTTTCTTTTAAAAAAGTTATATTTTTTTTTTAAAAAAAAAACATTTCAAGAGTCACTAACCAGTTTAACTGGTAAAAGATAAATTAAGGTTTCCTATATGGAAGAAACCCTAATCAAGCCATGGCTTTCTATTTTTCTAAAAATATATTTTTTAGAAAAATTTAAGCCAAAGAATCGAGTCTGGTAGTTAATTTATTAAGACACTTATCACCATGTAGAAAATTAGAAAAAATTAACTAATAAGCCTAAATTCTTACAATCTTTATAAAAATGCAAAAATATGCAAAATGCATGAAAAGTGATTTTTTATGATTTTTATCACAAATTTTCCTTAAAAAATGAAAACAAAATAAAATATGTTACAAATTTACAGTTATCTCAAAGGTACTTACGTATTCATTAATCGAGATTAAACTTACTGTATTTCTCATTTTTTTTAGAAAACTTTAGTGTATTGATTTTTTTATTTTAGATAATTTTTTTTTTTCACTTAAGAAAAATCCTAAAAAACCTTAATTTTTATTCCCAATTTTGAAAAACCTTAAAAACCTAATTTTTTAAAAGAACTCAATTAGAAATTTTTATTTTATGGAAATCAAGTTAAGTGACAAAATGACCTTTTTATTTTTAGAGAGTCTAATTTTTTGAAAAAATAAAATTTTCATGAAATATATTCAACTTTATGCAAACCTTAATGTAAAAGTGCAATTTTTAACAAAAACGATATGAATTTTAGATAAAAGATGTAATTTTCCTAAAGAATGCAATTTTTAACAAAAATGTGTAATTTTCCTAGAGAATACAAAAATATGCAATTTTTTAATTGGAGAATGAAAAAAAATGCAATTTTTAATTAAATGATGTAATTTCATAAAAGTATTAACATCATGATGCCAAACACCAATTTGAAGAATGATAAACCTACAAACTAATTATGTTAACCTATCCTAATACACGAATGTGAATAGTACGTAAACAACTATGCACATGATATGCAAACAACTAATATATAACTTAAAAAAAATGGAAACTAATTAACTAAAACTAAAGACCTGTATGAAAGAAGAAATAAGTTAGTATCGGATAATTATTAATAAATTGTAAGAAAAAAAACTATAAAAAAATAAAAAATATTAAAGTAATAAAAGAAATAAAAAAAAAAAGAGCAAAACCAACCATCTATCTTACTTTAATGATAAGTCGAACTAGGGAGACATCAGATGGGATTGGGTTACTCCAATCTAATCGAATCGAATCCAGACTCTATTTAGGTCCAAGTGAAGAAGAAAACAGTAGTGTAGGTGGCTTGCTTTGGCTTAATTCAGGGCATATTTTAAATGGGCGAGAAAGGGTTGATAAGGTTTTAATAGATGAAAATGAGATTGGTGATGGTGCTATGGTGTAAAGAAGTCATTTGGTGGTGGCTAATGGTAGTAGGCTTTGGTGTCATAGTAGTATTAAGTATATGTAATTTTGGGTTGCGCTCAGGGTACATGTGATGCATTTCGGGGTTGGATACACGGAGAGGCACCACAACGAAGCAAACCAAGAAATTAAAATTAGGGGGGAGGGGGGTTTAGCAAAGTCCGGGTAGTTATTGAATAAATATAACACACCACTTAATCCTACTTGGTCAACAATCTACCAAATATGATGCACCGATCCGAATTGAAGGGTCACTTGCCACTACTCCTTACTAAAGGGAATAAATAAGAGTTGAATGATAACGAAAACAATAAGGTTGCTCAAGTAAAAAATTTCTATATCGATTAGGTGATTCCCTATATATAAGAAAGTGGGGGTTTATATACCCGTCTATTAGGGTTACTTTACATGTATGAAAAAGACAAAAGGGTATTCCATAACTAGGTTACATAAGACATACTAAAAAGGATAAAAGAGACAAAGAATATTCAGTGTGAAAAAAAAAAGAATCATTTTGGAATACTGTGTCAGAAGATACGTATCGCTTAACGTTTAAATGAGAGAAATATGGTATAAGATAAGCAGAAATAGAATAATGCTTATGGTCAAGGGCTGGCCTGATGTAGACTAGGTTGGGGACTAATTAGTTCTTCCAAAAAGAAGTCAATTTGATTCGAGGTCGAATGCTTGTGGTCAGATCGAGAGCTTACCTTGGCTACTCTTAAGCTGTATCTTGGGATAAATCATTGTTACTGAATAAGGGTAGATTTAACGCATGTAAGGATCTGATAGTTAAGTTGGCATGAGATCAGCTTAGGATAGGAATCCCTATCTCAGCTATAGCTTAAAGCTAGTTATAAGCCCCAAAGTTCAGACAAGTAACCGTAGGATTGAACTTAGAACCCAAGGTTTAGGGCGATCGGTTAAAAGATCCGATCAAACCCAAATTATAAACTATTTAACAAGATATCAGTAAAAATGACCCTGTAAACTTAAATTTAAGAAAATAAGTAGTAAAATAGGAGACTATAAAATTTTCAAATTTTAAGCATAATAACTGCTAATTACCAAAAAGGTAAAAAGTGTAATATAATAACTAATAAATTAGTAGAGATAGATTATATGTATACTAAAAATTTTAGAATGACCAAAATAATATTTAGGAATGTTCACGTGTACCCTACATGTATTTACGTGTAGATAAAAATACGCGTAATTACTAAAATTGGCCGAAAACTAAGTAAATAATTAAATAAAAATACAAAATAATTATAAAAAAATCAGAAAAAATCAGAAGAGGATAAGCTGATGCAAGATCAGGTCGTGGACTGAAAAGAAAAAAATTGACCAATAAGAATTTGACAAACTAAAAGCCTAAAATCAAGGAAATGAGGCAAAATCCCATCAAATTAATGCATAATAATTACAAAATTCGTCTATAAATAGCAAGAAAAATTCAGAAGCTCATTTGGACAGATAAAAATCAGAGAAAATTAGAGAGAGTCGAAAATTCGAGAGAAAATCCAGAAAAATAAAAAAAAATAAGAAAAACTGTGCAGTTAGGGGTTTTAAAGGGAACCCACACCAAACGAGGAGCTGGGAGTGGACGGCCACCACCACTACACGGTGGTGGCAGCGCCCAGGCCGGCCGACAAGGCCACGGCGGCCCGCGGTAGCCGGAGCCACCTGAACCGGTGAGTCCAAATTCCAGCCCGATTCTTGTATAATTTTGTAAAATTAGTTATTTTGCCCAGAAAATTATGAAACTTGTTATTCTGAGGTTTTATTGTATGTAGATTTAGGGAAAAATGTTGATTTAGTTTAATTATGTCTGGAAATATAGGATCCTTAATAAATTGTTCAAAACCGAGCATGATTAAACCGGAAATTAAATAGGCTTAGGGATGTAGTTTGGGGCTCAAAATTTTTCTGTAGGATGCTCATGTGACATAGAACAGTGCTATGAAGCCATTTTTTTAAAATTAATTTTCGAAATTTTTAAGTTAATTTTTAGCCCTAAAATGATGGAAAAATTGGGTAATTTGGAGTTAATTAGGTGATTAGGATGTTAATTACTGATTTGGATCTTAATTAGATGTTTAAGGAAGTTAATCTCTGCAGTGGAACCCTAATCCTAGCATTTAGGTACTAAGTATAGTTAATTAAGGAAATTAGGTAAGTAATATAAGAAATTAGTAATATGTGAAATTGTAAATTAATAAATATGGAAAAATTAGGGTTATTTAGATAATATTAGAGTAAAAATCAGAATAATATTAAATCTGAATTAAGATTGAATTTTAGGTAATTATATAAAAAAGTAAGATTTTCTCACATCGGGGATAAATCCGATACCCTAATTAGGACTAGCGTGTACCAAATAGCTAAAATACTAAATTAAGACCCAATAGGATATTTGGAAACTCGAGCTTAATGTAATTAATTTCACATTAGGATTCGAGCATGTTTAGGATATAAAAATCGAACCAAAACCTAATTTGGAAATTGATGCGGAAACCGAGACCGAACCTAAACCTAAACCTAAACCTAAAATAATTATAAAAGACTTAATACCTAGATAATTAGGCATATTAAACTGTAAACAAAACCTAACAATAAGCATTATAGGATAAAACGAACCTATAACAGTTATATGAAAAGCTGAAACCACGTTCGTGTTATAGGGATAACCGGCGATGGCCTGAGTAGATCGGACCTCGAGTGAACGAGCGAGGAGTCGAGGTAAGTTGGGATTAATACGATGCTGTATTTTGGAGGCTTAAGATTATGCTTGGTTGTGCTTGTTAGATAGTTGAATGCGTGCATGTGCTTGATTATGGGTGATGCTATGATTCTGTTTGCTGCTTTAGCACATATTGTATGAATTGTATGTAATGATTGATCGCTCTAAATTGGACTTAATCAAATGTACGACCAGTAATCATAATCGAACATGCATGGCAACCCGTTAGGGGATTTAGGACTCTCCGGCCAAATACCGACCCCTTCGGAAGGGATAGCGCAGGATTGCAAAATGGTCCCTTCTTCATCCTCAGTCGAACTAAGTGATAGGAGAGGAGGTCGCGGCGGGGATGAAGACAATGGTTCGAAGGTAGTCGCGGGAGGAGCAAGGTCTCCATTACACAAGCCTGGGTTTGGTCGTGAGCTGTTGCATTAACGGTAACTCCTCAACCCGGATTAGAGCGGGCGCAATTTCTCTAATCTCACGACGGGCCGGACAACGTCGTGCAGTGGCATTTGCTTGCACATGCATTGCATTTAATAAGTGATTGAAAACCTTGTTGTGTGTATGGTATAGTTTTAAGTCCTCCGTCCCTACTTACTGAGCTGTGGTTGCTCACATCCCTATAGACATCGTGCAGGTGCTGGCTAAGAAGCGGCAACCAATTACTCCGAAGCTAGCAACTGCTGGATCCTGGGGAGTGAGGAAAAACATTGAAAAATAAACACATATTTTAAGGTCTAAGTTTTTATTTTAGAATTATTTTTCATTTTCGAGTGATGTAATAACTAGGGAATATACTATAGAGAAATGTTGTAAACTTTAACTGCAATAATTGAATGTTAACATATATATATAATTCCTCACTTTTATAGGTAAATGATTTATTTAAATTACAAATTGTCTACTTCAAAGCGGGTTAGTTGTAGACGCCTTGTGTAGATCAGGTCTAGGATAGCGGTTGTGAGGCCAACTTCTATCTTAGGGTGGTTTACACGGCGGGGCTGTTACGACTCTGCCGCTTCGGGGCGTGACACTAGTATCCTCCGAGTAAGTCCTTGGAGTCCTCTAGCTCGACTATACGTGATTGATCTGAGGGGTTGTTCTTATCATTTGCTTAGGGGTTAGAAAGATTTGTCCTCAAATCTGGAGTGGTCTCTACTCTTTCTTTTGAGGCGCTTGTAGGGTCTTCTTTTGTTAGTTGGTGAAGGATTAGATCGGACACATTAAAAGTGGAAGAAACTCCATAGTTATCAAGCAACTCGATTTGGTAAGCATTTTGGTTGATTTTCTTCAGGACTTTCAACGGACCATCAGCTTGAAGAGATAGTTTGTTCTATCTCAAGTGTAGGAATTGTTCTCAGCTAAGATATATCTATACCAAGTCTTATGGGTAGAAAGAAATAATTCAACAGCCTCGGCTACAAATTTCATGCTGCCTCTAATTGAACTTGGCTATCTTTCTAGTTACAGACTGGTGTAGCTCATGCAATTCTTAGGCTTGATCTACTCCGAATTGACTTTCTTCTGTAACTGTTGGGGTATTGATTATATCCAGAGGAATAGTAAAGTTAAAGCCATAAACAACCTCGAACGGGGTCTTCTTAGTAGTGCTATGAACAATTCGATTGTATATAAACTCCACAACTGGTAGGTATAGATCCTAATCCTACAAGTTCTTTCCTACGACAGCTCTAAGAAAATTGCATAGCGTCCTGTTTACCACTTCAGTCTGGCCATCTATTTGAAGGTGGATACTAGAGCTGAATACAAGTTTAGTTCTAAGTCTTCTCCAAAGAGTCCTCTAAAAATAGCTCAAAAAGTTTATGTCCCGATCTGAGACTATAGTTTTCAATACTCCATGTAGTCAAACAATCTCTTGTAAAAACAAATCAGCAATATATAAAGCATCGTTAGTCCGATGGCATAGGATGGAGTGTGCCATCTTGCTGAAATGGTCCATTATAACAAAAATGAAATCTTTCCCTCTAGATGTCCGGGGCAACCCTAGGATAAAGTTCACGCTAAGGTTAGCCTAGGGTAAAGTGGGTGTTAGCAGTGGTATATACTCTCCATGGGATTCTCTCTTCTCCTTAATATGCTTGCACACTTTACAACTACCGACTACCTTATGGACATGCTTGGCCAAACCAAGCTAATAAAAATTTTTTTTCAACAAATTGGCAATCTTGGTCTCCTTAAAATAACTAGATAATCCTCCTCTATGAGCTTCCCTGATCAATAGCTCATGCGTAGAGCAATTCGAAATACATAGCTTACGGTCCTTGAATAGATAACCGTCCTTAAGATAATATCCTCCAACTACTACCCCTTCTCAATACTATTAAACAATGGGACCAAAGTGAGGGTCAGCAACATATTGCTTAATGATGAGTGAGAATCCCAATAATTTTGTCTGTAAAATGGTCAGCAAAGTCTACCATTGTGACGAAACATTAGCGACCACATTTGTTCTTCCCTTCTTGTACCGAATGACATATGAGAACCCCTCCATAAACTCCAACCATTTAGCCTATCTCTTTAAGAGTTTGTTCCAATTCATAAGATACTTGAATGAATCGTGGTTAGTGTAGATAACAAAGTCTTATGGTAACAGATAGTATTGTCAAATAGTAAAGGCTTGGAAAAGGGAGTACAACTCCTTTTCGTATACAAAATAGTTTAGGGTAGGGCCACTAAGTTTCTCACTATGAAAGGCGACGGGTTGTCACTCCTACATTAGGACTGTGCCAATTCTAACTACCAATGCGTCACATTTTAATTCGAAGGGTTTATCGAAATCTGGTAGTGACAAGATAAGTGCTGAGGTGAGTTTTCTCCTTAATCTTTCTAAAGCTCTATTCGGCTCGATTGTTCCACTTAAATCCTTCATTCTTCTTTGTTAACTCGATCAATGGGGTGGCTATTGTATTGAAGTCCTTAATAAATCACCTATAGAAAAAAGCTAGGCCGTGAAAACTTCGAACCTCAGTGACATTTTTCGGCGTTAACCATTCCAGAACAGCTCAGATCTTCTCCTCATCTACTCGAATTCCTTCCCCTGAAGCTACAAACCTTAGGAATATCACTTCTCTTTAGTAGAACATGCATTTCTTTATATTCCCATACGACTTCTCGATTCACAAAATGTCAAATACTTTACGAAGATGTTGAACATGGTTGTTCAGGTCAGTACTGTATACCAATATATCATTAAAGTACACAACCACACATCTTCTAATTATGGGCCATATTACATGGTTCATTAATCTCATGAATGTGCTTAGCGCATTAGTAAGCCCGAATGGTATAACCAACCATTTGTAGAGTCTGTGCTTAGTCTTAAAGGTACTATTCTATTCATCGCCAAACCTCATGCGAATTTGGTGGTAGCCACTACATAGATCAATCTTCGAAAATATTTTAGCACCATGAAGCTCATCTAACATATCATTGAACCTTGGTATCGGGTATCTGTATTTGATAGTAATTCGATTCATTGCTCGATTGTCAATGCACATGTGCCATGAACCATCTTTCTTTAGAATGAGCAAAGCTGGTATAGTACATGAGCTCATGCTCTCCCTTATGTATCCTCGCTCTATGAGTTTATCTACTTGTCTTTTCAGTTTGGTAGCCTACTCAAGGTTCATCCTGTATATAGGTTGGTTCGGTAAGGCGGCGCCTGGTAGCAAATCAATACAGTGCTCTATGCCTTGAACCAGTAGCAATCCTTTAGGCAGTTCTTCTGGAAATAGGTTGGAAAATTCATTTAACAAGCTTTAGATTTCTTCTAGGACATCCTGTAATTCCCCCATCTCCATTAATCTTCTAACCAACAAGAACATCAGTTCATCAGCCTTCTTAACAAATCGAAGCTTTCTTCGGCTCATAATTAAGGTCTTCTTTTTACTAGCTCAGGTAAGTTGGTTAAGGGTTTCATTTACTTGGGACGGGGTCATGGGTTACAACACAATCTTCCTTCCATCCTTTGCTAAGGCATAGGTGTTCTTATGCCTATTATGAATGATACATTGGTCGAACAATCAAGGTCGTCCAAGCAATAGATGTGAAGCTCCCATAGGGATGACATGGCAAACTACTTTGTCTCTGTATACATTCCTAACATTAAACGACACGATCACTTGTTCAGTCTTATGTAAAGCATCCTTATCATGAAGCCAATACAACTTATAAGGTCAGGGATGCTTTGAAGTCGGCAAGCCTAACCTCTATACAAAGGATTGTACAACCACATTAGTATAGCTTCCTCCATCCACTATGATCATGCATAATTGGCCTTTGACTATACACTTGGTATTGAATAAATTCTCTTTTTGGTCCTCCTCAGGGTTTGGTAAGGAACTTAGTATTCGTCTTAAGACTAGGGTCATTACTTCTCCTTGGTCAATATAGACATAAGTCTCCTCTTACTCTTCGGCCTCAGGTTTTCCAACATCTTCTTTATCAGGCTCGCTTTTGTCGGTGCTATCCACTACATCTCCTCAGAGCACCATGACGCATCGATTCGGACACTTAGCGGCCATATGTTTGAAGCCCAAGCATTTACAAAACTTTACCTCACTGGTCTTTTGTTCGGAGGTCTGCTCTTTCTCATATATCCTTTAGGTTGACCTATCTTCAGCTTAGCTTAAATGATAGGCTCGGCACTACTAGCTTACTCAGTTATCTTCAAATCAATCATTCCTATCCTCAACCTTGATTATACTCCTTGATTTAACTCGATCAGGTCGGTGCGGTATTGGGACTCGCGAGAATGTCGCCCAAGTTAGCTCAAAACACTTCTTCTCTACCTTTCGACCCTATATGCTATCTTGATGGCCTCTTCGAAATTATAAAACCTCTGCAATTCCACGATATTGCGAATCTCATACTTGACCCCATAAATGAACCTCGATACGATACGAGCCTTTAGTTCTTCTAGATCAGCTTAGATCGTTAACATTTCAAACTCTCTCACATAGTCATTAGCAGATCTGCTTCTTTGGCGAAGCTCCTGCAACTTTGCGAACATATCTTATAGGTAAGTCTTAAGCACAAATCTTTCTCTTAGTAACCTTTTCATCTCATCTCAGGTTTTAACACCTTATCTTGCATCTCTTGCTCTGGTTGCATTCAAATTCTTCAACCACATGGTGGCATACCTAGTAAACTCTAATGCAGCAAATTGGACTTTAACCGCATCCTCATACCCATAACACTCAAATACCTTCTCGATTTTCTCTTTCTACTCTAAGTATTCATCTGCATCTCCACTTCCACCAAAAGGTTAAGATTTGCACCTTAACATTGTCTAGCCCTTGAAGAACTTAGCGTCCTCGTCCCTGCACTTAGTAATAGTTTACTTCTTCTTCACCAAACTGTTCAACATCCATCTCCTAATCATCTTCCTCAATCTCCTCCAACTTTAGTCTTCATCTAACAGCTCTGTCTGCTACTCCTTCAGCTCATGGCAATTAAACTGGGTGATTAGTCTGATTGCCTTGGCCATGGTATCTCTTAGGGGTGTCTTCTTGTAGGTTTTGCTACTGCATACCTTGGGGTAGTTGTCTGTTAACTTGCATTGTGGTGATTAGACTCTCAACAAGGTTTGTGAGTTCGTCAAGTTTATTGTCAATTGACCTTAGGGTGTTACTACCATTATGACCATGACTAGGTTAAGTACTACTGTTCGATCGCCAATGACACCCTAAATACTTGAATCTGACATGGTATAGTATTTCTCAAATGGATTAACAACTTTAATACCTAATAGTCACTCAGATAGAATAGAAATAAACTTGTTGTGTTTTCACAATAAGAAATAGAGTAAAAACTGAGTAACAATAAAATCACTATTGTTGTCATGCCAACACACTGTAGGAGCTATAGAAAGAATACAACACCCACTAACAGTAAAGCAAACAAAAGCTTTATTGCAACTTTGCATACTCCCTTGCGGAACCGTGCTCTGATACTAACAAAGCTGATGCATCTTTGGGGTTGGATACATGGAAAGGCACCACAATAAAGCAAACCAAGAAATTAAATTGGGGGGAGGGGGGTTTAGCAAAGTTTAGGTAGCTATCGAATGGATATGACACACCACTCGATTGTACTTGGCCAACAATCCACTAGATATGACATACCGATCCGAACTAAAGGGTCACTTGTTATTACTCCTTACTAAAGAAAATAGATAAGAGTTGAATGATAATGAAAACAATCAGGTTACTCAAGTGAATAATTTCTGTATCGATTGAGTGATTCCTTACATATAAGAAAGTGGGGGTTTATATACCTATCTATTAGGGTTACTTTACATTTATGAAAAGACAAAAGGGTATTCTACAACTATGTTACATAAGACATACTAAAAAGGGTAAAAGAGATAAAGAATATTTAGTATGAAAAAGAAAGAATCATTCTGGAATACTATGTTAGAAGAAACGTATCGCTTAGTGTCTAGATGGGGGAAATATGGTACAAGGTAGGCGGAAACAGAGTAACACTTATAGTCGGGGGTTGACCTGATGTAAACCAAGTCAAGGACCAATTAGTTCTTTTGAAAAGAAGTCAGTTTGATTCGAGTCAGATTGGGAGCACGACTCGGTTACTCTTAGGCTATCTCTTGGGATAAATCGTTGCTGCTGAAAAGGAGCAGATCTAACGCATGTAAGATCTAATAATCAAGTCAACATGAGATCAACTTAGGATAGGAATCTTCTTACCGGCTATAACTTAGAGCTAGTATCCTCCGAGCGAGTCTTTGGAGTCCTCTAGCTCGGCTATATATGATCGGTCCAAAGGGTTGATTCACATCAACGTATATCTTTGGATTCAAGTTAGTTTGTGTTGCAGCAGACATGAAGTATTGTGGAATCATCTATAAGGTGGTTGCATGTTGGGTATACATATAACTATCGTGGGTAGCTCCCTATGGTGGTTGGATGTCACATGAGGAGAGAGAGATCAGTTAAGTGGCTATGGTACGCGAAAGAGGAGCTTCAGTATCGAGTTGTTCTGCTCAATAGGTTACGTGACTAATGTGCTTACTACTTAGGCATTGCACGAGAAGAGAGTGGGTAAGAGGATTGGGCATTGTTGTGTATATAGATGGGAAGGTTGACTGTAGGTCCTTACGTAGTCGTGCATGATAGCTGTTGTCATGATTGAGTGCGATTGTTGGATGGAGATGGGGCCGAGAGCAGCGCTAGGGATGGTGAAGGTCCTTAATTGGAGATTGAGTATATGCGGGTCAAAAGTGGATATACGGATAAAGGTAGGGTTGTATATGACGTTGTATGTATATGTGGATAGGGGCTGCTGTAGTAAATTGTCGAGAGATGGCTATGTTTGCACTGTGAATGGTGACTTAAGTGTAGATGAGGCTACTATGCACGTAAGGCTTGAAGATGGTGATAATGGTAGTGTTAATTGAAGGTTGAATGAAAGTAGTAATTGTTGGTTCATGATCGAATCCCCTCCTAAATGCATCCAAACTTCTTTTATGATTTCAAGAGATGGATCTTTTGTATTAGCCATGAGAAGATTTGGGTTTAGCTTGATTTTATGAAATCTTTATTTAACAGATATTAGTTTAAATCTTATAGGGATTTAGTTGTTTTGATAATAATTTTTAAAGATTCAAACTAAATCCTCATAAAATTAATGAATATCTAACAAGATTAGGTATTTGGATCAAGTTTCTAGTAGCTACAACATTTTCCGTCTCTTTCTTGATGATTCTCGGTTGGATCTTGATGAAGAAAGAGTAGTCACGTGCTTTGCACGTGACTAGACCAAAAATGAAAAAACATGTGCACCTAGCATATCCATAGGAGTCGAACTCCTGCCTCCAACATTCCTCAAGACCATGTCTTTTACCATTACAACAATGACTTTTCTCAACATTTGTTGTAACTCTTTTTCATCTATTCTCTTCTTATTAGGCCCATCGTTAATTTGGTCTTTCCACCCTTGACCCAACTTGACCTAATTCAATCCAACTTGTTATAAATTGACCATAGCCTTTTAAAATAGCCGAAAATATACTTGCTAAATATATTTCTTTACCACTTTTAAATTTAATAAATATAAAATCTTATTTTAATTAATCCCATTAAAATATTTTTTAAATGGGACAAAAATCCCTTTAAATTTTTTATTAAAATATTTGTCCAATAAAGGCAAAAAAATTTCAAAGACTCTAAATTTATTAAATCACATATATATTTTTTATTATTGCTTAACCTGATCCCAAATGACTAATTAAGTTAATTTGGACTCTTTTAACACTTTATATTTTTTCAATTTTTTAATTTTTTTTTGTTTTTTTCAATTTTTTATTTTTGTACACTTGACCTAAAATAAAACTAAAAAAAAATAAAATAAAATGATGGCAAAAATGGGGTGTCTATAAATATATAAGAAGGAAATTGAGAGAAATTTTTCTTATTCAATATTTGATTTATATGACATGAAAAAAATAGAAGCAAAAGAATTGTTTAACCAACCAAACTTTGGTATAGGGTAAGCCGAAATTGTAACCTACCCTGGAACCAAAACCAATCATACAGTTCCTACCCATTTCTTGGACCTACTGGTTAGGTGAGTCCAAGTTAGGTCCTAACTTAATGAGTTTGGTTGGGTCTAGACCCATGCTTATTAAAAAAATAGCTAGCTAGTTTTAACATGAAAGATTACTTCAATTGATTAGAGATGGTTTGGCCATTATGGCTTACAACACATGCAACCTTGTACGAGACAAACCAAGGGGGCGAAAGATAAAAAAATATGACAAGACATAAAATTGAAAAGTTAAACACAATAAATAAATTAAAAGATATAAATGATGGAGGAAACTTTAAAAATGAGAAGACATGAACCTAAAAAGTCAAACACATACTAAAATTTGAAAAGCAAAAACAGTCAAGTCTAAAAAAACACATGCAAGTAATCATTCTCAATTAGTAGAGAGTAAATGGCAAACAAAATTTCAGAATGTAAATGGAGTGGAGTGTTTGTGTCTAAGTAACTTTGAAAAAGATGAAGAATGAAAAGAAACAAAAATGTTAAGAAGAAATGAACGTTCAAAAGAAATAGAAATGCTCAAAACTTAGAAGTCTATAAAAGTAAAGACCAATTATCATTCAAATTTGTCTAAAGAAATGAACATTTCGAAGGAGGGAATTTACAATAGAAATTTGTGTGAACAAGTGTAGAATCTTCTTATGTAAATTGGAGAGTTCATATTGTCTTGCATTCATCAAACACCTAACACGTGCCTCCACTTTACTAACTGTTATGTGTACTATGCTACTTATTTGCTTTTAGTTTACTAAACTTTTCTTATAAACATTTAAGGTTTACTTTCATTTTACTAATGTCTTACAAATTATTTACCTTTGTGTCTGTACTCTGTATAAATTTTTTACTTCCATTTTACTAGTGTCTTACAAATTATTTACTTTCGTATCTGTATTCCATATAAAATTTTAGCATACAATATCATATTCATATATAGTTGATTTTCTTAAGCGACTTTTGTATTAGAAAGATAGTAAATTCTTTTTAAGCAATTCTAGCTATAACAAAAGGTCTTATTTAAGGAAAGGTAAGGCAATAGCAATGACAGTGTCCCTATGGACAACATGGATCAAGAGTACAATTTTTGCAACTTTACAGGCAATTAAGTAGCTGATGAAATGTAAATTCCTCCTCTAGGTTTAGAGTAGATGATACCTATGAATAACTTGGACGCAAAAGACAAGGTAGCACAAGACGAAGAAGAGCAACAAGAGGAAATGATGGAAGGCCATGTAGGGAATGGGGTTAAACCTAAGAACCATTGAAACTAGTAAAATCTAAAATATTTATTAAATATTTTTGTAAAATTAGAGGTTTGGATGTAAGCATTTGTAGACATTATAGCTATTAAAATAAAAGCTATGTATCAAAAATAGGAGATAAATACGAAACTTTCTCAAAGTATATGTAGGCAAAACACTTGATGGAGTATGGAATGAATGACAAACAATAACCAATTGTAAGGTTATCCACTTCATGAAGGTCCATACTGTTCTATTAATTTGAGGAAAAGCAAAAGGAATGTTTGTGCGAAACGATAACCAGTGTGTATCTTCCCTTTAAAGTAAGTAGTAATCTGTTTCTTGTGCATTACAATCAAGAATGTTTAAATCCTAGTGCCAAATCATTTTCTTCTTAGACATTGTGTGGAACAAAGATTCATCTTTACCACAATGGCAAGCGATAGGTTTTGTGTGCATTCAACAAGTTTAACACATATGTTTCTATCTATTTGGACATATAGAGGGATAGGTGGAATGAGAAAGCATACATGGGTGTAACTTGTCATTGGGTAGATGAAAAGTGGCTTTATAAAAAAGGTTGAATGCACTAAGAACATGTAATGAGCATTGCATGGCACAAAATATTTATGCCATTCTACTCATTATCTTAGAAGAATATGGGTTGAGTAGGAAAACTTTATTAAATTTAACAATGTTACAATGAACACAACATTAATACCTGAGTTGAAAGTACTTTGCTAGCCTATGTATAGGGGTACATTGTTCCACATTCATTATATGTGCAACATACTAAACCTTTGTGTGAAAGATGGATTGGTGACTTTAGTTTTCCAAATGTAGGTATTCAAATAGGTAATTGATTAGATTTTAGATAAACCGGGAATTCATAAGAAGTGAATAAACTTTTGTCAAAGTTAGTGGAAACGTGTAAAAGATTTAAAAGAGATGTTTAACACAGGTACAACTTAACCCATAAGCTAATCTAGAATGCAATTCCATTCAAAGATGATTTGTATCTATTCATGATGCAACATATCCGAGAAGTTCTATTGTAGCCAAATGATTTGGATATTTGCACCGGTTTGCTTGTTTTGTAAAATTTTTTCATGATTACACTAATGCATTTTTGTAGTTTACCAACTAAGTATTCATTTATTTGTTATGGAAGCTATAACCATACTAGTTACTTTAGTAAACTCACATTATAATTGGGTTCCACAAGAGTCTGTTAGTGAAATGGTTATCTTATTATAGAGAAATTCCAAAAATTTATCTACTTACTTTTATTTTGGACTCTTTGTACTAAAATCAAATGTTCATTTAATTATCTAAATTGTTGCCGTGAATTGCTTTGAGAATTACTAAGTCAATAACTTCTCTGGGATGCAAGATTGTTATATGGTTTCTGCAAAAGGTATCCTTCGACACACAAAGTAAGTATTGCATGAGTCATTTGAAAATTTTTCTTTTGTTTACAATAATCAAGTTCTAATGAGTCCCTTGCCTCTTATCACCTTCTAGGCAGGTAGCATTAATAGTTTGCCTATTGTAGACCATTTGTTGTCATAAAGGTTGAGAAGACAAAGAGGTTATAAGGGGCATTTTATGAAACTTTAGCGCTACTTTAACACATCTTTTGGGTTTGGTGACAGTATTAATATGTATGGTTTTGATATCTTCAATTGGTGGAGGAAGTATGCAAGAATATATTCGATCCTTTTTCAAATGGCTCGATTAATCCTTACAGGTCCAGCTTCAAGGATAATTGCAAAACATGCTTTCAACATGACTGGATTAATTTTAGATGAGTAAAGAGCATCACTAACTATTAAAGCCCTCACCTACTTTAAAGATTGCTAAAGCAGAAAGTGAGAGCAAGAATAATGCAGCACATCCAATGAAGATGATGAATACTTTATCAACTTTGATGTGTTAGGCGAAAGCATGGTAGGATCCATGCTTGAGCATACGCGAGGTGAAGGTGATTAATTGCTTAAGCATTTATTTGCAAATTCTTTTGAGACTTAGAAAAAATATTTTCATAATTTCCAAAAAAAAAAAAAGAAATACACTAAAATGGTGGTTTCAAAGTTATGATTTTTCCCTTAGGTTTTTCAAAAACTTAGGTGAACAAAACTTAGTTTATTTTGTAAGATTTTTTCAGGATATTAATAATTTGGCTAATCATGTAAAATTGGCATTTTTTTCATAAAATAAAAATGACAAACACATTAAAGTTTTTTTTTTTAAATAAATTATTGAACCATGACAGCTTGATTTTAATTAGCAAATACGTAGGTAATTATGGAGTGGCCTAACAATTGAAAAGAAATTATTTTTTTTACGAAAACAATAATTTCATGGAAATAGGATAAATTTTCATCTTCCGTTTCTCCAATCATTTTGTAAAGGTAGTAGTGCTACCTTATTTATTACATTTTACAATTATTAGTTTATTAATCTATCTTACATGTAACGAGCAACATTTGATATCTTCCATGTATTTTCTCGTTATCCCTGTAGCTCTTACGGTTGTAATAATTAATATGTACAAATGTATTTTCTATACAAGATTTCAATTGTGAAATGGAAAAAAAAAAAAAAAATCTGACAATGAAAGAATCTACCAATGACATTGAAATTGAAACAAAAGAAGTTGCCCATAACAATGATAAAAGTTGATAGTGAAAGAACTTAGCAATGATGTTCTAAATTTATTTCTTAGGCATAATAAACAAAGTATAATGGACAAAGGAAGATGTTAGCATGGAAGAAGGAAAAAGCAAAAAAATAATAATAATAATAATAATAATAAAATAGGTAAGCCATAGTTCCTTAGAACTAATGGTTTCAAGGACTCACCTATAAACTTATGCATTGGCCATTGAATAGGCTTGAGCTTGCCTTGGGTAAGCCCAAACTTATAGGTGAACTACTGGGCCTAAGTACCTAAGCGATTCTACCTTAATAACCCATTGATTCAAGCTGGCAAAAAAAAAAAAAAAAAAGTAAAATTGCAAGTACAACACTAACCTTTGTCTCTCATACACCCACTCATATTACTTTTGCTTTTACTCATTTGTTTTTAGTCTTTCTTTTATAGACTTACACTTGCACATACACTACACTTTACTTACACATTTCTACCAACTGTCATCATACATTCACACACAACATACTATTCACCAACTTTTGAATTTATCTTTTCCTTTGCAAAAACCATTGATGTCAATTTGACACAACATATAATACACTATGCACTACACTATGTTAGACACAACATGCAATGCACATGTGCTTATTCTTTCATAGTGGTACTTACTAACATAAATATCAAGCATGAGTATGAATTATGCAGGAGAAAGTAGATGTACAACATATTTTACGCTGAAAAATTTGTAGGCTTTGGCTTTGGAATTTATTGAAGGCTTAGCTCTAACACATAAAAATTTTAAACATTTAAATTTCAAACGCACATCCCAATCTTCCCAAAGTTTCATATAAATTTACATACAAACTAAAAAATTCTCTTGTAGAAAATCATCTAACTCCATTGATACATTATATACATACTATCTGTGTACCTTTAATATTTGCTGTCTATATTTTGCTCTCATACTTAGGCTTCGTTTTACTTGTTTTAGTTTTTTCATTTCTAAAATTCTTATTGGTTAAAATAACTATAGATTTGTTGTTGAAAAAATAATTTCTTATTTTGGTGTATCTTATGTAATATCTAAAATCTTTATATTTCGCTCAAACTTTTTTCGTTGCATTTAGTAGGATTTTTTTTTTTTCACATTAAATTTTTTCCTTATCAATAAGAAAAATCAAAATATTATCATGGATTGTTTCTTCCAACATTCCTCTTCAATAAAGAAGCAAGCTCTCCCATTAAGTAGGAAAGGAAAAAGTAAAGCCACAACTACGATGTCTTCATCATCGAACTTTGAGGACATACCATTATATCGAGAGTACGACTGTACTTAGAAGAGACTACATGACGTGATGCTAAATGTTAACCCTATACCTCCATTACCACTTAGCTTTTAACTTCCATGCAAGAGTTTCCCCATAGCTATCTTCAAGGAGGAGAAGGATAACATTCAAAAAATTATAGAGATGAAAGAGCAATTGATGGGTCAGTAATCATGTGGTTCAAGACCTTTAGTTTCAAGTAAGCCCCTCAGACTCAATAAATCTAAAATGTTTATTAGACATATTTGTAAAGGTATAGATGAGCATAGGAACTTACAGACATTCTGTAACTATTGCAACGTACACTAAGCATAGAAATTTGGTGAGAGTTACATACTCTTAATAGACATTTAAAATCAAAGCATCCTAGAGAGATTGAGATAGACAAAATGCAACAACTAATTCCATGGGTTGGTGGTTCATCCAAACCAATGTTAATGTGGTATAACAAGGAGAAGCATAAGTACAATCTTACGTAATAGCTCATAGGCATACACCTGTCCTTCAATGCATGTACATACCTATGGCAAAGCAAATATGGGCAAGATACATTTAATCCCAATGCGCACCAAGTAAGTTACAGCACATTAAGGAAAGCCACCTAAGAGCTCTACCATAAAGGTAAACAGGACCTTGTAGATAAGTTCACTAACCTAGATACATATGTGTCTATATGTGTTAATATATAGATCGATCCTTTTTGTAATAATTCATATATAGGTAAAACTTGTCACTAGATAGACGATAATTGGTAATAGTGTAAAAGATTGTTAGTATTAAGGGTATTTAGCAAGCGCAATACAATGCAAAAAATATATAAAATTATAAGTGTCATTTTATATGAATATCATTTAGTTAAGAAAAATTTCTCAATCTGATTCTATAATACAAGTGCAAATACCGCCTTAATAATGAATCTAAAAAACCTTTGTCAGCTAATGCTAAGTGAAATCTTTTTTCATATTAGATGTACATGTCATGTTCTAAATTTGTGTAGTATGGTATTACAATTTTGTTGGACAAGTTTTTCCCGATTATGGCCATGGTGAAACTAATAGTTAAGAGGTTGTCTCTACATAATAAGTAGAGGAACTACTTCATCGAACACGGGAAGAGACTTAGAAAATTTAAGATGGATGTGGTTTACCATTGGAGTTTAACTTATGAATTGTTGTAAAGCACCATTCCTTACAACAAACTTCTTTTGACTTTGCGATATACAGCCTACCAAAAGTTGAAATTCACTATAGCGACTGGGACATATGTATCTAGTTGCTCAAGGTTCTTAAGGTTTTTCATGATACTACTAAAACTTTTTCTTAAGTATATAGGCCTAGTGTACATTTGTTCATGATGTCATTTGTTAGCATTCTTGGTGCTTTACTAGAAGCACACGTAGATTTAAACCTCTATAACTGTACAATTGATATGGCGTACAAATGGTTAATGTATTATACAAAGATTTCTCATATTTATCATGTAGCTACAATTTTGGACTCTCATTGAAAAACTAAAGTACTACAAATATATTTTAAAAATTATTATGAGTATGTTGATTCACTAATGGATTCCTAAGACATCTATAGTTTACAAGCATAGGAGGAGGTTTCGAGAGCCACAACGGACCTAAAAGAGCACTTCTTGTGTTACTAATGCATGTATGATACCACCCCCTACTGAACACCATTATCATTCATGGGTGAACAGTTGTTGGCCCAAAAATTAAAATGACAATGGTATGGGGTGCTACTAACCAACCTTTAACACTACAAGATTACAAACTTTGAGTTCCCCAACCTATTACCTACTTCAACACTAAGGGCAGAAGGTCAGAGAATTCCGGTTGGGAGATTTGGTTTGGATACACCTAAGTAAAGATTAGATCTTAAGTTTGAGGAAGAACGAGTTGTCTTCAAGGGCCAAAGGATTGTTCAAAGTGCTCGAGAAGATCAATCCTAATGCTTTCAGAATTGAACTACCTAAAGAGTATGGGGTCTCAAACTTCTTCAACGTTGTAGACTTCCATTTGTATGTCCCTGATGATGAGCAATAGCAAGTCAAACCAGATTTGATCCCAAATCTCAAATAGCCTGAAGGGGATGATAGGGATCAAGGATTGGTTACTTATTCCTGAACTTAAAGACTCACTAACTTGGTTCGTTGAGCTATCCTAGGGGAGTTGAACCTTGAAGAGCAATGCCTTCTTTACCTCGATCTACCAAGCTGTTCCATTTTGATCTCTCTCCATCTCATCTCGAAGTCTTCTGAAGCGATTGACCTGTTGTTGGTTTAATCTCTTGTTACCAAGCAAATCCAAGGCCAAGTAATGAATCCACCTGCTACCAAATAGACAAACGATTGAAGCCAAGCTGCAGAACTTTTGAGTCGACCAACTGTTGCTGAGTAGAAGGGTAACCTCTTGCTAAGTTTGCATTTCCTTGACCTTACTTTACTGAGCTACTAACTTGACCAGCTCTGCTTGGCATACAGTACCATTTGGACCACTATACTAAGAAGCAGATGCATGTCCTATTTCTTAATACTCATACTATCTTTGCAAATGGATATTCCTTTTATGTTGATTATCAATTTGCCCTTGTACACCTTTTATTTTTCCTTTTTAAGTAGAAATCTTTTTGGTCATTTGTAGTAACATAAGACTTCCCTTAATTAGGCCATATAAATATTTGTAATTTGCAATAGTCATAACATCATTGGACATCAGAATATGGAATTTTAACCTTTGTGAGCTAAATATCCCATTGCTTGCTTGTGACCCCATTGCTTTCTTGTGACTCCTTTACTCTTATCTCGGTCATTGGAGCATAGATTAGTAGTGAGTGACCTCTGGCTATACTTGTACGTCATATTAAGTATGACTTGAGTTCGTGTGAGGCATTAGTGCATCATATCCATTGTCGGTATATGAGGAACCCCTTGTTCAATCTTCGACTCTCATTTATCTTTTGAGTCGTCTTAAGGTTTAAACCTACCCCCCTTGGTTACTTGTAATATCGATAGTTGTTTATATCCTTCCTGGCAACCCGTATTATCTTGATATCAAAGCTTGGCTACGTTCGAGTAAGTTTTTATATTTTATGCTTTGAGTGACTTACTGTAGTGTGTTAAGTGTGAAGTTAATAGGTAAAGGTTTAAAAAGTGTTGAGGAAGCTATTTGTCATTATAGTAAGTGTTGGAGAAGCGTTTGTGTTGAAGAAGTCGAGTGCTTTATTTTCCCCATTTTGTGTTCGCAAAATAGAGTGTATATGTTCAGTTAATTTATCATTATGTTAGTTAGTATTGTTATCTTTATAGTAGTTGTTAGTGTGTAAGTGTTATATCGATTATTTGAAGTAAGGTTCGGTTGTTAATGTATTAAAGTAATCGACAATGTTAGATTCTAGTGTTCAAGGAGCTCTAGATAACCTAGACAATGGTGCTTGTAATGGCCATGGTCAATAAGGGAGTTTTATACTCTAATTTGCAGACAAATAACTAGACAAGTTTACTAACCTGGTGACTGCCATAAATGAGGATAAACAACGAGCTAGAAATGAATCGTATTAAGGCCGAGCAAATGAATTATCTAAGGGAGGCAATGGTTGACTTGGTTGAGCTAATTTCCCAATTTGACTACCTCAAGTTGGATAAGTGGACAGAGCTGCTTGACAAAGACTTGCATAAGAAGAGATAGAAGAAGAGGGTGAAGAGACAAGTGACAAGGAAGAGGAGTACTATAAACCCGAGGAGAGGATTCCAAGATTTACCGATAGTAGTGACCTTGAGAATTATCTTGATTGGGTAAATAAGATAGAAAAGTAATTTAAGTTTCATAAAGTCTTGAAGAGGGATGGAGGAGATTATCTACAGTAGTGGAAAAATCTCAAAGTATGCTACCTTATAGTGGAAAAATCTATAAGCTACACGAAGGAGGGATGGAGAGAGAGAAATCCAAGATTGGCAAGAAATGAAGAGAGTGATGAAGAGGAGGTTTGTTTAAAGCTAGTATCTACATGATGCCTTCAAAAGGTTGTAAGAGCTAAGGCAAAGAGGATCGAGTGTTGATGCTTATGTTAAGGAGTTTCAAATGTTGATGATTTGCTATGAAGTTGTTGAACCAAAAGAAAGGATTGTCTTTAGGTTTATTAATGGATTAAAGTATGAGATTAGAGATATCTTGGAAATAAGAGACATTAAGTCGTTGGATGAGGCAATCCAAGCTGCTTAGAGAATTGAACGATGTCGAATGAGCAGACTTCAAGCTCTAGTGAGTCGAACTACCCCTAGTTGACCTATTCTAGGTAGACTTGTGCGATCGGAATTAGGTAAGGTTTGTGATGTTCAATTAGTTCTAATGATCAAAGCTAAGGAGAAGGAACCTTTGAGAAAGTTTGAGAAAGGGAAAAGCTTAGAAAGAAAGACTAATGAGATCAAGTGCTTTAAGTGCCAATAATTTGGTTACATGGTAGAACAATGTTTGAACAGACGAGTGATGGCGATAAAGGGTGAAATGGTAACCATTGAGGTCAATAGTACTAACGAGGAGGTTGAAGAACCGAAGGAATTTGGATAAGCTAATTAATTCGAGGAGGAGATTATCTACAGTGAAGGGGGTAACTTTATACCCGTAACCATGGTGTTAAGATGAGTGATGAACGTGAGTATTGTGCTTGAGAATGAATAGCATGAGAATTTGTTCCATATTGGATGCAAGGTTAGTGGGATGTTGTGTGCTCTTATAATTGATAGTGGAAGTTGTACTAATGTGGCATCTGCTTTCATGGTCCAATAGCTAAAGTTATCAACTAAACCCTACCCCAAGCCTTACAAACTATACTAGCTTAGTGACAAAGGAGCCTTGCAAGTGAAGAAACAAGTGCCTTACAAATTGCACTAACTCATGTTCAGCTAGTTTGTTGCTTATTTCCTCCAATACATTCTTCTTTTTAGGGTCTTCTTTTGGGTCATAAACCTTGCTAAAGCGAGTAATCCCATTCACAAGAGAACTTGATTACCCTTGGTTAACCGCCTAGTAGATGAAAGGGGCAACCTTATGGTTCTCAGGTGCTATGCGTACATGGAAAGTGTACTCTTAGTTCTTAGGGCTTCCTTCTCTTTTGATTTGTAAAACTCAAAGACCTTATATTTCTGGTCTAAATCTATCACGTTGATGGTGAAATCTAAATAGTCAAAAATCATATTAATAATAAGGCTTTGGTTAGGCATAAGGTTATTATTGACATTTGGAAATAGAGCTTCTACGAAGTCTAGTTAAATTGAATCTTCATCAATTAAATCCTAAATTTTGGTTTTTAGCCTTCAATATGTGCTAGTCGAATGACCTACCTACCTTAGTAGTATTCATACTTCGCATTAAGATAAAAAATCATTAGCCTATATCTTTCGTTAGGAAGCTTAAACTGAATCAAGTTATCTTTATTTAACTTTTCAAAGACTTGGCTAAGGGGAATTAGTATTCTGGTGAACTGTTTTAGGGTCTTATTAGCTTGAAGCTGGTTTCAAAACTGTTGTTAAACTTATGGAGGTTTGTTTTGAAAGAGACCTAAGTATTAGGTTTGGTGTTCAAATTTACCAAACTAATAGTGGCTTCTTTAGGTTTACTTATAGCTAGCTTTGTAGATAGTAGTCTTCTATCCAATAACTCTTAGAGTTTGCCATAAGAGATGGCACTTTTAATTCGACACCCTCTGCTACTACTTCCACAAAGTTGGCGGAGGCTTGCTTAATCAAGTGGGAGAAGTAAGTCTTTTCTAGAGTATTAATAAAAGCTAAAGATAGCACCTTTTCGGTCATAAAGGGGGACACCCTTGTAGCTATGGATCTTCATCTTTGTGCATATTCCTTAAATAATTCGTTGTTCCTTTTTTGTAAGGCAACCAAGTCCATCATGGTTGGTGCTACTTTAACATTGAACTTATACTATTCATTAAACACCTTAGTAATCTTCTCCCATGTGTTTACTTGATTTAGGTTAAGTTGAGCATACCAAGTCAAAGTTGGACCTATCAAGCTATCTTGAAAAGTTTGTATCATAAGTTGGTCATATTGCACATACTTGCATATCTTTCGTTCATACAACCTAGTGTATAGTTTAGGGCATTTAGTCCCATTGTATTTTTCAAATTTAGGTACCTTAAACTTTTCAGGGTAACTTCCATAATCACAAGTAGAGAAGTCTGTGATACTAGCTTGATAAAAACCATTGTAGCTTCTAAGCACCTGCATCTTCTCAATGATCTATTAGGTCAACTTTCTTTCTAATTCTTTTAAACTGTCTTAGTTGGCTCTTGAGTTAATTAGCTATGTATTGACTAGGAATGAGTAATTGTTAGGTTCAAAAGTTGGGTTGAATTTTAAGTAGACCCCTTCTAATTCAAAAGTCTCAAAAGCCAGATTAACTTTAGGATATCTCTCTTCTATTTCAAAAGGTGGAGCTTCAACATTCTTCTCATAATGGGCTTTGGAGCTTTCTTCCTTTGATGGCATTGTAGCTCTAAGTAAAGCAATACTATCAATAAGGAAATTTAACTACTCTGTTATTTTTCCAATGGTTTGCTCCAAAGAGTGAAACCTCAACTTAGTGCAATTGGTGATTTCAAGGTTAACATTGTTGTTGTCGTTCTTGGTGTTGATGTTGTTGTTTCCTTGGTTGGCCATTCTGGTTTGAGAACGGGTGTAGATTGGACTTCTTTAAAAGGCTTGACGTTTGGGAGCTATCTTTGCAGCCCGGAAGGGACACTTCTCAACAAGTTTGCATAATATCTTTATTTTCCTTTTTTTCCCTCCACAAATGCAAGAATGCATAGCACACAGATGTAAAGAATTTTAAGTTGGCAAGGGACTTATAATGTCGCAAAATACTTTAGTTTTATTAATTCTCTCAATTTGTGAGGCTTACATTATTTATCATTTTATTACATAAAAAAGAAAATTCCTAAGGCTTAAACTCTCTTCTTTTGGTGATGACTTGGTTTAGCTTCCTCCTTTTTCCTCTTCTGAACTTTAGGGACCTTTAACTCTTGAATTTTTTCCTTGACCTTCTTAAGTTGTGCTTTGAAGGTTTTATTTATTTATTTTTTATATTCTTCAAATTGGGCCTTTAGATTCTCCATTCCTTCTCCTGGCTTCTTTGGTGTGGCTCTAACTTGATTTTCTTCATCTTTGCCTCTTCCTTTAATTTTTGAGGTTGGCGATAAATGAATTCCTTGGTTGTTCGAGATTTGCTAGGTGTCCCTTTAATGATAGGGGTAGTTACCCTTTTCATAGTAGAGTGATTTGATGTTCAAGAGTTAGGCCACTTTATCAGCTATAAGGATATGGGGGTCATGGAAATTAATTGTGATAGGCTCAAGTGTTGGTCTTTGAACTAAAGCCTGAAAGAGCTTAACCTACTGGATTATTTTAGCTGGATAGTACCTAGTGCAAGTATTGAACCCAATTAGAGGAACTACTTCAAAGACCTTACATCCTTTAATCATCTAATCATTTAATTCCATATGGCTATTAAGAGTATCTATTTAGCCCACACATTTAGAAAATACTAAATCCATTGATGGGTAGTGATATTTTCAAGTAACTGGATCTGTTTGTCAAAAGATTTGATGAGATTATATCGTTCTATGAACTTGGCTTGATTAAAGTCTAGCTAATGGCTTCTCATGTGACTAACGAACCAAACCATGAGCAGGGCTATGTTAGTTTTTAGATCCCCAAACCTCTTACTCTTAAGATGGTTTAATGAATGGATTTACTCAACTAGGAGGGCAAGTATATAAGACTTCCCTTCTAAGAATTGAGATACCAATTCAACTACCCTAAAGTGAATACGGTGTGCTCCATATAGGAATAGAATGACACTAAATATCATTAAGATATAAGTGTTTACTCAATGCTAGTGCCAAGTTTCTAGATCCACATAAAGGATGTCTCATTTCTCCTGATATTTTAGTTTTGTAGAGAACTACATAATAATATCATTTATCATAAGGGCTTTCTCCTTAACTTAAACCCAATTTCTTTCTGTTTTCCTTAACCTTAGTAGTTTGCTGAAAAGTTTTGGTGTAGCAACTTCAAGAACTGGTACATAAATATCATCAGTGATAGGCAGACCTTAGAGTAGTTGGGAGTGCTCTTCAATGGTTGGGCTTAGTTGGTATGGGCCAAAATAAAAGGCAACATTTTCGGCCTCCTACAAATGCACTAAGGCCCATATTAGAGTGATACTCTATAAGGATAGGATGGGTCTAACTTTGTTATTGATGAATTCCTACTTATTTGGGTTGAAGAGTTATATCCAATTCTTTAGTAAGTTCTAATGCTCATGAGGTGTGTGGATATAGATCTCCTTGGGAGTATCTTGAATAGAGCTAACCATTTCAACAAAAGAAAATGTTATGTCAAAACCCTATTCTAATCTTTACATGCAATCTTTACAAGGAAATTTACAATAGACATGTTACAAGAATAATTACAAAAGAAAAAATATAAAAAAATTACAATGGCTCTACAATTGCAAGGTTTTTTGTTAGGTACAGGTTCTTCCCAATCTTTGAAAAGAGGTTTCTTATATGCAAAAGGGTGGGCTTTAAAGGTTCTTAAGTTCTATAACCTCACATGTTTTCGAAGAAACGGTTCCTTCATCACATCAAAACTTAAGTGAGATAGCTTGATCAACCCCACAAGGTAGTTATCTCATAACATCGAAGGCTTACATAATGGCCCTCTTCTTAGGATTCTAAGACAGCCTGGTTCTAATTGTATCCATCATACATTTCATGATTCAAGTATTTAAACCCCCCTAATAAACCCCATAAGTTAGTTGCAATAAAAGGGTTAGTATAATTAATTACAAGTAAAAAAATTCATAGATAAATTATAATATAACTTGAGTAATTTGAAAAATAAATCTAACTTCGAAAGGTTTAAGTGGCTAGCCCTCTTAACATTCTCAATGGATTCGCTAAGCTATTTTCCTTAACTTGATCTATATTAAACCCTATGTACATTTAATATAGACCTTGGACTAAGAATTAAGTAAAATCTAGTTTCTTACAGATTTTGAAAAACATTTGGAGTTGCCACCCGATAAAACTAGCAAAAGATGATTAAATTAGAACCGATTAGGTTGATTGATTTTAATTTAACCATTAGCCTACGTTTTGAAAACTTTTTAAAAAATTTTCAAGAAACTAGATATCGTAAGTTTGAAGGCTACCTTATTAAACCCTACATGGGTACCACCTTAACCTTGCGAATTTAAGTTTATTTTTCAAAATATCTTTCTAAAAATACAATTTATTCACAATAAATAAATAAATAAAATTAAATCTACAAAAAAGATGAGAAATTGAACAATTATTTATAAAAAGTGGAAAAATAAATATTTTCATATTTTAAGTCATCCCGTAATTTCTTATGATTACTTACTTATCTGTTATTCAGAATCAGACTTTCGTAGTTCATTAATGAAAACTTTAAGTAGGTTGATTTATTTTAGAATGAAAATGGTCGGGTTTACATTTTAATTAGTATATTTAACTTTAAGAAAAATTTCTAGAAAAAAAACACAAAAAAGTTCCTAATTTAAGGTTATAATTTTTGGAAAAATTCTAAAGGGGCTTAAATTTGGAAAAAGAACTTATTAGTCTTTATTTTAGAAAATACATTTCTCTAAGTGAGAAAGTGCTTTTTTTTTTTTTGTTTTAGTGATTTTTTTTTAAGTTTAAAAAGAAAGAAAGAAAGAAATAATTAAAAGAAGAAAAAAAGAAATTTTTCTTGAGAAAAGACGAAGGATAAGCTCTTTTTTATATCTTTTTTTTTATTATTTTTTTTTTGAGGAAGAGAAAATAAGAAAAAAAAAAAAGACAAGAGGAGGAAAGAAAGAAAAAAAAGAGGTTTAAATTTTTTTTCCTTTTTTTTTTAGGACCAAGAGGCTTTTCTATTATTATTTCATTTTATTGTTTTTGTAATAAAGAAAAAGGTAAAAAAAAGAAAAGAAAAAGTGCCAACCTACAATAATGGAGCGTAGGTCAGTCTTGATCATTTTAGGCAGTGTGGGTTAGACACTTCGAGTTGGATCGAATGGATAAGAGTTGAAAATGGGTCACCTACTTCACTTCAATATCCACATAAACCCTACTTTGATAAACTAAATACGAGTACTAATTCAAGTGGGAGATTTGATTTTTATGTGATTCTTATTAACAAAAGTGAGTTTTGTGGTGGGAACTTAGCCTTTGGGGTTGGTTTTAGGGTAGTGCAAAGGTGTAGGTAGTAGTAGTTATGGTTGAAACCTTTGATAGTAGTGGCTAGTATACCAAGCACAGCGATGTTCATAATGGGTCTCAGATGAAAGCTTGTAACCTGGGAGAGCTATTAATAGTATTAGATAGGCTCGAAGAGCTTTGTATTGAAGCTTTAAGCTAGAGAGGAGAGGGCTAAAAATGGTAGATAGTGAAAGAGCTTATGAATATGTGTATGAATGATGGGATGAGATGATTGATGTATGGGCTGCTTGTTTAAGCTCCATTTTATAGTCTTGGAGCTCGAATTGAAGATGGAATGTAATAGGGATCACGGGCCAACCATACATTCTTGAGCTTGGGGGCTTGCTTAAGTGGGCTGCTAAGTTGTTCGAGGTGAATTGAGTGTCAAAGAGTAAAGTGTACCTCTATTTAACCTACTGAGTTACTTTACTCTCTAGATCATCCAAGAAGTTGCTGAGGAGATTAGCTAACATGCTGAGCCGACCCTTTTGCCACACACCAGTCTAAGCATTGAATTAAGATACAACCAGCTACACCCATGCTGAAGCCGAGTTGACAATTGTTAAGAGCTAATCACCTGAGGTCGACCTAAAGATAATTTGCCCATAAACCCATCCTAGTCCGATCCTAACTGTCCAAGCTGTCAAAGTACTGATGCTGACTTGATTGTAGCTACCCTTACTCGACCCACAATGTCATTGGGACCACAGAATGAGCAAAATGAGATACGTCTTACCTTTTTCTAACACTCGTACTGTTCTTTTGCCAACAAATATTCTTTTTCTACGATTATATTGCTATCTTTATAAATTATTCCCCTTTCCCCTCAATGAGTAGGAATCCTTTTCTATAATTTCTTGTAACCTAGGACTTACCCTAATTGTGTATTATATATTTACATATTATAATAGCCGCAAGAAGAGACATAGGGAATACATTGAACTTTCATACTCTTTGGAGCTAAGTGTTCTTCTACTTACTCTCAAGCTATTCTTATTTAGCCAATTGAGCTTAGACTAGTGGCGAGTGACCTCTGGCTATACTTATGCGTCATATCAAGTATGACTTGAGCTCGTGTGAGCTATTGGTGCGTCATATCCATCATTGATACATGGGAACCTCTACTTAACCTTCGGATATCATTTATCTTTTGGACCATCTTATGGTCCGAACCTACCCCATTGGTAGCATGCGATATTGGGTTCGTGTATTAACCCATGAATTCGTATCATCCTAGTATTAGAGCTTGGCTATGCTCGAAGTTAGATTATGTTAGTTTGTTCTTTGAGTGGTTATTACTGTTTTTGAGTGTTAGAAGTTTTGTTGTTAACATTGGAGTTTGGGTATTAGAAAGGTGTTGAGGAACATTCGGTGCTCTGTTTACCTTGTTTCCCTTATGCAAAATAAAGTATAGTTGTTTGTTTGTTTGTTGTATAGTTATCTTAGTGTTGGGAGTATTAGTTATTGATCTATTGTTGTTATTCATAGAAAGAACTTTGAGTAGTATTTTTAAACATCAATTTTATGGGGAAAGCAACAATATCAGATTCAAGTGTTTAAGGAACTTACCAAGAAAGTGGTGCTAAGAATGGATAAGGGGTAAGGGCTTGTCTAACGAAGTGAAACGAGAGCTTTTTTTCGATACGTTGAATGACCCCTTTGTAGACAAGATGCGCAGCATTGCCTACTTTGCTGTAGCTAAGGAGGCTAAGAAGCAGGTGCATGAGTACTTCTCGAGGGTAAACCTAATGTTCCTCAACTGGCTTAATGATCTAGAAGTTGTTGATGGTAGAGAGGAAGGGGAGACATCGTCAAAGAGCTTTAGCAAAGGAGATTCTAAGGAGGAAGAGAAGGATGTGGAGGTTGGCTAGGATGAGGAGTTGGAGAAGAAGGGATTTATGGATTAGGCTAGATTGGCTTTGTTTTAGTTTTTTCTTCATTTTTGTTTAGATTACTGTATGTGGTTTGGGTGGTATGCCCGTTTACTTTTGCTTTCTTAGAGGTACTGTCATGTTAAGTCCCCCCTCTCTAATGTAAATGCTCATCATGATGAATGAAACTAGTTTTACTTTTAGTTCATCCCATCTTGCTTTCCTCCTTTATTATTTTTCTTTCCTCTTCTTGTATTGTTGTCCCTGGAACTCTAATAAGCATTAGGATGATGAAATTTCTCTAAGTCTTGGTGTATGCTCGGATTGCATGTTGTTCACTAGCTTTAAGTGTGAAATAGGATAGTTGGCTAAGGCGAATCTATCTTGATGTCATGCTATTTCTCGAGTAAGGTGTGCCTGTTCAAATGGATCCCTTATGACATCATGTTATCTCTTAGGCTAAGTATGTGCCTAGCTATATAAACTTGGGCAACGTGCCTTCTATAAGCCATTTAATGCACATACGTCATGGGCGGATTCCCTCACAAGATCCTGTATGGCACTTAGCATTTCTGATCACACTAAGGAAGGCTAAATCAACCTGTAATACACTCATAAGGTTTAGAGAGAGAAAGTAGAGAGAGAAACTTTGAATGCAAATTGTATTCACTTAAATAACTAAGTAGCTTGCAACTAAATGGAATACCCCTATATATATAGAAAGCTTCTATAAAAGAATGGTTAAGATTAATCCGATTTAATGGTTACAATTGATTCTCACCTACTACTTTTACCTAACCTACCTACTATAATGCAAGATTTTAGACATCTCTAGAACCTTTTGGAACCTTCCATCTTCTAGAAGCTTCTAGTAGGCTTGAGCTTTAGGAACCTCTTAGGAATGGCTTATTTTGGGAGGTCCATAATACGTACTATGTAAGGCATATTAATGTTTCTCAAGGAGTCGATTGAGCTACTCCTACTTGTGGGCCATTGAATGAATGCTATGTGGGTTGTTAGGGTTATTTTAGGCCCCCTATATAAAGGGTGCATGGGTCCTTTATTCCTATTAACAACATTCTAACATTCTTCTATTAAGAGCTGGCTTGAGAACTGACACCTCTCTTTTGCTTCACCATGAGCAAATTGAGGGTGATTAGAGCAAGAGAGAGAGTATATGAGCTCGAAAGGAGGACTATCGGTCCTTGTGGTGATCATGAGGTGTAAAGAGTTGCCCAATGATTGACGGTAGCCTTCGATTAGTGACCGTGTATGCTTGCCTTTCGATCTGGTCTTATGAGGGTGAGACCTTGAATGTCCATCCACTAGTTGTTGAGGTAGCTTAATTGCAAGTGGCATCCATCTTCATGATGTTATGGGAAGGGCTCTTACGTACTACTTCCTAACTACGATGATTACACTAGTAGAAGAGGCCTCTTTCTTCACCTTAGTTTTTTTTTTTTACTAAGGTAGCCTAAAGGAGCTTGGTGGCATAGGTTCGAGCTCCCCTTGCTTCTCTATGGGTAACCTAGATGGGATGGGTGGATCAGCCTTCAATAATCCCCCTTGGGTTACTCTTGTAAATGGTTGGCTCATCTAGGTGGAGTAAGATCCTACTTTTAAAGTTGCTAAGGTTGTAAAGGCTTGGCCTTCAGCACGACTGAAACTTGGGGATGTAGTCACATTTCTCCTAATAGAGGCTATGATTGAGTCGAAGTTGAGAGCAATTCGTTCTGAAGTAAAGCCTAGCATAGGCAGCTAAGTGGAAGTAAAGAGCAAGAGAGAAGATCTATTGTTGAGTAATAAAGTAGGAACTGGCTCCATGCCTTTATAATGTCTTGTTTTGTTCTTAAATTTACTTAGAGTCAGGATGTCGACTTAGAAAGCCTTCTAATATTTTCTTATTGAATAAAATTCTTGTTTTTTTTTTATCAATGCTTGCTCATTTGGCTTTTACTTGAGTTGCTTTCTCTCTATTTTCTTATTTATTATAGCAAAATGAGTGAGAGACCCCTTCAAGTGCTTAGCTCATATGGTTGAGTACGTGACCCATTATCTTACCTTCAAGCTTGATTTGCACCAATTTGGACCAAGGAAGTGACCCCTATTTGCTTAGGGTTAGAAACTAGCTTGTGGGTAAGGAAGCATAGTACTCCATCGTTAACACATGAGCTTGTGACATTAGTGTTAATCTTAACTTTGGACACTTGTTTGGGGATGAGAATCGACCTGTAAGTAAGGAACGTGGTGTATACCATCGCTCGATAATTAGAATGTAGCCCTGTAGAGCTAGCATAGGTATTAACACGAAAGCAATCTTGAGGATGAATATTGACTCGAGTATGAAGCATGGTGAAGACCTACGCAAGAGAAAGGTATGTAGCTAGTTATGTTAGTATAGGTACTAACTTGGGCGCATGCTTGGGGATGAATATCAACTCAAGTGTGAGAGCGCAGTGAAGACATGTGTAAGAGAAAGGTACATAGCTCACAACGTTAGTGTAGGTACTAATTTGGCTATGCTTTGGGATGAATATTGACCAAAGGTAAGGGTACAGTAAGGACCTGCACAAGAGAAGGGTGTATAGCCTGTAGCATTAGTGTAAGTACTAACTTGGGTATATGTTCAGGGATGAAAATTGACCTAAAGTGAGGGTACGATGAAGACTTGTACAAGAGAAAGGTGTATAGCCTATGGTGTTAGTGTAGGTACTAACTTGGGCATATGTTTAAGGATGAAAATTGACTTGAAGTGAGGGCACAATGAGGACCTCTGTGAGAGAATAGTTGAAATACATCCCTATGGAGTTAGTACATACACTAACATGGGGTGTATACTTAGTGATGAAAATCGACCTGAGATTAAGGGTGTGGCATAAGCCAGTAATATTGAAAGATAGTATAGACAAGTGCAAGAAACTTGTCATTTCATTAATTACTTAGTGGAATTATGGTCTTAAGTTGTTGACATTCCATGCATTGGGAGTAGTTTACCCATCCAAGGTCCCTAGTTTGTAAGCTCCTTTTCCTGCATCTTCTACTATATGCACTGGGTCCTCCTAATTAAGTGTAAGTTTGCCTCATCCTTTGAGCGAGCTAATGGCCTTTAGCTTTCTACACACTAGGTCTTCGGGGTAGAAGACCTTATGTTTTACATTTTGGTTGTTAGGTCTTCGGGCTAAAAGACCTTATGTTTCACATTTTGGTTGTGGTATTGAGTTGTTCATTGTTGGTATGCAGCTATTCAGGCATACATAATGTTGCATACCTCCTCAATGGTCTCAAAGCTTACTTGGAGGGTCATGTGGTTGGTGTTTACATCAAAGTTCTAAACCTTATTGGTGGGTATCTATAGTTCATTAGGAGGATAGCTTCTGTTCCAAAGGCCAGGTACAAAGGATTTTCCCTTATGGAAGTCTTATGCGTCCTACGGTATCCCTAGACTATGTTGGGAAGCTCGTCGACCTGCCCACCTTCGATTTACTCTACCCTTTTCTTAAGGTTATGAAGGTCAATCTTGTTGATTTCCTCAACTCGACCATTGGTTTGGAGGTAAGCAACCGAGGTGTAGTGGAGCCTTATGTTGTGTTTCTCGTAGAACTCCCTAAACCTATTGTTGTCAAATTGCCTACTATTGTTAGTGATCAAGGCATATGGTACTCTGAAGCAAGAGAGAATATGGGTGAGAGCAAACTCTTTTGCCACTCGGCGATAATGGTTATTATAGCTAGTGCTTTCACCCATTTGGTGAAGTAATCGATTGCTACTAAGATGAACTGCCGATGCCTTTAAGAAAAGACCAAGTACGTTGAGCCCCTATTGGGTGAACAACTAGGGACTCACCATTAGATGTAGGTTTGAGTTGGGTGCCTAGGTGATCAAGGCATGCTTCAAGCATTGGTGGCATTTTTGAACTTGGGCCTTATCATCTTCCTTTATCATTGGCTAGTAATAGCCCAGTCCTAAAGCTTGGATGTATGGAACTTGAGATTGGATGCGATTGCTACATACTCCCGCATGGAGTTCTTCTAAGGCATGGGTACCCTCCCAAGTTATGAGTCATTTGAGTAAGGAGACGTTTTGTCCTCACTGATACAGTATGTCATTAATTAAGGTATAGTTGGTTGAGGCATTGGCTAGCTTCTTGGCCTCTATTTGGTCCTCAAGCAGTGTGCTTATCTTCAAATGCTTTATGATAGGATCCATCTAGCAAGGCTCGAAGTCCACTGGTTGGACTTCGAGGACCTTATGTCCTTTTATTTTTTAATGCTTTGCTTGGAGAGGTACCATATGAAAAGGGGTTTATCATTATCTTATAGTGCGGAGACAATGGATGAAGCTAGCTTAAAAAGTCTTTATGCCTTTGAATTTTTTGCTCAGGGGATCTTATTTTGCCTTCTAGGAAGTAAACCTCGTAAGGAGGCCCTGGACTAATTGCAAATACTTGATCATTATTTCCCCCTTAGTCTGGTATTCCCCATTTACCTATTGGATCGCCAGCATGGAATCTGAGTGGATGTTTAATTTTTTAGCTCTTATGTCTTTGGGTATCTTTAATCCTACGATGAGTGCCTTGTACTCGGCTTCATTTTTGCTTGCCATGAATTTGAACTTCATAGTGTATAATACCTTCTATTGTACAGGCCTTGTAGTGTTATGTCGGCCTTACCCTCCTCCCAAGTAGAGGAGCCGTCAACATGGAAGGTTATCTCTAATATATTCGATTATGAAGTCAGCAAGAACCTGTACTTTGATTACCTATCTAAGACGCCGTTGGATTCCATAGGCATTGAGCTCGAGAGCGTATTTCACCAATTTGCTAAAGATGTCGAGCCTTCAAGGGATAGCTTTAAGTGGTTGATTGGTTAAGATGATGATTAGGTAAGCCTAAAAATAGAGTATGACTTTTTGTTCAACGATGACTACTACAAGGACAAACTTCTTGACCTTAGTGTACGTGGTCTCCAAACCTTGTAAGGTATGATTGATATAGTATACGGGTTTGTGCTTCTATCTTTTTGTTCGGATGATGACTGATGATAGTGCTTTGTTGCTAACGATGAGGTAAAGATATAATTCTTCACTAAAGACTGGTTTTGAGAGCATTGGCTTGCTCTTTAGGAAATCCTTTAGGTTGTCAAAAGTTTTATGGCATATGGTTGTCCATTGGACTCGGAAGGATTCTTCAGTAATTTGAAGAATTTCAAGCACTTGTCGGCACTTCTGGATACAAATCTATTCAAGGCAATGATACTGCTTGTTAGGTGTTGTACCTCCTTTATGGTTCTAGAAGCTTGCATGTCTTGAACTGCCTTTATCTTGTTTGGGTTTGCCTTGATTCTTCGTTCCATAACTATAAAGTTGAGGAATTTTCCTGATGCAACCCCGAAGACACATTTTTGGGGGGTTAAGCTTCATTTTGTAATAGCTAAGCACATTAAACGTTTCCTTAAGGTCTTCGATATCGCCTTTTCTCTCCTACTCTTCACAATTATGTTGTCTTCATAAACCTCAACATTCCTTTCGATTTGTGGCTTAAATAGCATGGCAGCTAATCTTTGATATGTGGCACCCGTGTTCTTCAAGTTGAAAGGTATAATCTTAAAGTAATAAGTGCTAAAGTCTATGACAAAGAAAGTGTAGACCCTATCTTTGGAAGCCATGTAGATCTATTTATACCCTGAGAAGGCATCCACAAAGTTAAGGAATCTGCATCATAATGTCAAGTCGACGAGTTGGTCGATGTAGGGGAGAGGAAATTAGTCTTTAGGTTAAGCTTTATTGGGGTTGGTATTGTTGACGCATATTTACCATTTCCCATTGGCTTTCTTTACGAGCATTGTGTTTATAGACCAAGTTAGGTATTTTTCTTGTCTTATGAATCCGGCTTGTAGTAGTTTTTGAACTTTTTGCTTAATTGCTGCTTGGTGTTCGGTGTGAAATGCCACTTCTTTTGCTTGATTGGTCGAATAGTGGGGTTGACGTTGAGGGTGTAGATTACTTTGAGGATGTTGATTATCCTTAGCATGTCCTTTAGGGCAGCTATGAATACGGCCATGTTTTGTTTAAGGAAATTGGTGATCTTAGCTTTCTCATCATCAAGTAGCTCTACCCTAATTTTCATGGTCAACCTTAGAGTGCTATGCACGTTTGATCTCCTTGGTTTTCTAAGCGGGCTCACCTTGCAGTATTAGGGATTATGTGGTAGGTGACTTGATGGTTATGATGTTGTCTTCAATTTGGGCCTTAAGATAAAGGAATTTGGATAGCTTTTGATCTCCTCGAGCTTTGCCGACTTTGGTTGGCTTCTTGAACTTTTCTTTTAAGCATCTTTAGCTGATGATCACGTTAAGTTTTGTGATACTTGGTTGACTTAATATGACATTATATGGCGACTAGTGATCAATGGCGACAAAATCGATGGGCTGTATGGCAACATATGCATCGTCACTTAGTTGTACTAGAAGGGTGATGATTCCCTTAGTAGGTATAGGTTTGCCCCCTCTAAAGCTTAAGAGGCCATGTTTGTATTGTTGTAAGGGTTCATTTAATTAGTCCTTCATTTGCTTGTAGGCATTGTAAAAGAGTATGTTTATCAAGCTTCCGTTGTTTATGAAAGTTTTGGGAACATCAAAGTACCCAATCTTCACATTTATGATGAGAGCATTGCTATGGGGGAAGTTGATACCATGCTCATCTTCTGTGGTTAAGCTAATCGCAGTTTCTGTCTTGGGCTTTTTAGTTCGAACGAGGTATTTCTCATGTTGTGTCAAGTGGGTGCGATGTCAGCAGTGAGGCTAGGTAATAGGAATTAGGCTACTAGACCTCGAGTTGGAGCCGAGCTTAAGGACTAAAGACCATGGCAAGATAAGTTCTTTCTTTACACCCCACAACTAAAGAGTCTGAGTTGTTGCAATTTGTTAACTAGATGCCCTACATAAGCTGAACCCTCTTACACTTATCAATAGTCTTCAGCTGCTGACTAGAGGTACACTTAGACAATAGCTCAGCCCAACCAACTGTTTGTTTAGTCAACGTGAATTGGAACTATACCGAGCACATATGAATTGAATTCATCCTAGAGGAGTTATTAACTCAGCTTGGCAACTTCAAACAATTAGTTCAACTCAGAATCACTATTCGACAATAGCTAAGTTGCCAGGCGCTTGACTACTGATCATCCACCATGTGTTTAAGCACCTTAAATGATAGGATCTTCCATACAGGACACTCGTTTTTGCTAATTTCTAATTTATACTCTTTTGGATATTCCTTGTACCATACTTATTTTGAACATTACTTTTTTAGTATTTTCCATTTTAAGTAGGGTGCCTTGATATTTTAGGTATAGATACTCATTGTAAAGGTAGCCGCAACATGATTAGAAACCATTAATACATAACATACTTCATTTTTCAAGGGCATTTTCTTTCCTTACTTGTTTTACTCTTATCTTAACTCTTAAGCAAGGTTAGGTGGCAAGTATCCATGCAAAGTTAGCTCGTGTGTCATATCTACTTCACTTTGTAAGTTCTCGATAGTTCCTTAGTGTATCATATCCTCAGAGCTAATTGTGGTTTGCTTACTTGTTTGTTTTCTAATATTCATGCCCTTCCAATCCTCATTTTCAAGCTTTTTGCAAGCTTGGACCTACCCCTTATGATTGATCTTGTTAGTCCTTGGCTCGATTCATATCATCTTGGTATCAAAGGAGAGGTTTATTTGGGTAAGTTGCTGTTCATTTGTGATTATTATTGTATAGTGTGTAATATTGCTCTCAAGTGTGCAATGAATGTGAAAGGGATTAGTTTAAGTATTTTAGAGAGTATTTGAACTTTTACTGTTGTTGTGAAACCTTTGTTTTGACATACTCTGTTTTGCCTTATTTCAAGCATACAAAAGCAAAGCAAATTTCAATTAAGTTTATTGTTCTTCGGAGTAGTTGTGTTCGTAGATTAGTTGAACATTCGTGTTGAGAAGTGTATGTATGTGTGTGAGTTGTTTGGCTTAAGAGGATAGTATCTGTTATTTTGTAGTTTTTGAGTTTGTTTATTGAGTTTTGTCAAGAGTATGATGGATCTAAGAACGCTGGTATTAGAGATTACAATAGCAGTGCTCACTATGGATGACAGCCCCAAAACACTCTTAGAAGTACATATTAGTGAATTAATGCGATCGCTAACCTTATAGTTGATCTTACAAGTGCTGTTTATGCATTGGCGTTTCGACTTGCTAAGGCTATACAAAATACTCCTTGAGCCACTTGACCTGTAAGAGGACAAATCCTAACTTGACAAGATTGAGGTAGAGGAGTAGGAGGATGTGTGCATAGTAGAATTGACTTAGGTAATATGGATGAAGATGGAGAAGAAGAGTACAATGAGGAAGAAGTGAGCTCGAGCACCCTAAGTTGTCAACTATGTGAAGCTTTAGATTCTAAGCTTTAATGGTTTTGGAAATGCTGATGACTATCTAGATTGGGAAGAGAAGGTAGAGCGTATTTTTTATTATTACCAGTATGAGGACTGTGAGAAAGTGAGGACTGTTGCTGTAGAGTTCTTAAGTTATGTTGCGATGTGGTGGAAGAACTTCTAAATTATGAGGAGACTAAAAGGATATATACTTGGCTCGAGATCAAGAGGATACATAGAAATAGATTCATGCTAGATACTTTTGCTTGACTTCAGGAGTTAAGGCAAGGATGCCGAACTGTTGATCAATATGTTTAAGAGTTCTAAATACTTATGATTCGATGTGAAGTAGATGAACCATAAGCTCAAATAGTATCTAGATTTCTCATTGGATTAAGAGGCGACATTCGAGATGTCCTGGAGCTTCAATAGTTTATTACATTAGATGAGGCTATAAGAATAGCCTAGTGAGTGGAAAGGCAGAAGAGGAATAGGCCAAGCTAACCTGTATAATCAAGTTGACTTATTCAAGGAAGCTACTAAGCTCAGTAAAGTGTTAAGTCGAGTAGGAAAGTAGATGTCAGAGTTGAACAGAAGAGCCGACCAATTGAAGGCAAAGTGCCATTGAGAACTTATGAGCAGTGATAACTCTTATTTTAAACATATTTCATATAGTGATTTTATAGTATTTCCCTTACATTTTTGGTTTTCTTTAAAGAAATTGATACTTAATTGAGTAGAATTTTGATTTTAAGGTTTGAACGCGTTCTAGGATTGAAAACGAAGAAAAGGAATCAAGTTTCACTCAATTTGGAGTTCAAATGAAGGAGTTATGAAGTTTTGAAGTTACACAGTCTGGGACATGACCATGTCCCCAGGCTGTGTCCATGCAAGAAAATTGGCCAAGGTCAGAAAGTTACACGATCTGGGGATACGGCCATGTCCCAGGCTGTGTCTGGTGACGAAAACGGAAACCTTACAATACACTATAAAAGGACATATTAAGGTTTCACAAGACATATGAGACATTGGAGAAGAGAAGAGACTCGAAGAGAAGAAGAAGAAAAAGGCGAAAGTAACACCAACTTCAAGATTGGAGAGATTTTTCATCAACCAAAGGGGTTTTTCATGTTTTATTTTATGTTTTTAATGGAACTTGTTTTTAGTTTCATTATGATAGCTTAGAATTCGTGTATTTAAGATTATGGAACCTAGGGTTTCATGTGACTTTTAAGTTGATTTATAATTTTCAATAAAGTTTCTATCTTTTCTTGATTCAATTATGTTATTTAATTGTCAATTGATATTTCTAGGGTATCAATCTATGATATTATGCATGATGATTGAGAAATTACATGTGTAATAAGATCTAGGCATAATTGGAGAGAATTACATGTATACTTAGAGATAAGATACATGTTTCTTCCGGAAAGTTGTTTGTTTGTGTGGGAATTCATTATACATTAATGCAATTCTAAATTATATTACTAAGTGAAGAGATTTCGGTAAATAATTTAGGATTAAGGTTAATATGCTTGGGAAAGGTATTAACTTTAATTAGGAATCCCTCCGGTCAAGAATAATAGAAATTGAATTGAATATATTTTAAGCGATCACATGTTAAACACTAGGGGAAATAATTCCTAAATACGTTATTACCTTCTTGAAGTCGTTTTTAGTTTTATTGCTTTCTAAATTGCTTAATCAAGTCTCATAATTAGGTTAGTTGTTAATTCTAGTATTTTTAATTCATCCAACTCAACACGATTTTTCGGTTATATAAGAGAGCTAAGGTTAATATTAGTACTTGAAGTCTCTAAGGGATCAACTCGGACTCATATCCACTATATTAAAACTGATAGGTGCACTTGCCTGATATCAAGTTTTTGGCGCCGTTGCTGGGGATTTTTGATACTAAGAGCACTAGTTGCTTTATTACTTTGACCATTTTGTTTTTCTTTTGTTTTAATTATTTATTTTTATTACCTAGAGCTGCAATTGATAAAGTATTTCTTACCCTTATAATGCATGACCCAAAGCAATCCGGAAGATTTGGTAGAACTCGATCCTAAAATTGAGAGAACTGCCCTTCAAAATTTGAGATTGCGACCTAGACAAATTGTGGCTACCATAGAAGACGATTCAATCGTTGAGATTAAGGAAGAGGGTGAAGAGGCCAACACTCAATTCATCGAGCAAGAAGATCCACCACACATGGCTAACAATGGGAATGAAGCAAATCGGACCATGTCCGACTATTTAAGGCCTACACTTATTGGAGCTGACTTTAGTATCGCAAGGCCAACCGTCGCAGCTAATAACTTCCAAATTGCACCTAACATCATACAAATGGTGCAACAATATGTTCAGTTTGACGGTCTCCAAGATGAAGATCCTAATGCCCACATCTCTAGCTTTCTAGAGATTTGTGATACATTTAAAATCAATGGAGCCACGGATGATGCCATCCGACTGCGGCTATTTCCTTTCTCCTTGAAGGGTAGAGCAAAACAGTGGTTGAACTCCCTACCACGAAATTCAATCACAACTTGGAATGAATTGGTAGAGAAATTTTTGGAGAAGTATTTTCCACCTACAAAGATCGCTAAACTTCGGAATGATATTTCTTGTTTTGCTCAATTGGAAGTAGAGACTCTATATGACACTTGGGAGCGGTTTAAGGACTTGCTCAGGAGGTGCCTACATCATGGCCTCTCACTATGGATGCAAATTCAGACCTTCTATAATGGTCTCAATTTATCTACGAGACAAATGATTGATGCATCTGCAGGAGATACTTTGAACATAAAGACACCTGAGCAAGTACAAAATCTAATTGAAGGAATAGCGATGAACAATTATCAGTGGGAAAGCACTAGAGCCAAGCAAAAGGCTATGGGAATTTATGATGTGGACTTGACCACTGCTCTGGCAGCCAAGGTGGACCTATTGAGTAAGAAGATTGATGCACTCACTGTTGGCCCTCAACAAGTGCAATTGGATGTAAGTGACTTTGGTATGCAGGGGTATAGAGCATAAGAACAACTAGAATAGGTAGATTATCTAAGAAATCCACCTAAGCAACAAAATAACCCCTACAGCAACACTTATAATCCCGGATGGAGGAATCACCCCAATTTCTCATGGGGAAATCAAAACCAAGGCCAGCAGAAGACTAACTTTAGCCCACCTGGATTTCAGAGACCATTCCCACCTCCTCTTCCTCAAGAAAAGAAGTCCAGTGTGGAAGAACTTCTCACAAAATATATTCAAGGCAATGAGGCTCGCTTATCCAACATTAAATCATCGCTGAGGAATTAAGAGGCTTCAAATCGTAACCTTGAGAACCAAATTGGTCAACTTGCGAAGCTAATCTCTGAAAGACCGCAGGGAACGCTACCGGAGAATACAGAACCCAATCTAAAGGAACATGTCAAGGCAGTAACACTTCGAAGTGGGAAGGAGTTGCATGCTGAGAGGAAGGTTAGCGAGGAGACTAGTAAGAGCGAGGAGACTAGTAAGAGCAAGGAGGGAACAAAAGCAATGAAAGACGTAGAGTCATCAAAGGCGAAGGAATATCAACCACCTATCCCATATCCCCAAAGACTTAAGTAAGATCGTAATGACCAACAATTCAGTAAGTTCCTTGACCTCTTTAAACAACTGCATATTAACTTACCTCTTGTTGATGCCCTATCACAGATGCTGAAGTACGCTAAGTTCTTGAAAGATTTGTTATCCAATAAGAGGAAGCTTAAGGTGTCACGAATTGAGGACGGCCTAGTCGTGGCAGACGCCGTATACTGTACGAAGAACCCCTGATTGGTTACCCTTCCAATCAAGAACTCTTCACACAATATACAAGGCTCTACAACCACTAGTTTCCAAAGAACATCCAGATTCACATGATATTATTACACAAACATATTTATATAAAAGTTGAGTTATAAAGCTTACAATACACAGTATTTAAGCATGTTTAAGTTTATAATAATAAGATAAACAAAAATACATGAGTAAGAGTCTACATAAACTATTCTCTCTCATTACACAGGATAGCTTGCTCTTGCCTAAGTCCCCAAGCTAACCTACGGCATCCCTCGTCTTGCCTCTACGAACAAGCTATCCTGCAACAAAAGTCTAAAGGGGTGTAAGCCTAAGCTTAGTGAGTAAAACCCTCAGCCACACCACAAGCAAGTTATAAGTACATTATATTCACACATATGAATGAATGATCAACCAGAATGCCAAACAATACGTATAATTAACTAGTTCATATACGTAACTTAGATTTAACACCCTCCAAAGTCAGGGTTAGAGAATACACGGCACCAGTCAGATCCGGGTATTATACTAGAACTTACTTTACTACGGAACTCTACATTCCGTACTTATATCAAATAATTCTTTTATTTTTAGAAAACCCAAGTTCTAGTATAATTGTGAGTGGGCCTCCGCAGTCCACACTCACCCCTAAACGGAGGCCTCTAGACTCGACCCTTAGCCAGGCGGTTGGCGCCTCCAACGCCTAGTGTTCTCTCGGGCTAGGGTAAGGTCATTTTGTACGAGTGCACCGTACAGAACCAAATAAATTAATAATATCAACCCCCGAATGGCCTCTCTTTACCTCCGTGTGATGTGACGGCCGGAATAGTATCCATGCTATGCATGTTAATGCATGTCCCAATTTCTTTTTATAGGCCGAGTATAATTAGGTTCAAATTATGCTATGACCATCCAAGTGTACACACAATCATTTCCTATCCTACCATGCAACAAACATAGCATTATCAATACTTAAGATAAGTTCACAACTCAAGATATACCAACATACACAGGCATTTCCCAAACCCCACACAATAGTTAATTAACAATAGTATTTAAGTTCACTATCTACAATCACAAAACAAGCATAGAATCATTGGGTAAATACTCACTCGGCCATGGCGATTCATCCTAATCGTAGTAGTCAATCGGGAGGTCCTTACTCACCTCAGAGTCACCTGATCATTACGATTTGATAAGGCTAGTAAGTACTTGAATTAACTAATAATTCTAAACATCTAATTACCTAATTTTACTTAAATTTACTATCAACTTTTACCCGGTTAGACTTTATTATCAATCGTATGTAACTTTCTCGTTTTATTTTTGATATTTACAAATTTATAGTCGTTTTTCATCGTTTTCGGACGTATATTCACACGGTAGTATCTGTTTTGGATGTTAAGACCTCTATTTTACATTATGAACTAAATTTATAGAAATTTTTAGCTATAGTACTTAAGTATTCTTATTACTTATATTTATATCCTTTATTCCTTAAATTCTTATAATTTAGGGATTTACTTTACTATTACTATTTCATGTACTGAATTAGGTATAATCTAATTCAGGAGGTGTATTAGGATTTACTGATTTTAGTACCTAATTACCTACACTTTTCTTATTTTTCTCATTTTCTAAACCTATGCTTATGTCATCGCTTACATCATCTTTTCTTTATGTCATTGCTTATGTCATCACTTGCTTATGTCATGGCTTATGTCATCATGTGCTTATGTCATCACTCACCTCATCATTTGATTACATAAGCATTACCTTATGCTTATGTCATATGTACATATCTTATGTACATTTGTTCCTTACTTTATACTTATGTACATATGCCTTATACATACATATACTTATACATCTACATATATTTATATCGTATTTATACATGTATACCTACTCATATACCTATACGGTTGGATACGTATTTTTATACTAAAAATTCGTATGCCAAATTTTCTCTTAAGAAAATCCTCTCAATTTCATCATTTTGTATTTCTATGTTTGTATTTAGTATAGTATATACATATATAGTTAGATATGGTCTTAAGTTAGGTTATGTACATGATAATTACTTATGTATAAAGGTTCACATACTTGTATTCCTTTGTTATTTCTTTATGTACACATACCTAAGAGTACATACACATGTATTTCTTCCATCTCCTTCATGATTCTTCACTTTCTATACTTAAAGATGGAAACTTTGTTTCCTCTTCTTCAAGACAACACTAAACACCTAACTACTTATCTAATCTACCTAATTAATTAACTAATGAATAACGTAAACCAACATAAAGTAAGTTAAGTACATACCTTTAGATGTGTTGGATTTAAGGAGGCAAAAGTGAAGAAATGAAAGTGAAAGGAGGAGATGAAGCTCACGGCAATGGTGGAGAATTTTTGTTTTGTTTCTTTTGTTTGATTTTCATAATGGAAGACAACAAGTGGTGGTGCCTAGAAGGGAGAATTGTGGACGGCAACAATTGTGAGAAAGGGAAAAGAAAAATCAAAAGGAAAAGAAAAGAAAACCATCATTAAGAAGTTAAGATATTTTCCTTATCTCTTAAGATCTTTGACTTTTCAAAGTGTTGACTTGGTCAACCCTTTGACTTTGATCAACATGCATTATCTTAGTCAACATTCCTTAAGTATGTGCAATTTTGTGCACATAATGTAGTAATTAAGGGAAATTAAGGGAAAAATGAAGGAAATGAGGGGAAATGAGGTATTTGATGAATTGATTAGTAAACATAGTTGATGAGATCTTACTTTAGGTCTTTATAGCTTATATATCTCATTTGATAAACTACTTTGAATAACAAATGCAAAAAGTACAAATTTGAGTATTAAAGTTCACTACATATAACCTAATCTTCAACTATAACCCTAACCCTAAGTAAGACTAACTTAATCATATACTTAAGGGATAAATATAATCTATAACTCATTATCTTAGTTTCTAATGGATTACTTAAGGATTCAAAGCATATAAGTATAAATGAGGGTCATCTCTAACCCTTTACTAATAGTTTAGCAAAATATAAGCATTATTTTATCAATTAGGGTTTTAGGGTATATCATGTTGGATTAGTGCACCTATGTCTTTAAGATAATCATTTTTAGGGTTTCTATCACTTTTGAATAAAATCTTTAGCATTTAGAAACATTTAGGGTAGAAAAGTTCTTTACACGATTGAGTATTTCTTTTAGGGTTTTCACTTTCATTAGCCTTGTCGACTCCTAAATTGTCTAACATAGTTGAGTCTATTTCAAAAACTAGGTTGATAATTTTAGGTGTTCACATAAGGAGCTTTCTATAGTCATCTTGGGTAAAGAGTGTTCAGCGATCGTGCAAAATAAGTTGCCCAAGAAGCTAAAAGACCCAGGAAGTTTTACAATTCCTTGTCATATTGGTAATTTGTTAATTGACAAAGCTTTAGCTGATTTGGGCACTAGCATCAATTTAATGCCTTATAAATTTTTCAAGAAACTAGGATTAAGGGAACCTAAGCCCACACGTATGAGCTTGCAATTAGCTGATAGATCTGTGACGTATCCTAGAGGCATTATTGAGGATGTATTAGTCCAAGTGGGTAAATTTATTTTTTCCAGTTGATTTTGTGATATTGGATATGGATGAAGATTTTGAGTTGCCCCTTATCCTAGGTAGACCATTCTTAGCTACCGCTAGGGCTATCATTGATGTTAGTGATGGCAAGCTTATTCTTCGAGTAGGAGATGAAAAGATCATGTTTAAAATTTCAAAGGCTATGAAAAAGTCTGTTGATCAAGATGATACTTGCTACCTTTTGGATGTTATTGACACTTTTGTTTCAAGTTATATGCAGAAAGTTCTTCTTAAGGATCCGTTGGAGAGTTGCTTGCACTTAGGCATGGAAGAAGCTTCGGAAGATCCTGTCAAATCCGAGGTGGTAGCCCAATTGGAGGCAAATAAACCTATCTATATTAAGAAAGGGTTTGAAGAGTTTGAAAAGAGGAAGGAAGCACAGTTAAAACCTTCTATTGAGGAGCCACCAGTATTGGAGCTAAAGCAATTACCTGACTACTTGGAATATGCCTTCTTAGAGAAGGACTCTAAATTACCGGTAATTATAGCATCTGATTTGGAAGAAGAACAGAGAGAAAGGTTGCTGAAAGTACTCAAGGAGCATAAGAGAGCCATTGCTTAGAAAATATCCGATATTCGAGGTATCAATCTCTCCTTTTGTACTCATAAGATTTTAATGAAAGAAAACCATAAGCCGGTTGTATAGCCTTAGAGACGCTTGAATCCAAACATGAAAAAGGTAGTAAAAAAGGAAGTTATCAAATTCCTTGATGCAGGTATGATATATCCTATCTCTGATAGTTCATGGGTAAGTCCAGTGCAAGTAGTTCAAGAAAAAAAAAAGTGGGATGACAGTAGTCCCTAATAAAAAGAATGAATTGATCCCAATGAGAACGGTAACAGGTTGGCGTGTATGTATCGATTATCGAAAGTTAAACGATGCTACACGTAAGGACCATTTCCCCTTACCTTTTATTGATCAAATGATAGAACGACTAGCTGGACATATGTTTTATTGTTTTCTAGATGGCTTATCTGGTTATTTTCAAATACCTATTGCATCGAAAGATCAAGAGAAGACCACTTTCACTTGTCCTTATGGCACCTTTGCTTACCGTAGAATGCCTTTTGGTCTTTGCATTGCAATGCACCTGCTACATTCCAGTGATGCATGTTAGCTATTTTTGATGATTTGATTGAGGACATAATGGATGTATTTATGGATGATTTTTCAGTTTTTGGCAACTCATTTGACCTTTGTTTGAATAATTTAGACAGGGTACTTACCAGGTGTGAAGAGACCAATCTTGTCCTCAACTGGGAGAAGTGCCACTTCATGGTACAAGAGGGTATTGTGTTAGGCCATAAGATCTCATATCGAGGAATTGAGGTAGATATTGCCAAAGTGGATGCGATTGCAAGACTGCCATCTCCAACTTCGGTTAAGGCCATAAGAAGCTTTTTAGGACATGCAGGTTTTTATAGGCGATTTATCAAGGATTTCTCAAAAATTGCCCGCCCTTTGACTAAGTTGTTAGAGAAGGATGTGCCTTATGTTTTCTCTTAGGAGTGTTTGAAAGCTTTCAATATCCTTAAAGAGAAACTTACCAATGCTCCAATCATGGTAGTACCTGATTGGGCACTTCCCTTTGAACTTATGTATGATGCAAGTGATCATGCAGTCGGGGCAGTGCTGAGGCAAAGGCGAGACAAGAACGTTCAACCAATTTACTATGCTAACAAAACTCTTACTAATGCTTAGGAGAACTATACTACTACAGAAAAAGAGTTGCTAGCAGTTGTTTTTGCCTTTGATAAGTTTCGCTCTTATTTGCTTCTATCTAAAGTGATTGTTTATATTGATCATTCTGCCCTTAGGTATTGGTTAGCAAAACCAGATGCAAAACCAAGATTGATTAGGTGGATCTTATTGCTACAAGAGTTTAATGTGGAGATCAAAGATAAAAAAAGCGCTAAGAATTTAGTAGCAGATCACCTATCTCGATTGGAGAATCCAAACTTGGAAATGCTCGACGAAAATGAGATCAAGGATGAATTCCCTGGGGAGCAACTCTATGCCATCGCCCAGGTAAGAGATATGGAAATTCCTTGGTTTGCGGATATCGCTAATTTTTTAGCTGCTAGGATTATACCGAAGGGACTTCTACACCAGCAAAAGAAGAAATTTTTTTCTGATGTGAAACATTATTTTTGGGATGATCCTTACCTGTTTAAAGTATGTGCAGATCATATCATTCGAAGGTATGTCCCATACCTTGAAGGATGGAGAATTTTGAGCCACTGTCATTCGGAGCCTACGGGCGGGCATCATAATGCCAATAGGATAGCTCATAAGGTCCTAAAGGTTGGATTTTATTGGCCTACCTTATTCAAAGATGCCCAGAAATACATTGAGATTTGTGATCATTGCCAATAGGTAGGGAATATATCCCGTAGGGATGAAATGCCACAAAACCCCATCATCGAGGTTGAGGTATTTGATGTGTAGGGGATTGATTTCATAGGTCTTTTCCCGAACTCTAATGGAAATAAATATATCCTAGTAGCTATTGACTATGTCTCTAAATGGGTAGAAGCTAAAGCCCTACCTATTAATGATGCTAGGATAGTAAAAAAATTCTTAAAAGGCCTATTTTCTCCATTTGGCACCCCTAGGACAATTATAAGTGATAGGGGAACACACTTTTGTAATGCTCAACTTGACCAAGTATTGAAACGTTATGGCGTTACACATAGAATAGCCACCCCGTACCACCCCCAAAGTAGTGGCCAAGTGGAAGTTGCCAATCGCGATCTTAAGCGAATTCTTGAAAAAATCGTAGAGTATCATAGGAAAGATTAGTCAGAAAAGTTGGATGATGCTCTATGAGCATACAGAACCGCTTACAAAACACCACTAGGGACCACACCTTACCGACTTGTATATGGCAAGGCTTGTCATTTACCGATAGAGATTGAACATAAGGCTTATTGGGCAATTAAGAGTGTTAATGTTGATTTTAAGCATGCAGGTTCTCACAGGAAACTTCAACTGAATGAGCTAGAGGATTGGCAAGTGAATGCATATGAGAACTCCAAACTATACAAAGAAAGGGCCAAAACGTACTATGATCAGCGAATTAAATAAGGTCGACAATTTAAAGAAGGTGATCATGTTCTTTTGTATAATTCTCGCCTTTGTTTATTCTTAGGTAAGTTGAAATCTAGGTGGTCTGGACCATTTACAATTACACAAGTTTTCCCGTATGGGATTGTTGAAGTTACACACCTGGAGAAAGGCACATTTAAGGTAAATGGGCAACGGTTGAAGTTATACTTGAGTAGAAACTTGGAGCATATTGGACGAGAGGAGTTTTATCTCCACCCGACAGAACTATCATGAGAAGACGTATCCCGTCGAGCTATCGACGTTAACTATAGCGCTTCTTGGGAGGCAACCCATGTTTAACTTTGCTTACACTTTAGTTTTTTAAGTTTATTTCATTTTATTTTTCTTTTATCTAACTTTGCTTTGCTTCTTTTATTTGTTTCAATTTTAGTCATAGGCTTTTCCCTTTTAGTTTCATTTTTATTCTTCTCTTTAGTTTTCTTTTTCTTATTTTTCTAGTTTAATTACTTTTATTTCTTTAAGTTTCCTTTATTTTTAAATTAAATTCATGAATTTATGATTAAAAAAAAAAAGAGAGAACAGAAAGTTACACGGGCATGGGACACGGTCGTTTCCCAGCTCGTGTCCATCCAGGCCCCTTTAATCTGCTACACCCACAGAAAGTTACATGGGAGTGAGATACGGTCGTGTCCTAGCCCGTGTCTGCCCAGTTATACTCCGTGCAAATAGAAAGTTACACGGGAGTAGGATACGATTGTGTCCTAGCCCGTGTGCGCCCAGTATTCCCAACTGCCTACAAAAAGTTACACGGTCGTGTCCCAGCCCATGTCCATTTAGTTTTAATGCGCTCCAATAGAAAGTTACACAGGTGTAGGACACGGTCGTATCCCAGTCCGTGTGCATCCAAAATTCATGTGCGAACACAGAGAGTTATACAAGCGTGGGATACGGTCGTATCTCAGCCCGTTTCCGCCTAGGTAAGACATTGCCAACACAAGAAGTTATACGGGCGTAGGACACGGTCGTGTCCCAGCCCGTGTCTGCCCAGCCCTACATGATTCTGCACACGCTCGATTTATTTAAAACACACACACTCTCTTACACACTCACAAACCAACATATCTCTATTTCATATTCTCTCTTCTCTCCATCTTCACATCACGATTCCTGACATTATGAATCTAGATCCAAGTAAGTTCTCCTTATTTACTTTTGCTCTATCTTCCTCATGGTTTAGGCAGTTTAGCTACTAGAAAATTCAGTCTTGTGTGCATTGGTTCTTGCATTTGGTCTGCAAATTTATTTTGTTCTTAAACGCTATGCACCATTGGTTTGTGTTTCTTGATTTTAATGCCTTTATGATGCCTCATCTAGTTAGATATTCATGTATGCTCTCTCAATTCCGAATTTTGATTGCTAATTTGCTAATCATTATTTACTTATGCTAGTTAGGGTTAGCAGTATGAGAAAACAATTCTGGGTCATTTAGCGTCTTTTATGTGTTGGGATATCTATGTTTCAAGCTAATTGTAGTGTAGTGGGTCTATTGTAGAATTAGTTAGATACATTTGCAAGCTATTTCTTTTCCACCAACTAGTTTTCCAGCTGCACTCTATATGTTTGTTTAAATGTCCCAATGAGAATTCTGTTAATATTCTTCACTGTTAATCTTATCTCCCTCTGTCTTCTTGAACTACGTGTGGCAAGGATGCGCGTTTTTTATTGGGTTTGTTGTTTCTTTTCAAATATTCAATGGCGAATCGCGCAAAGCTTACTGTTCGACGGAAATCCAAATTTGCAGCATCCTCTTCATCACAAGCTGGAGCAATTGTTGAACCATTAGCCACTCTCCCTCCGATGGAGCACCCAATGCTTCAATTTAAAAAAGATTACCAGGCACAATGCAATAGTTTACTTAAGAATAAGCCTTTTAGAGAGATACTTCATCTAGATTGGGATGTTTTCGCTTAATTGGAGCTCACCACAGAAATGAAGGAGCTCTTAGATGGTACTATTTGGGAGCGCTTTTTATCTCTTGAAGCTCTAGTTTATAAAGAGCTGACCTTGGAGTTTTTATGTACTTACAAACTCGATAAAAAGAGTGCTATTGGCATGGGCCCCAAACGCAAACTACATTTCACTTTGAGTGGCCACTCATTCCACATGACCATAGCTCAATTGGGTAGATATCTCGATCTCTATGAAGATAGATATACACGGACAGACGATTTCCAATGTCTCTCATGTCGTTTTCCTCGTGGAGTAATAGCAGGGACATTTTGGAACGAGATTACTATTGGTGATGCATATGATCCAGCAAGGAGTAAGGCTTCTCAATTGGTTAAGCCTGAATATCGGGTTCTTCATTGGCTCTTTGCACATACATTGACTAGCAGAGGCCTCAGCACCAGTGTGGTTTCCAACAAGGATTGCCTCTATTTGTACAATGTTATTCATAAACATCCCATCAATCTTGCCATCGAGCTCGCTGAACTTTTCAACCACCAAGCCACCACTACATGGAAGAAAGGGCATATTTGTTATGGCCCCTACATTACCTTACTCATGCAGGCCATGCGGACTAAGGTTGTCGTTTGGCCCTCACTTACCTTAGTCAATCAAGTCACTCCTATGCGCCTTAATTCATTCCGACTTATGAACCTATTACTAACAAGACATCAAGGTTGACACTCTCACAGCAGCTCATCTCGAGGCCAGACGTCTTTAGCAAGCTTTGAAGACAAATTTGATATGTTGCTGTCTGAGGTTTGTTATATCAGAGAAAGTGTGGATAAACTTCATATCCGCCAAGACAAAATGGAAAAATTTCTCAAAATGAAAGAGTTGGATACACGTGATGAGGATAGTAAGAGTGAAGAAGAGGATGATGAGGGTGGTGAGACGAGGATGATGAGGGTGGTGAGGAAGAGGCGGTTGGAGGTAGTGAAGAGGATGTTGAGGGCAGTGACGATGACGATGATGCTACGATGGCTGAGGCACCATCTGATGAGGAGGATGAAGAGACGGATTCCGATCCCTCTTCTTAGTTCCTATATTTTTTTTTTTGTGTTGTCTTTCGTTGGCCAAGGCATGTGAACTCAGATATGTAATGATGATGCTTCCTCGTTTTAAACTTCTTCCCCTAATTTTCGACTGGCAAGGAAGTATTTGTTTCTTTTTCAGTACATATGTTTCCTTTTTCTCTATGCTAATTTTTCTTGTTTCATTTCTTATTGCTATGTTTTTTTCTTTTTTAGTTGTACATTCAGGATACTGTATGTTATTAAGTGTGGGGAAGGGATATATATGAATTTGTCACTGTTTAGGATACCAATTATTCACATTTGACCTAATTAATTTTTAAGTTAACTTGCAATAGGTGATTAACAAGTATTGAGCTAAATCAACTGTGTCATCTTGATCATTATTGATCTTATTATACTTTACTAGAATTGATTAGTCAAATTTGTGGTGGGAAAAGTTACGGGTTATTTAGCTTAGGACTCTAAGACTTGAGATTGGAGCAACATCACTAGTTGAGAGTTAGTCATGGTTATTTTTAAATTTACTTTTATGTATACCTTTGTCTTAGAAATTTTTAAGAGCCCTATAATTTTTAGCAAACAAACAAATGAAATTCTTCTTTTGAGAAACCCTTGAAAAATCACAATGATTGGAGGTCAAAAGTAATAACAAGTGCATGAATAGAAAAAATTGGTAAGGATTCATCTTGGTCTGTCAGAAGAGCGAGATTGAGTCCCAATGCCAATTCTAATGAAAAAAATTGATATGAATCAGCCTTAGTCCGTCAGAAGAGCAAGGTTCTTTCCTGCTATCAATATAAGGAATAAGTTGGTATGGATCGGTCTTGGTCTGTTAGAAGAGCGAGATTCTTTCCCTCTACTAACACAATTGTGCTTAAATAAGGGAAATTTAAAAGACCTCTCAACAAAAGCATGAACTAGGGGGATGATCAGAGGATGAGTAGATGTAAAATGTGTTTGTTTTAGATTATAGTGCTTTGTGAGATGGAAGTGAGAATTGTATATACTTTAGTCAAATGGACAAAATTTTTATGACTCTTTCTCGGTTGGCGAGATGTTAAATCCAATTTTTAGTTTAAGAATCCTTGGCTAAATGACTCGGGTAAACTTTGATTTTCATAAATTAACCAGTGAACTCTAGTATTAAGTATTGTTGGTGCATTCGAATATGGTCAGATGAAATTTGTTGACTTTATTATTTTAAGTTAGTTGAGAATGATTTTCTTACTTTTCTACTGGTCAAGTATATTCATTCATCGGTTTCCTAAATAGTGATAAATTTTGTTTAGCGTTTCTTGCCTCGAAAGTTTTGTTTTGATTTGTTTGCTTGAGGACAAGCAAATGCTTAAGTGTGGGGAAATTTGATAACTCTTATTTTAAACATATTTCACATAGTGATTTTATAGTATTTCCCTTACATTTTTGGTTTTCTTTAAAGAAATTGATACTTAATTGAGTAAAATTTTGATTTCAAGGTTTGAACGCATTCTAGGATTGAAAACGAAGAAAAGGAATCAAGTTTCACTTAATTTGGAGTTCAAATGAAGGAGTTACGAAGTTTTGAAGTTACACAGTCTAGGACATGACCATGTCCCCAGGCTATGTCCATGCAGGAAAATTTGCTAGGGTCAGAAAGTTACACGACCTGGGGACACGGCCATATCCCAGGCTGTGTTTGGTGATGAAAACGAAATCCTTACAATACACTATAAAGGACATATTAGGGTTTCACAAGACATATGAGACATTGGAGAAGAGAAGAGACTAGAGGAGAAGGAAAAGAAAAAGGCGAAAGTAACACCAACTTCAAGATTGGAGAGATTTTTCATCAACCAAAGGGGTTTTTCATGTTTTATTTTATGTTTTTGATGTAACTCGTTTTTTGTTTCATTATGATAGTTTAGAATTCGTGTATTTAGGATTATGGAACCTAGGGTTTCATGTGACTCTTGAGTTGATTTATAATTTTCAATAAAGTTTCTATCTTTTCTTGATTCAATTATGTTATTTAATTGTCAATTGATATTTCTAGGGTATCAATCTATGATATTATGCATGATGATTGAGAAATTACATGTGTAATAAGATGTAGGCGTAATTGGAGAGAATTACATGTATACCTAGAGATAAGATATATGTTTCTTCCGAAAAGTTGTTTGTTTGTGTGGGAATTCATTATACATTAATGCAATTCTAAATTATATTACTAAGTGAAGAGATTTCGGTAAATAATTTAGGATTAGGGTTAATATGCTTGGGAAAGGTATTGACTTCAATTAGGAATCCCTCCGGTCAAGAATAATAGAAATTGAATTGAATATATTTTAAGCGGTCACATGTTAAACACTAGGGGAAATAATTCCTAAATACGTTATTACCTTCTTAAAGTCGTTTTTAGTTTTATTGCTTTCTAAATTGCTTAATCAAGTCTCATAATTAGGTTAGTTTGTTAATTCTAGTATTTTTAATTCATCCAACTCAACACGATTTTTCGGTTATATAAGAGAGCTAAGGTTAATATTAGTACTCGAAGTCTCTGAGGGATCGACTCGGACTCATATCCACTATATTAAAACTGATAGGTACACTTACTTGATATCAAGAAGGAATAATGATTTGGGAGGAAAACAAGCCAGAACAAGTGTTTTAAATGTCAAGGGTTTGGATACATGGCTGCCAAATGTTTAAATAGAAGAACTATGATTATCAAAGGAGATGTTCGAAAACTCAATGTGGATAATATTAATTAAGAGCTTGAAGAGAAGGCTGTTCTCGAGAAAGATACAACCCAGGAGGATGAGCTTGTTGAAGAGGATATGTTTGCTAAAGATTTAGATAAAGTAACTTTGGTTGTCTAATGTATTATGGATAAAAAACCCTCTACTGAGGAGGAGTAGAGAGAGAACTTATTCCTCATCACTTGCAAAGTGCATGAGTATGTTTGTGCACTCATAATGGATAGTGGAAGCTATATAAATGTAGCATTTGCCAACTTAGTTAAGAAGCTCAAATTGCCAACCCTTTCACATTTGAGGGCTTATAAACTACATTGGTTGAACAAAAAAGTAGTACTATATGTCCCTTACTAAGTGTTATTGCTGATCTTAAATGGATACTATTCTAATGAAATTCTCTATGATGTGTTGCCTACGTATGCATCTCATGTGTTGCTAGGTTGACCTTGGCTTTTTGAGAAGAGGGTTATGCATGATGGGTTTAGGAACATATATTTGTTCGAAAAAGATGGAAGGAAGATTACTTTGAACCCTATGATGTCGAGTCAAGTTAGCGAGCTGCAAGTTAAACTTGCTTAAGGATCCAAGAAGGCCTTAATTCTAAGTAGAGCCAAGCTTTGAGAAGTTATCGAAGTTGACATGTTAACTGTTTTTTTGGTCAAACCACTGTTAGAGTTGAAGGAGCAAGTTGAACTACCTTTACAAATTAAGGAGCTATTAGATGAGTATTCACAACTGTTTCTCAAATAATTACCCAAGTGATTATACCCTTTCCAAGACATTAAACATTGTATTGATTTAATATCAGCATTGCCCTGCCAAACAAGCTAACTTATTAGATGAACCCCAAACAAGTTGCTGAGCTTCAAAGACAAGTCAACGAATTGCTAAAGAAAAGATATGTAAGAGAAAGTCTTAGCCCCTATGCTATGCTTGCATTGCTTGTGCTAAAGAAAGATGGTACTTGGTGTATATGTGTAGATAGCAGAGCTATCAAAAAAATTACGATCAAGTACAGATACCCCATTTCTAGGCTAGACGATATGTTAGATGAACTAAGTGATGTTAAGGTTTTCAACAAGATTAACCTAAAGTCAGGATACCACCAAATTTGAATGAGGCAAGGGGAAGAATGGAAGATTGCTTTCAAGACCCGACATAGCCTATATGAGTGGATGGTCATGCCATTTAGGCTATTAAATGCCTTGAGCACTTTTATGAGGTTGATGAATGATGTTTTGAGGAATCTGACAAGGAAGTTTGTCGTTGTCTACTTTGATGACATACTTGTCTATAGTGCTAACCTAACAAGTTATATTGACCATCTCTAAGCTATTTTCAATATCCTCCGAGCAGAGAAATTGTTCAGAAAGATGAAGAAATGTTGTTTTTGTTTAGAAGACGTGATCTTCCTAGGTTACATGGTTAATGAAGGAGGATTGAGAGTTGATGAAGAGAAGATTCGAGCCATTATTGAGTGGCTGACCCCAACTTCATGTGCCGAGTTAAGGAGTTCCAATAAATTAGCATCATTTTACTGATGCTTTATCTAAGGATTCAGTACTATAGTAACACCTCTAATTGAGCTAACAAAGAAGAATGTAGAGTTTAAGTAGGGAGAGAGAAAAGAGAGGAGTTTTGTTGAGGTTAAAGTAAGGTTGACCTTTGCCTCAGTCTTTGCTTTGCCAGACTTTGATAAAGTATTTGAGCTTGAATGCGAAGCGTCAAGTTTCAACATTAGAGTTGTATTGATGCAAGAAGGTCGACCAATTTCTTATTACAGTGAAAAGCTAAAAGGAGTACAATTAAACTATTTTGTATATGACAAAGAACTGTTGGCATTAATCAAAGCTTTTCACTTGTGGCAGCATTATCTTCTGTTAAAGGAATTTGTCAAATGTACGGATCATGAGTCTTTAAGGTATCTATGGAGCTAATAAAAACTCTCTAAATGCTAAGCTGAATGGATCAAATTTTTGAAAAGTATTAATTTCATCATCAAATATAAGCAAGGCAAGAATAATGTAGTTGCCGATACTTTATCAAGAAGACATTCTCTTCTTACCGAGTTGTAGACTAGACTATTAGGGTTTGTAAACATTAAAGAATAGTATCAAAAAGATTCTCATTTTGGTCCAATATATAATTACTGTAAGGAAGGAAGAACAATGGATGAGTACCATGTGGAAGATGGTTATCTATTCTGAAATGGCAAATTATGTGTGTCAACCTGTTCATTAAGGGAACTACTGGTGATAGAAGCACATAATGGAGGACTCTTTAGGCACTTTAGAGAATGAAGGATGTATAGGCTATTGAATGATAGGTTCTTTTGGCTTAAAATGAGACATGATGTTCACCATGTGATTGAAGGATGTACCATTTGTAAGAAAATAAAAAACTGAGTTGACCAAGGAAAGGCAATGCCACTACTTGTTTTAACCAAATCATAGGCTAACTTGAGTTGGATTTTTTCCTCAGATTACCTCGAACTACCTAAGGGAAAGATTTTATAATGGTTGTTATGGATAGGTTAGGCAAAATGACGCATTTTATGCCCTGCACCAAAACTAATGATGCTCCAGCTATTGCTTCTTTGTTTTTACAGCAAATAGTTCACTTGCACAAAGTGCTGAGGAGTGTGGTGTCAAATAGAGATCCAACATTCTTAAGCCATTTTTAGAGGACTCTTTAGTATCAGATGGGAATCAAACCACTGTTCAGTACCTTTTGCGATCCCAAAATTGATGGCTGGACAAAAGTTGTCAACCGCACCTTAGGGTCATTGCTCCGAGCTGCAGTAGGAAAGAACTTAGTCGACTGGGACATTTGTATACCTGTGGTAGAATTTGCTTACAACAAGACAACACATGCCACCACTGGACATGCCTCATTTGAGGTCGTCTACGGTTTTCACCTCAAGTTGCTCCGTGATCATAGCCTAATGCTCTCGATTGACTAAGAAGATCTAAAAGTAAGAACTATAGCTCAGTCCATCTAACAGAATTACCAATAAGTTACCTAGTACATTGATTGAGCTACTAGAAAGCTAAAAGAGAAAGGCAAAAGAATGAAGACTAAGTAGTTTTAGCCTGGTGATAGAGTGTAGCTACTCTTGAGTAAAGAAAGATTTCCTAACAAAAAGAAGAACAAGTTGTCCGCTAGAGTTGACGGACCATTCCGGATACTCCTAAAGATAAACAACAATACATATTAGCTTGAACTACCAAAAGACTTTGAAGTGTCTAATGTGTTTAATGTTGCCTACCTTAGCCCTTATCAACTTAATGAGAATTTGGATAAGGACCAACTGGATTTGATCTCAAATCTCAATCAGTTGGGTAAGGATGAGAGGAATTAGGCTACTAAACCCTTAACCTAAGCTCAAGCTTGAGGACTAGAGAGTATGGCAAGGCAAGTTCTCTCTTTATACCCTATAACTAAAGAGTTTGAGCTGCTGCAGTCTATTGACTAAATGTCCTACCCAAGCCAAACCCTCTTTCACTTATCAATAGTCTCTAACTATTGACTAAAGGTACACTTGGATAATAACTCGGCCCATTCGACCATCTATCTAGTTGATGTGAATCCAAATTGTACTAAGTACATCTAAATTGAATTTATCCTAGAGGAGCTATCAGCTTAGCTCAACAACTTCGAACAATCAGTTCGGTTCGGCATCATTATTCAACAATAACCAAGCTAGTCATACAATCAGTCTATTTTGATGGATGCTAGACTACTAATCATCCGCCATGTGTTTAAGCACCCTAAATGACAAGATGTTCCATATAAGATGCTTGCTTTTTCTAATTTCTCATTTATACCCATTGGACATTCCTTGTATTATACTTATTTTGAACATTACCCTTTTTAGTCTTTTCCATTTTAGGTAGGATGCTCTAATATTTCGAGTATAAATACCTATTGTAAAGGTAGCCACAATAGGGTTAAAAACCATCAATATAGAATATACTTGATTTTTCGTACGCATTTTCTTTGCTTACTTGTTTCACTCTTATCTTAACTCTTAAGTAAGGCTAAGTGGCTAGTACCTTTGCAAAGTTAGCTCATGCATCATATTAAGTTCGCTTTTGTGAGTCCTTGATAGTTCCTTGGTATGTCATATCCTTGAAGCTAATGGTAGTTTTCTTACTTGTTTGTTTTCTAGTATTCATGCCCTTTCCATCCTTGTTTTTAAGCTTTTGTAAGCTTGGACCCATCCCTTATGATTGACCTTGTTAGTCCTCGGCTCGGTTCATATCACCAAAGCCTCTAAAAATGGTGTTTACTTGTCCTTGTCTACCTTAACAGTTTTGGTTATCGCTAGTGTCATCAGCTTGTTGGTTTTGTTGCTATTAAGGAGCTTGTTATTGTTGTTCGATTCATCGACATTGGGTTAGCCATTGTATTTGGTTCTTTTTTTTTTGCTATGAGGTAGTTGATGCGACCTTTATGAATAAGGCCTTCGATTACATTTTTCAAGTGATGGCATTAATCAGTATTGTGGCCTTTGCCTTTCCCTAGGTGATAATTGTAGTATTTGCCTTAGTTAGCTGCTTCATAGGTTTCTCAAACATTTGGTTGTTGAGGGAGTTGTTGCTTGATATTGTACATAATCTCCCCAAGGGGTCTGCTGTGGGGTACATATAATGAGTAGTCTTAGAACTTCTATATTTATTAGTCTTGCCTATCCTTCAATGGGACCTATGGTTTAGGGTCCCTTTAATAGGGCCACGCTAAGGACTAATGAGGTCAGTCGTACCTAAGATGGGTCTAAGCTTACCAAAAGCCTAAAATGGAGATAGGAATGTGCAAAAAGAGAAGTAATAAGCAAAACCCAAGATTAGCTCCTAAGATATGACACACTAAGAAACTATCAAGGACTCACGAATCAACTCGATTTGATGTACAAGTTGGTCCAACAAGGTTACTTGCCACCTAGCCTTACTTAAGGGTTAGGATAAGAGTTATAACAACAAACAAGCAAACAAAAAGGGATGTTTACAGGCCAACAAGAAAGACTTAGACTATTTTATAATAATGTTGAAGATATTGTGGTTACAGTGTACAAAGGGTATTTATACCTGATATTCTAAGGCAACTTGCCCAAAGTGGAAAAGACAAAAAAGGGTAATGTCCTAACTAAGTAAGATACAGGGAATGTAAAAGGGTTAAATGAAAATTTAAGAAAGCGTTCAGTCTATTTGGTAGATTCCATCACATAATAGTTAGTGGTCATTGGTAGTGCTTTTAGCATGGTAGACAGAACTGTATGGCTAGTCGAGTTATTGCCGAATAAAGGCCCAAGCTAGGATAAAGACTCTTTTAAGGTGAATTCAACTCGGACATGCTTTGGATAGCTCAGGTTTAGGTTAGCTGAGTAGGTGACTGGTTGAGTAGAGTTGTTGCTTGAGTGCTCTTTAGGTTGGTCAATGGAAAACAATCAATGGGTACAGGAGAGTTTGGCTTAGATAGGGTAGTAGGCTGGTAGATTAAAGCAGCTCGAACTCATCAGGCACAGGTTGGTATAAGAGAATTCTCTTGGCCAAACTCTCAAGCCCTTAAGCTCAGGTCAAATGTCTGTGGTTTGATTCCTATCATCTCCGCTGATCTGATTGTGATTTGCGATCAAATCCAACTGGCCTTCATTTAGTTCTTCATCGAGTCAATAAAGGCTAAGGTTGGCAATGTTAAACACATCGGATACTCTAAAATCTTCTGGTAGCTCCAAAAGGTATACATTATCATTTATCTTCTAAAGTATCTTCAATGGTCCTTCAACTTAGATGGATAACTTGTTCTTCTACTTGTTAGGAAATCTTTCTATGCTCAAATGTAGCCATATTGGGTCACCGAGCTAAAACTTCTTAGTCTTCCTACCTTTGCCTTTCTCTCTTAACTTTTTGGCAACTTAGTCAGTGTGTTGAGTAACTAGCTAGTAGATATGTTAGAGGGATTAAGCTTTAGTTCTTGCTTTTGGGTCTTCTTGGTCAGTTGAGTGTGTCAGGGTATGATCAAAAGGCAGCTTAAGATTGAAACAGTAGACAATCTCAAATGGGGCATGTCTAGTGGTAATGTATACGATTTTGTTGTAAGCAAATTTCACTAAAAGTAGGCAAATACCCCAATTGGCTAAGTTCTTTTCCACCGTAACTCATTGTAATGACCTTAGGGTAAGGTTGATAACCTCTGTTTGGTTATCGGTTTAGGGATGGTAAGAAGTACTGAATAGTAGTTTATTTCCCATCTGACCCCAAAGAGTTTGCTAGAAATGGCTTAAGATCTTTGTGTCCCGATCTGACGCCACACTTCTTAGTATTCTATGTAAACAATCTCTTGCAAAAACAAAAAAGCAATAGCCAAAGCATCGTTAGTCTTAGTGCAAAGCATAAAGTGTGCCATCTTACTAAATCTGTTCAAAACGACCATAACAAAGTATTTGCCTCGGGTAATTTAGGGTAATTCGAGGACAAAGTCCATGCTCAAGTCAACTCATGGTTTGGTCAAGATGAGTAGAGGCATCGCTCTCCCCTATCTAACTTGGCTTTTGGCATTCTTGTAGGTAGTATAACCTCTAATCATACAGTGTACATTTAGTTTTATTTTAAGCCAAAAGAACCTTGTATTCAACAACTCATATGTCCTCTTTTGTCCAAAATGTCTAAAGAGCCTACCAGGGTAAGCTTCTTTCATTAGCAATTCCCTCAAGGAACAGGTTGATACACATAACTTGCCACATCAAAACAAGGAACTAAGGAACAAGTCGATACACATAACTTGCCACCTCAGAACAAGTAGCTATCCTCTATATAATATTCATCAACTGTTCTTCCCTCTCCAAAGCATCTGTATATTGGGCCAAAATGAGGGTCATGGGGATATTATTCTTTAATGCTTGCTATAGATACTCAATTTTTTCTCTCTTTATTTTATTTTGTTTTTATTTTTATTTTATTTCTTCAATAGGTCCTAAATTAGGAAAAACACAAAAAATAGAAAATTAAGGAAAACCCCCCAAAATTAAGAAATTTAGAAAAAATAAGAATTATAGAAAAATGCAAAAAATTCAAAAATAAGAAAAAGCATAAAAAATAATAAATTTTAAAGAAAAGTACCAAAAATAGGAAATGTAGAAAGAAATCGTAAAAAATAAAAATTTAGAAAATAAAATTTAAAAATTTAGAAAACTGAAAAATTACAAAAAAATTAGAGAAGTTGAAAAAATAAAATATTTTTGAAAATGACATTTCATTAGGATAGATTTTTCATTTTTAAATTAGATTTAGAAATTGGGTTATTGAACCTAGGCTCAAATTAAATCTAGCTCAAGCTAACCGAGTCCGTATGTCTAATTTAGTTGCACATATGGATAAGGTATAGCCTAACAATCTAATGGTTAAATACATAGACTTAGTTTAAGCACTGAGTGTGAGGTCTTGGGTTCAAATCTTGGCAAAGGTAAGGATGCCTTTTTATTTTTTGTTAACTAACACACTGCAATGTATTAAGATCTCATTATGCCATGTGTCTTGATATGTGGCATTGTTGGATTGGACAACCTTGCTGATGTGGCGCCACGTAGCATACCACATCAACTACCACGTGTCATGTGATGATACGTAGCAGGTTGGGGTTAGTCGAGTCGGTTGACGTGGCACCATGTCAGCCTTTTTTTTTCTCTCCCTTTCTTTCCTTTTCCCTTCATTTCCATCGATTTTCCTTCTCTTTCTTGTGGTTTCCTTCCATTTCCCTAAACTTTCTCACACGGAGCCTAGCTAGTCAGCCCTCTTTTTCATCATTTTCAACCCCCTTCAAGCTATAATTTCACCAAATTAATGGCAAAATTGCAAACTGTGCATGGCCTATTAAGAATTGAGATAAAAAACTCGTCCAGTTTCGGCCTTCGCAAGGATTAAATGGGTCTTGAAAATTCAGAAAAAACTTTAAATTCAGAAATTTTCATTCATTTCGATTTTGACTTTCCTCGCTTATTAGGGTAATCTTGTATATAAAAGGAGCTTCGAGGAGTTTAGACAACCACTCATGAGTAACCAGAATCACTCAAAATACCTTCTCTCTCTCTTTCGCGATCACTCTCTCATTCTAATGGTAGCTCTCTCTCTCTTACTCTAATTGTAGCTCTCTTTCTCTCTCTCTCTCTCTCTCTCTCTCTCTATTTGAGTCTCTTTCTCTCTAGCCTAACACCACAACCTACCACCCTAGCTAGCTCCACCACTACACAAGCTTTTAGACGTTACCCCCTACTACTACTACCGTACCCTTAAACCACCACTTAGGCCAAAACCCTAGCCATTGCCACCTTACTTTGAAACTACTACCTCCTACCCTCTTAGACCTAAATTAACCATACGACTAAGTGCCTAACGACCCAAAACCCCTAACCCAATCAATCACTTACACCCAATAAACACCACCCGACCACCGTGTAAACCACCACCAACTGCTACTTCGCATTACCCTCAAAACCACCTCCAATAACTATGATAATCTCTTTACCCCCCATATCCCTAATCTAAAACCCATAAAAACCCTTTTTCCCCTTCGATTTGATGGCTGGATCAAGCCAAATCGAGCCTTATTGTTGCTACTATTGGTGATTCGACGAATTGACTTAGATCCGTGCGACCCGACCTAACAACCTACGATTCAACTCGAAGTCTAACCTATACCCTTGACCTGTATCTTATCCAGCATCTGGTTCAACCTTTTTTTTTATTTGATTTATTTTCCTTTATTTTGTTAGTTCAATTTTACTTTATTTATTTATTTATTTAATTATTTTTTTTATATACTTGTAATATGTAATCAAATGTAACAACAAAGAAAAAAGTAAAAGAAAAAAAAGAAAAAAGAAAAAGAAAGCAAAAAAAAAAAAGATAAGATAAGGTAGTTATTTTATTTATTTTTAGTCTAATAGATAAAAATAAAAACAAATAGAATAAATAAAATAAAACTAAAATAAATAAGTTCATAAGTTAAAAAATAAGTTAGCGATGAATAAAGCATCATTAGTTTGTAGTAGGGAATGAAGTGGCTCATCTTGCTGAACTGATCAACTACCACCATAATCGAATCGTGTCTTCTCGGCGTATGGGGAAGGCCGAGCATGAAATCCTTGCTTAGATTGGCTTACGATCGCTCGAGAATTGGTAAGGGTGTATATTCTTCATAGGGTTCTCTCCTCCCTTTTGCATACTTACATACCTTGCACCTCTTAAGTATGCGGTGCACATCCTTCATCATCTCAGGCTAGTAAAAGTGCTCCTTCAATATCTCAATTGTCCTCTTTTCCCCAAAATGGCTGACTAGACCCCTAACATGAGCTTCTCGAACCAGTAGCTCCCTTGTAGAACCATTTGGCACGCAAATCTGCTTGCCCTTCATTAAGAATCCCTCACTCAAGTAGAACCCTTCCATAGCTCCTTTAGTACTGCACTTAGTTACTAAAGTTCTAAAATGTAGGTCATACTCTTATTGATTAGGTAAAGTGTCAAATCTAAGCACCTTAGCTTGTAACGTTGTGATGAGGGTATGACGGTGAGAAAGTGCATTAGCTACTGTGTTAGTACTTCCTTTCTTATATCTGATGACCAAGCAAAAGGTCTCTAAGAACTTGACCTATTTAGCGTGACGTCAAGAAAGCTTCTGTTGCTCGTAAAGATGCTTAAGAGATTCATGATTTGAATAGATGATGAACTCTCTTGGCAATAGATAATGCTGCTAGTTTTGGAGTGTACGGACAAGGGCATAGAATTCCTTATCGTAGGCTGAGTAATTCAAGGCAGCACCTTGGAGTTTTTTGCTGAAGTAGGCAATAGGTTAGCACTCTTATATAAGGATAGCACCAATGCCGACACTGGATGCATCACATTCAACCTCAAAAACCTTCTTGAAATCAGGTAGAGTAAATACTGGAGTAATAGTCAACTTAGACTTCACATCTTCAAAACTCCTCTAAGCCTTTTCTATCCATTTAAACTCAACATTTTTCTTGGTTAATTTCATTAATGGCGCAGTTATGGAGTTAAAGTTCCAGATAAACCTTCGATCGAACGAGGCTAGGCTATGGAAGCTCCTAACTTCGGCAGCACTAGTCGACGTAGGCTACTTAATAATAGCTTTGACTTTTTTCTCATCAACTCGAACTCTACTCCCTGAAATGACATATTCAAGGAATACAACTTCACTTTGATAGAATGTGCATTTCTTCAAGTTACTGAATAATTTTTCAATGCAGAGTATGTTAAACACCAATCTCAAATGTTCAACACGAACGAGGAGGTCGATACTGTAGACTAGAATATCATCAAAATAAACCACAATGCATTTGCCGATCAACGATATTAGTGTATGATTCATCAGCCTCATAAAAGTACTTGGTGTATTAGTTAGTCTAAATAATATCACCAACCATTCGAACAGACCATCCCTTATCTTGAAGGCCGTCTTCCATTCATCCCTAGGTGTCATCTATATTTGGTGGTAATTGCTCTTCAAGTCAATCTTAGAAAAGATGCAAGTGCCGTGTAACTCGTCAAGCATATCATCAAGCTGCAAGATTAGGTGTCGGTATTTAATAGTGATCTTATTGATAGCTCAACTGTCAATGCACATTTGCCATGTTCCATCATTTTTCGGTAATAGTGGATATGGCACAAGGACTTATGCTCTCATGAACCTATCCGTGATCTACCAAGTCATCCACCTGCTTCTTCAATTCAGCTGCCTACTTCTGGATTGAGCCTATAAGCGGGTCGATATAGTAAGGTTACCCCTAGTTAGAGGTCGATGCAATGCTCAATTCCTCTTAAGGGAGGTAAACCTTTTAGCATCTCGACAGGGAAGAGGTCTGCAAATTCCTGAAGTAGCTATTGCACTTTGGTAGGTAAGTTCTCGACCTCTCTAACCTCTAAGAATCTCCTGACTAAAAGGAGCACATAATCCTTAACCTTGACCTCTCGTGCAAACTGAGCTCAAGAAATTACCAAGGACTTCCGTTGCAGAGATTTAGCAACCTTTTCTTGGGCTTCTTACACTTCCATAGGACTCATATGTGTCAATATAATTTTCCTCCTATACTTTTGAAACATGTAGATGTTTCTATACCCATTGTGTAACACTCTCAAGTCAAATAGCCAAAGTTAGCTAAGTAATATGTGAAATGTACACATGGGAAGAACATCATACAGTACTTTGTCCCTGTACCTATCACCAATAGTAATCGGCACTCTCACTTACTTAGAAACGTATTGTCCTCTCTCGTTCAGCTAGTAAATCTTGTACGGCTTGGGGTATGGAAGAGTTGGCAATTTCATGGCTTTAACTACACCTTATGCGATGACATTGGTATAGCTCTCTTTGTCAATGATCATGGCACATAGCTTGCTATTCACCTGGCAATTCGTATGAAAGAGGTTCTCTCTTTGCTCATTTTCGTTAGCTACAAAAGTATTAAGAGATCGTCGAACAACAAAGCAATATTCGGCTCTACCCTCAGGAGGTATCTCGGCATCAGGATGTTCCTCAAATTCTTCTAGCATTTGATCGGTTGCCACTTCTTCCTCTCCTTCACTCATACTTTCTACTTCAATCTGGGGCTTATCTCCCTTTATGGTCATAACTCGGCGGTTTGGACATTGACTAGCCACGTATCCATAGCCAATGCATTTAAAACATTTGATTTCTCAAGTTTTCCTCCCTAAACTCTGACCTTGGTCTCTTTAGATCTCAAGCTCCTCGGTCTTGTTCTTACTTCGACCCTTGTCTGGTCAGCTCAACATGTAAGCTTAACGTTCTACCTCGGAACTATTTGAAACTCTATCATTCATTAGTTATCTTGGTAGGCCACTCCTATTCAGTATTTGTGTTCGGCTATTCGACTTTCAGCTAACTTGGTTCCATCATTGCCTTTCAACTCTCTAGGCTACGTGGATGGTTTCATCCAGAGTTATGAGGCTCTACAACTCCACGATGTTACCAATCTCAGCCTATAGTCCAAAGATGAACCATGCTATAATTCGGGTCTTAGGCTCATCGACATCGCAACGTATTATTAGTAACTAAAACTTTCTAACATAGTCGTCTACGGATTTATTACCTTGCCTTAAGTCTTGGAGTCGTTGGAAAGTGTCTTATTTGTAGTGTTTAGGGATGAACCTACTTCACATAACTCTCTTCATCTCATTCCATGTTCGGACCTCCCATCGGGTCCTCAAGTGAACATTCTGTAACTTCTTCCATTACATTGCTGCATATCCAAAAAATTCTAAAGTGGCCACTCTAATGCTAACAACATCTTCATAATCATAGAAGTCAAATATCTTTTCAATCTTCTCTTCCTAGTCTAGGTAGTCATCAGTACTATTAGACTCGTTAAAGATTGGAATTTGTACCTTAAGATTTTCGGCATCTCTTGGCACTCTGAACTTATGCTCATCCATCCCAACATACTAGTCTTCTTCTTCTTTGTATTCTTCCACTTTGTCCAACTCTAACATTCTCCTCGTGACTCTGTCGGCAAGTCACAGTAATGCTTGGTTCACTGGAAAGGCTTCCGGAGCTCGCTCATTCATCTGCCTCCTCGGCCTATCTCTCATTTCTCGACCCTACTTGGTAACTTTCTCATACGGTCCAATCTCTAAGATCCTGTTTATTGAGATAGCTAAGTTGGCCACAATAGCAATAAGATCTTGTATCTACTCATCAATAGTACATGGTGTTTGTTGGGTAGCTTAACCATGACCATAAGCATCACTCTAGACATCGTTAATCTCTCTCTGTACACTAGGGTTTGACATTCTCAACACAAAGCTTTAATAAAGACACTTCACTTAAATGCTTCAACACACATATAAATATCTTGAGCAGCAGACCGACTATCACTACACAGCTCTCGGTCTTAACCTTAAGCTCTAATACTAGGAAATTACATGGTGTGCCTAGGATCTTAGTTATCACTAGGGCTTACTATAGCAAATCTGACTAAAATGGGTCCTTTGAAATATCGAAGAAAATGAGAGGCAAATGGTCCATAGATGAACAAGAGTAGCTGACATGAAGCTACTTGGAGGATGTGACTTACCAACGAATACAATACGACTTGACACCTCACTTGATATGTTGCACAAGTTGATGTCAAGGTCCACTCACCACTAATTGTGAGCTACTCCGTAAGATTAGATAAGAGTGTATGAAAAATATAGTTGGAGAAGGTTGTCTCACAAGAACAGAATATTTAGTATTAAATATATAAGTTCCTTTTGGCTTACAAGGGAAAGGGACTATTTATAGTAAGTCCTTAGGGCAACATTACAAATAAAGAAACTCTAAGAAAGTAGATATAAAAGAGGATTCCTAGTACATACGAAAAAGGGTAAAAAGGATAAAAGACAAAAATGGAAAAGTAGTACAATGTTAGATGAGTTGGACAGGTGGCGGTGTAACATTGGTCCCATACGAATATTCTTTTAGCATAGCAGGCAAGAGGGGTCAAAATATTATGGTAATAAAGGGGATGGGATGAGAGACATGATGGTATGTCGAGAGAAAACTACTTGACCGTTTAAGTGAGTCTCTTGTCACTCGGCAAGAACTTCTCGGCAGCAGTTAATCGGATTACTTAGCATAGCATCCTTAGCAAGGGAATGGTCAGCATCAACACTACTGAGTTTATTGATTAATGTATGACAATGCGAGGAGCTCAAGGAGTTCAACCATATTCCTTCGACGTAAACTTTCTCGTCATCAGTAGGCTGTCAAGAGAGAATTCTTTAGGTAAGGGATTGTAGTGCTCGGAGCCGCACATGAGTAATGGGACTGTAGGTCGGCAATTCATCATGTACTTGATTATGATCTTATTCACAGCTTTACTATCCATACACATTTGTTAAGTACCATCCTTCTTTAGCACAAATAATGTAGGTATAGTGTAAAGTCTAAGACTTTCTCTTACATAACCTTTTTCTAGTAGCTCATTTACTTATCTCTAGAGTTTCGTAGCTTACTCGGGGATCATCTAATAAGATGGTTTATTTGGTAGAGCAGCACCAAACATTAAGTTAATGTAGTGTTCAATGCCTTGGAAAGAGGGTAATCCTTCAGCTAACTTCTCGAGAAGTAGGTTAGCATATTCATTTAATAGTTCTTGGACTTCCTCAGGTAACATAGCTTGCTCCTTCAACTCCAAAAGTTCCTTGACTAATAAATAGGTTGGCATATCAGGTTTGATGGCTTCTCAAAGCTTGGCTTGTCTTAGAATCAAAGCTTTCTTTGATTCTTGAGTTAATTTAGCTTGTACCTTGCTCACTTGCTTGGGGGTCATGGCATTTAGAGTAATCTTTTTCCCATCTTTCTTTAACGTATATGCGTTTTGAAACCCATCATAAATAACCCTCTGATAAAAAAGCCAAGGTCGACCCTGTAATACATGTGATACGCACATAGGTAGTACATCACAGAGAATGTCATCAAAATAATTCCCAATCGAGATAAGTAGCAATACTTGTTAAGTAACATGCAATGCTACTTATACAGTTTAAGATGCAATAGGGTTGGCAAATTGAGCTTTCGAACTAGGTTTGTCAATGCTATATTGGTGAACTTCCACTATCTACTATGAGTGCACTTACTAGTAATAATCAAAGACCCTCTTTACTTTCTCTTCTTAGTCTAGATAATCATACACATCTCCCGAATCATTAAACCTTGCCATCTAAACCTTCAAATGATCAGCAGTTTAGAGTATACGAGCTTACTCTTCTACTTCAACATACCCCTCTTCCTCATCCTCTTCATTTACTTCGCCCAAGTCAATTCTTCTTGACACACATCCTCTTACTCCTCCACCTCAATCTTATCAAGCTAGGATTTGTCCTCTCGTGGGTTAAGCAGGTTGGGAGTATTCTAAATGGCATCAGTAGGCTAAAAGGCTAATGTATGAACAGCTCTGGTTAGATTAGTTATCAAGTTGGCCATTTCATCAAATCGCTTGTAAGTGCTTCTAAGAGTATTTTAGGGTTGTTGGCCATTGTGGACAATACCACTATTACCATCTCCAATACTAGCATTTACACCTGAATCTATCATCCTCTACTCAACACTAATGCTTCTTACGGAACAACACACTCACAATTTCTGAACACTTAACTCATTACTTCATAAAGGATACGTAAATACTACCTGCTTTGTTTTTACGGCCCAAAATAGAGTACAACAAGGTACATACACAATAGCAAACTAACACATTTCCTACTTACTCAAACACTTACAAGTAATTGTTACATAACCACTACACACTACGATAATCAGTGCGACTCACAACATTGCAATAATAGGCTCAAATGCAACTTACCTAAATAAATCTTCACTTTGATACTAAGATGATAGGGTTATGCTAAGGACGAACGAGGTTGGCCATATCGAAGATGGGTCCAAGCTTATTGAAAGCTTGAAATGGAGATGGGATTGTATTAAAAGATAAGGAAATAAGCAAAACCCACGATAAGCTCTTAGGATATGATGCACCAAGAAACTATCTAGGACTCACTAATCAACTCAATATGATGCATGAGTTAGTCCAATGAAGGTACTCACCATTTAGCCTTACAATAAGAGTGATAACGACAAGCAAGCAAACAAAAAGGGATGTTTACAGGCTAACAAGAAAGACTTAGAATATTCTATATTAATGTTTAAGATAGTAAGGCTATAATGTACAAAGGGTATTTATACCTGATATTCTAGGGCAACTTACCCAAAGTAGAAAAGACAAAAAAGGGTAATGTCCTAAATAAGTAAGGTAGAAGGAATGTAAAAGTGTATAAATGAAAATTCAAGAAAGCATCTAGTCTGTACAGTAGATTCCATCACGTAGTGGCTGGATATGTGGCTAGTGGCTATTAGCAGCGCTTCTGGCATAGCAGACAGAAATGTACGGCTAGTTAGGTTATTGCTGAAAAAATGTACCAAGCTAAGTTGAAGACTCTTTCGAGGTAAATTCAGCTTAAACATGCTCTGGACAACTCGAGTTTAGGTTAACCGAGTAGGTGATCGGTTGAGCAGAGCTATTGCTTAAGTGCTCATTAAGTCAGTAGTGGGAGACAATTGATAAGTGAGAGTTTGGCTTGAATAAGGTAGCTGGTTGGCAGATTAAAGCAACTTGGATTCATCAAGTGTAGGTCGATATAAGAGAATTCACTTAGCTAAACTCTTAAGCCCTAGAGCTTGAGGTCAGGTTAGAGGTTCGACAGTCTAATTCCTATCACCCTTAGCCTTAGCTGGTCTTTTGCTGACTCACAGATTTTGTTATCTACCTCAGATCGTACTTTGATGGTGCCCTCTTCGGCTACATATTTTTCAACCAATGGGTTCTGTCCCTATGATGAGAGCTTATAAGGCCATTTGTATATTAAGTTTAGAGACTTACATCTTCATGCTATTGAAGCGCTTGAGGTATACCCTTAAGGTCTCATTCAAACGCTGCCTGACATTATAGAGTATGGAAAAGTCTCTTCTCAAGACCTTAAAGCTTAGGAAGTTTTGCTGAAACTTGCTTGTTAGGTCGTCGAAGGATGTGATGGAACCATCAGGTAGGGTATTAAACCACAATAGCACATCTTTTGCTAGCGTATTGGGGAAAGCCTTACATATGATGGCATCCGTGAAGTTGTACAGGCTCATCATGGTATGAAAGTGGATGAGGTAGACGTCTGGGTTGGTGGTTCGTTATAGTTGTTAAGGTGATAGGAATTGAATTACCAAACCTTTAACTCAAGCCCAAGCGTGAGGTCTTAAGGACTAGCGAAGCAAGTTCTACTGTTCCAACCAACTCTTGTTGAAGCCAAGCTGATCCTCACTATTTACTTACCCCATATGTTAAGTCGAGTTTGACTTCTCATCTCTCTATCGTCAAGTTTCAACCTGAAATATGCTCCACCGATACATGTTTGCTTAACCATGATTGTGCCAACCTTAAGCTCGGTAGTATTGGTGTTAAGAACCCTAGTACACATCTGTACCCACGTTTTCTCGAAAAGACCTTATGTTTACTTGGTACCTTTGCTTGGCGATCTCCATCCTAATTGTACCATTTGTTTGTTTTTGCTAGAATTGTCTCCAATGACCTATTGCCATGTATCCAGTCCCAAGTGAAATGGTTCTGCTGCATTAATCATTAATTCCTTTAAATTTTTATTTGTACCCATTTATTAATCCTTATACTTCTTTTGGGCAATACCCTTTTTGTCTTGTCCATTTTTGGTAAGATGTCCTAACATTTCAAGTATAAATACCCTTTGTAATATATAGCCGCAACAATCATATACATCTGATATTAAAAATACTCCCCTTTTATGAGATAAGTATGTTTACTTTCCTCTTATTACTCTTATCCTAACCCTTAAGTAAAGTTAGGTGGCGAGTGACCTCACCAAGTTGCTCGTGCATCATATTGAGTTAGCTTTGTGAGTTCGCAGAGTTTCGTTGGTGCATCATATCCTTAGAATCATTCGTGGTTTTACTTATTCATCTCGTTTACTTATTCCCCATTTTTACATTTCGTCACCCTTCATTTTGAGCTTTATTTAAGCTTAGACCCATCCTAATACTATTACCCTTGTTTGCTTTGGGCATGGCATATCATCTTAGTATCAAAGTAGAGGTTTGTTTGGGTAAGTTTCTATTTAGTTGTGATTATTACTATGTAGTATGTAGTATTGTTGCCAAGTGTGTTGTGAATATGAAAGGGATTGGTTTAAGTGTTTTGGAAGAGTATTTGAAGTTTTGCTATTGCTATGAGACCTTTGTTGCAAGATTCTCTACTTTGCCTTGTTTTGAGCATACGAGAATAGGGTAACTTTCAATTGGGTTTGTAGTTCTTCGAAGTAGCTATTATGCTTATAGTTAGTTTGAACTTTCATGTGGAAAAGTATGTGTATGTGTTGTTTGGCTTAAAGGAACTGTGTCTGTTATCTTTTAGAATCTAAGTTTGTTACTGAGTTTTGTTGAATAGAATGATGGATTCAAGTGTCAATGCTAGTATTGGAGATGACAATAATGGTGTTATTTACCATGGACGACAACTTCATAATACCCCCAAAAGTACAGATAAGCGAATTGATGAGATCGCAAGCCTCGTAGCCAATTTGATAAGAGCTGCTCATGCATTAGCCTTTTGACCTACTAAGGCCATATTAAATACTCCCCAAGCTGCTCAGCCTATGAGAAGACAAAATCTAACTCAATAAGATTGAGGAAGAGGAGTTACAGGACATGTTAGGAGAAGGATTAACTTAGGTGATTTACATAAGGAGGAGAAGAAGCGTACAATGAAGAAGAGGAGTGGGCTTGAGTACTTTGAATTGTCAACCATGTGAAGCTTTAGATTCCGAGCTTTAATGGTTCTAGATGCATTGATGGTTATCTAGATTGGGAAGAGAAGGTAGAGCAATTTTTTTATTATTACCAGTATAAGGCCATGAGAAAGTGAGGACTGCTATTGTAGAGCTCTCAAGTTATGCCATAATGTGATGGAAGGATTTTCAAATTATGAGGAGATGAGAAGTGATATGAACTCGTGGATGAACACACAAGCCTAATATTGTGCATAACCAAAAGTAGGTGGGTTCAAACCGCGAGATGGTTTGAAAGATAAATGGCAATCAAAGGATGAATAGGGGTTCTCATGTACTAATGATGGATATAACGCACCAACGCCTTACACGAGCTTAGGTCACACTTGATATGATTCATAAGTATGGCCAGAGGGCACTTGCCACTAGTCTATGCTCAATAAGCTAGATAAGAGTAGCTCAAGAGTAAGAACAAAGAACACTTAGCTTAAGAAAGTGAGAAAGTTTAGTGTATTCTCTCTATATTGATTTTCGGATATTTAATTTTGCAAGTATTTATAATACCTAATTAAGGTAAGTCTTAGGTTACGGGAAATTACAGAAAATGATTTCTACTAATTAGGAAAAAGGGAATAATTTATAGGGGTATTAATGTAATCATACCAAAATAATATCCTTTGTCAGAAAGGATAGCATAAGCGTAATTTTGCTCATTCTGTAGTCCCAACAATACTGCAAGCCAAATAAGGGCGGTCCTTGATTAAGTATGGTTAGCGTCAGCAGTTCGGCAACTTTGATTGGTGGGATTGGATAAGGGTTGGCTTAGGGACAACTCATATTTTAGTTGGCTTCGAATGTTCGGCTCCTGACAATTGTTAGTTCGGCTTCAACATTGTAGGGTTAGATGTAACCTAATTTGGTGCTTGGACTGGTGTATTGCGGAGGGGTTGGCTTGGCATATTGGCTGATCATCACGGTAGTTCCCTATATGGTGTGGAGAGCAAAGTAGCTCGACAGATCGAATTGGGATAAGCATTACTCTTCGGTGCTTAACTCAACTTGGACAAATTGGCAAACCATCTAAGCTAGCCCTTGAGTTTAGGAGCGTATGATTGATCCTTGACTCTTATCAAGAAGGATATAGGGAAGTTAATACTTAGCCTGAGATGAAGAGGGTACTTAGACATGTACTTAGAAATAGATTTGTGTCGGATACTTTTTTGCAAGATACCTTTACTCAGCTTCAAGAGTTTAGACAAGGAAGCTGAACTATTGATGAGTATGTCCAGGAGTTTGAAATACTCATGGTTCAATGTGAAGTGGATGAACCATAAGCTTAAATAGTATCCAGATTTTTCATTGGATTAAGAAATGACATCCGAGATATCGCGGAACCTCAATAGTTTACTACATTGGATGAGGCTATAAGAATAGTCTAATGAGTAAAGAGGCATAGGAGGAATAGGCTGACTTGACCTCCAATAAGTCGACCTATGCAATCAAGCCGACTTGTTCAAAGAAGTTACCTAGCTTAGCAAAGTGTTGAGTTGAGTAGAAGAATGAATGTTAGAGCTGAATAGAAGGGCCGACCAACTAATGGTGACATGCTACTGAAAACTTATGAGAAGAGATAAGGATCAAGGAGGAAGATGAATTGGATCAAGTGTTTTAAGTGTTAAGGGTTTAAGCATACGGCTACCTAATATTCGAATAGGAGAACTATGATTATCAAGGGAGATGCCCTGAAGATTGAAGTAGACAGCATAGATGAGGAACTAGAGGAGGAAAAAGAAGTAGAGGAAGAGATTAAGCTTAATGCTAAACTAGTTAAGGAAGATGTGTTTGCTGAAGATCTAGACAAGCTAACTTCGGTTATCCGACATGCAGTGAGTTTAGAACCCTTTACTAATAAGGAGCAGAGAGAGAATTTGTTCTACATCACATGTAAGGTGAATGAGTAGGTATATGTACTTATAGTAGACAATGGACGTTGTACTAATGTCGCGTCTGCCAACCTAGTTAAAAAGCTCAAGTTATTGACTAGCTCACACCCGAAGCCATATAAGTTACATTGGCTAAATGAGAAGAGAGTACTATATGTCACTTAGCAAATATTGTCGCCAATTTCCATTGGAAATTATTCTGATGAAATTCTATATGACATGCTATCCATATGTGCATCTCATGTGTTGCTAGGTAGACCATGGCTTTTTGATGGGTTCAAGAACACTTGTGTATTTGAGAAGGATGGAAGGAAGATTATTTTGAACCCTATGATGCTAAGTCAAGTTAGCAAGCTGTAAGCTAAACTTACTTGAGGACTTAATAAGCCTTTGATTCTAAGTAAAGTTGAGCTCCAAGAAGCTATTAAGGTTGACATGCTAACTTTTCTATTGATGAGGCAACTACTAAAGTTGAAGGAGCAAATTAAGTTACCCTTAGAGGTCAAAGAGCTACTGGATGAGTATGCCAACATGTTTCATGAATAGTTGCCTCAAGGATTACCCCTTTTTAGAGGCATTGAATATTGCATTGACTTGATAACCAGCGTTGCCCTACCTAATAAACTAGCTTATTAGATGAACCCCGAACAAGCTGCTGAACTTCAGAGACAAGTCAATGAGTTACTAACAAAAGGATATGTAAGGGAGAATCTTAGCCCTTGTGATACAGATACGTAGATGAATACATAAGCCTAATATCACGCGTAACCAAAGTAAGTGGGTTTAGACCATGAGATGGTCCAAAAGATAAATGGCAATTGAAGGATGAGCAAGGGTTTCCGTCTATCGACAATGGATATGATGTACCAATGTCTCACATAAGCTTGGATCACACTTGATATAATGTATAAGTATGGCCAGAGGACACTTGCTATTAGTCTATGCTTAATGGGCTAGATAAAAGTAACTCAAGAGTAAGCAAGAAGGAGACTTAGCTTAAGACAGTGAGAAATTTTAGTGTATTCTCTGTATATTAATCATTGCAGTTATTACAATTTTGCAAGTATTTATAATACTTAATTAGGGTAAGTCCTATGTTATAGGAAATTATAGAAAAAGGATTTCTACTAGCTAGGAAAAGGAGAATAATTTATAGGGATAGCAAAGTAATTGTACCAAAAGAATATCCTTTGTTAGAAAGGATAGTATAGATATTAGAAAAGATATTGTACGCATAATTTTGTTCATTCTGTGGTCCCAATAATACTGCAAGCTGAGCAAGGGTGGGCCTTGATTAGGCCCGGACAACGTCGGTAGCTCTGATTATTGGGACTAGGCAAAGGTTAGCTTAGGTATGACTCACATTCGAGTCAGCCTAGGATGGTTTGCTCTTGACAATTGTTAGTTCAGCTTTAGCACTTTAGGGTTGGATGTAACTTGATTTGGTGCTTGGACTGGTGTGTTGCGGAGGGGTTGACTCTGCATGTTGGCCGATCACCTCAATAGTTCCTTGGATGGTATGGAGAGTGAAGTAGCTTGGCAGATCGGACTGGGTTAAGCATTGCTCCACGACACTTAACTCAGCTTAAATAGCTTGATGAACCATCTAAGTTAGCCTTCAGGTTTGGGAGTATATGATCAATCCTTGATCCCTATCATCCCCTCTAGGTTGTTTGAGATTTGGGATCAAATCTAGTTCAACTCTAAGTTATCCTCGAAAGTGTAAGGTTAGAGATTGATAATGTTGAAGGAGTCCAAGACTCCATATCCTTTAGGTAGTTCAAGCTTGTAAACATTAGGATTAATCATTTTAAGCTCTTTGAAAGGTTGGCTTTAGGAGACAACTTGCTCTTCCTCAAGTTTGGGAATCATTCCTTACCGAAATGTATGCAGACCAGATCACCTGGTTGAAATTCTCCCTTCTTCTCTCTTCAGTCTTACTTCTTGAGTTTAGTAGAAGCTTAGCTCAATTCTTCTATAACCTTCTGGTACATGGCTCTGATGGCTTTAACTCTTTCTATGGTTGGCTGGTCATCATCAAGTCTCGATTGGGGTACTTGGTCCATTAGGAGCTTAGGGTTAAACCCATAGGCAACCTTAAATGGAGACATGTTTGTTATGCTGTGAGTAATCCTATTGTATGCGAACTTAATGATTAGTAGACATAGATCCCAATCAACCATGTTTCGTCCGACAATAACCTACAGCAAAGTTCCCAAGATTTTATTGATAACCTCGGTCTGTCCATTAATTTGTGGATGGCAGGATGTGCTATATAATAGCTTAGTTCCCATTTACCTCCATAGCGTCCTCCAAAAGTAGCTCATGAACTTTAGGTCTTGGCCTGAAATAACGATTCTAGGTATTTCGTGAAGCTTAATAATTTCCTATAAGAAAAGAAAAGAGATAGCTGAAGCATCATTAGTTTTGGAACAAGGCATAAAATGTGCCATCTTGCTAAATCGATCTATGACCATTATGATGGAGTCCTTACCTTAGGATGTTCTCGGCAATCCTAACATGAAATCCATACTTAGCTTGGACCACAGTTTGGTCGAGATAGGTAAGGGTAGATGTGTCCTTGCTCATCTCAACTCTTCACTTTTTAGTAGGTCACACACCTTCCAGGTTAGATTGCACATCTCTCATCATTCTTAGCTAAAAGAATCTTACAATTAGTACTTCATAGGTTTAGCATTGGTCAAAGTGTCCTATCAATCCTCCTCCATGTGCCTCGAGTAATAGCAACTCTCTTATGGAACAAGTCGAGATACATGGCCTTCTCTTCCTAAATAAGTATCTGTCTTCCCTATGATAGTTGTCTAGTGTCCATCCTTCATCACATTGAGCATAAATAGGACCAAAGTGTGGATCCTTAGCATATAAATTCTTTATGGTTGAAAAACCAAGTAGCCTGGTCTACAGCTTAGTTAAGAGAGAATGTCATCTTGATAGGGCATCGGCTACTACATTGTTCTTTCCATTTTTATGTTTTACGACATAAGAAAAACCTTCCAAGAACTCAACCTATTTGGCTTGTCTCTGGTACAACTTGGGTTGGCTCTTTAAATATCTCGAGGATTTATGATTGGTATAGATCATAAATTCCTTAGGTAGCAGATAGTATTGCCATATCGTTAAGGCTCAAATTAAGGAGTAGAACTCCTTATCATAAATAGAATAGTTGAGTGTAACTCTTCGAAGTTTCTCACTGAAGTAAGCAATAGGTCAGCCCTCTTGCATCAACACAATACCTATGCTTAGTCTGGACACATCACACTTTACTTCAAACACTTTTTCGAAGCTCGGTAGAGCTAAGATAAGGGCTGTGGTCAACCTATCCTTCACTTCCTCAAAACTTCTTTGCTCCTTCTCTCCTCATCTAAATTCAACATTCTTCTTTGAGAGTTCAGTGAGTGGGGCCACAATTGTACTGAAATTATTTATAAATCTACGATATAATGATGTCAGGCTATGGAAACTTCTCACATCAACTAAAGTGGTTGGCACTACCCATTCGGTGATTGCTCCAATCTTCTCTTCGTCGACTCATATGCTACTACTACTTACAACGAATCTCAAGATTATCACCTCAAATCGGCAAAATTCGCACTTCTTCAGATTGGCATAAAGTTATTTAGCTCTAAGTTTCATAAAGATACTTCGAAGATGTTGCTGGTGGGTCTTCGGGTCAGGATTGTACACTAAGATGTCATTAAAATAAACTACGATAAACTTCCTTAATAAGTCTCGAAGTACATGATTCATAAGGCGCATAAATGTGCTCGATGCATTGGATAGTCCAAACAACATTACAAGCCATTCATATAATCCATGGAGCGTTTTAAATGCGGTCTTCCACTTGTTACCTTCATGCCTTCGAATCTAATGGTATCCAGATTTGAGGTCGATCTTGGAGAACACTCTTATTTCGCTTAATTTGTTTAGCATGTCATCAAGCCTAGGTATGGGATACCTGTACTTAATGGTGATTCAATTGATCATTCGGCTATCTATACACATCCTCTAAGAACCATCTTTCTTAGGTATTAACAAGGCCGGCACTGCATAGGGACTAAGGGACTCGTGTACATACCCTTTCCTCATCAGTTCATCTCACAGCTTGGCTATCTATTTAAGATTCAGCCTATAAGTAGGCTTGTTGGCTAGTACGACTCTTGGCTGCAAGTTGATTGCATGCTCGATGCCTCAAATTAGGGGCAGACCTTTCATTAGATCCTCTAGAAACAAGTCAGTAAATTCTTCTAGTAAGGTTTTTACCTTAGCAGATAGCTCCTCTTTCTCGGGTCTTAACTCCAAAATTTTTCGAACAAGTAAATAGGTCAGTCCTTCAAGCTCCATCTCTCTTTTCAGTTCAACTTGAGTCAATATCAAAGCCTCTTTCTTCAAGGTTTGGCTCTTGGGATTGCATGACCTTGACTTGTTCAACAACCATAAGACTCAATTTCACCCTCTTACTTTCATACTCGAAGGAATAAGTATTCCTCCTTTCATCATATATCATTGCTCAATTGAACATCCATGGTCGTCCAAGTAGAATGTGGGACGCACTTGTGGGCAGCAAATCATAGAGTACTTCATCTCAATATTTGCCAATGCAAATCGGTATAGACACTTGTTTGTTCACCAATAGGGTTCCTTTATCATTGAGCCAATAAAGCTTATAAGGTTTTGGGAGGGGCTTAGTTGGTAATTTCAATTGCTGGACCATAAATGCAGAGGTTACATTGGTATAACTCCTACTATCAACTATTAGGGCACATAGTGACTCATTCACCTTGAATTCAATGCGAAAGAGATTTTCTCTTTATTCATCTTCGGGTACAGGATTGACACCGATTATCCTCCTCAGCATTAGAGTGGTCGGCATAAAGTTGCCTTCCTCACTATAAATAACTTCCTCCTTGGATAGCTTGGTCTGTCCATTCTCCTTTAGCTCCTCTACTTCTTAGTCAATGCTCTCCACTTCAAGAGTTGGCATTCCCTTATTTTTTCCTAATTTTTCTTATTTTTCTAAATTTTTTTTTGAGTGTCTAAGGTTCTAAAGTGTATAAAATGATATCCTAAGTCTTATTTATAATTGCTAGGGTCAGTTGGAATTTTTCTTAGTGATTAAGCAAATTTTTTCTTAATTACATGTGTAAAAATTCAAGCATGAGGTGTCGATTTTTAAGCAAATTACTTTTGATGTAGTTGTCTATCCTTTTTAAGTTGCTACACATTGATTTCTAATTTTTTCTAGATGTTTATCTTTCAATTTATATAGGGTTTAGTTGATTTATGATGAAATTATAAATAAAATAAAT